>CAWUFW010007052.1:600000-995000 GCA_963921515.1 Calotriton arnoldi | reverse complement strand
CCCATCCTGCAAGCCAGCCGAGGGTCCAGGCGCTGGGGACGGGGGTCCACCGGGGCCTGGGGAGGCTCTCCCCAGCCTGGCTAGGGTTCCGAAGCTGGGACCGGGCCTGGGACTTGAGCTCTGTCCGGTGGGCCCCATGGTGCGGGAGCCCCCCATCCTGCAAGCCAGCCGAGGGTCCAGGCACTGGGGACGGGGGTCCTCTGGGACCCTGGGAGGCTCTCCCCGGCCTGGCTAGGGTTCGGAAGCTGGGACCGGGCCCGGGGCTTGAGCTCCGTCCGGTGGGCCGCGGGGTGCAGGAGCCCCCGTCCAGCAAGCCGGCCAAGGGTCCGGGCACTGGGGATGGGGATCCATTGGGGCCCGGGGAAGCTCTCCCCAGCCTGGCTAGGGTTCGGAAGCTGGGACAGGACCCGGGGCTTGAGCTCCATCCGGTGGGCCCTGGGGTGCCGGAGCCCCCCATCCAGCAAGCCAGCTGAGGGTCCGGGCACTCAGGATGGGGGTCCATCGGGTCCCGGGGAAGCTCTCCCCGGCCTGGCTAGGGTTCGGAAGCTGGGACCGGGCCCGGGGCTTGAGCTCCGTCTGGCGGGCCCCGGGGTGTGGGAGCCCCCCATCCTGCAAGCCAGCCGAAGGTGCAGGCGCTGGGGACAGGGGTCCACCGGCGCTCGGGGGAGGCTCTCCCCATCCTGGCTAGGGTTCGGAAGCTGGGACCGGGCCTGGGGCTTGAGCTCCATCCAGCGGGCCCCAGGGTGCCGAGCCCCCTGACCTGCAAGCCAGCCGAGGGTCCGGGTGCTGGGGACAGGGGTCCACCGGGGCCCAGGGAGGCTCTCCCCGGCCTGGCTAGGGGTCGGAAGCTGGGACCGGGTCCGGGGCTTGAGCTCTGTCTGGCGGGCCCTGGGGTGCCGGAGCCCCCTGACCTGCAAGCCAGCCGAGGGTCCGGGTGCTGGGGACAGGGGTCCACCAAGGCCTGGGGAGGCTCTCCCCGGCCTGGCTAGGGGTTGGAAGCTGGGCCCGGGCCCGGGGCTTGAGCTCTGTCTGGCGGGCCCCGTGTTGCGGGAGCCCCCTGTCCTGTAAGCCAGCCGAGGGTCTGGGCGCTGGGGACGGGGATCCACCGGGGCCCGCGGAGGCTCTCCCCGGCCTGTCTGTGGTTCAGAAGCTGGGACCAGGCCCGGCGCTTGAGCTCCCTCCAACGGGCTCCAGGGTGCGGGAGACCCCCGTCCTGAAGGCCAGCCGAGGGTCCGGGTGCTGGGGACGGGGGTCCACCGGGGCCCGGGGAGGCTCTCCCCGGACCGGCTAGGGTTCGGTAGCTGGGTCCGGGCCTGGGGCTTGAGCTCCATCCGGCGGGCCCCGGGGTGCGGGAGCCCCCCGTCCTGCAAGCCAGCCGAGGGTCTGGGTACTGGGGACGGGGGTCCAAAGGGGCCCGGAGAGGCTCTCCCCGGCTAGGGTTCGGTAGCTGGGACCGGGCTTGGGGCTTGAGCTCCGTCCGGCGGGCCCCTGGGTGCAGTAGCCCCTCGTCCTGCAAGCCAGCCGAGGGTCCGGGCGCTGGGGACGGGGGTCCATCGGGGTCTGGGCAGGCTCACATGACCTGGCTGGGTTCAGAAGCAGGTACCAGGCCAGGTGGCGGGGTGGCTGGCTAACTCCGCTCGGCTGGCAGAGCGGAGTTCTCTGCCCACCCCTAGACGTTATAGTTAGTAATTAGCATATAAAAAAACTTAGAAATTCACTGAAAAAAACACAGGTTTCATGGACGTTATAGTTTGGAATTAGCATTTAAAAAACCTTAGATATTCACTGTCACTTGAGATGTCATCAGTTATGTCATGAGTGATGTCACTGACCATGTCATGAGTGATGTAATATATGACATCATCAGCAGTGCATTTTTGGGGCGCGAGTTATAGTTAGCTCAGCTAACTATAACGGCTGAAATTGTCTGGTTTTGTACGAGTGAAGTGTCTGACTATAACATCCCTTTAACCTGTGGTTTTTTCAGGGAATATATATGCAAAAGGAACAACTGACTCCTAGATGTATATTTTTATTGGCCTGGTATTGTGCTGCCGCCTAGACATTTATATTGACAATGCCCACTGGAACTTAGATATTGAAATACTTGGAGTGACTCCAAGTTCCAGCAATCATTGCAACACCCACAAGGGAGCCCATTGGGGGTGGGACTATAAAAGAAGTGGAACTAAGACTGTCACAAGATTGATTTCACCTGTGATCAAGGTTGCGTTGACCAAAACGCGTCAGTAGTGCTGAAGCAACTCATAGAAGGAAATAAACAAGCACATTTGCCCAGTTTGTGAGTGCAGCTTTTTTCTTTCATGTGGAGGGGATTTTTCTTTGATGTTAAGTGGCGTGGTCCTGCCGCTAAGTCTGCACTACCAGTAAGGTGCCCTTATTACCCATAGGACTACTCTGGAGGTTAACTGTAAAGCAGTATTGGGTAACAGTGCCGCCGAGAATTATCTATGGTATGGGTCCCTGCAACCTTTTATTATATTGGTCTGCAAAAGGAACAACTGGCTGCTGGATGTGTATTTTTATTGGCCTGGTAATGTGCTGCCGCATAGACATTTATATTGACAATGCCCACTGGGGCTTTGATATTGAAATACTTGGAGTGACTACGAGTTCCAGCAATCATTGCAACACCCACGAGGGAGCCCATTGGGCGCAGGACTATAAAAGAAGTGGAACTAAGACTGTCACGAGATTGATTTCACCTGTGATCAAGGTCGCGATGACCAAAACGCGTCAGTAGTGCTGAAGCAACTCATAGAAAGAAATAAAAAAGCACATTTGCCCAGTTTGTGAGTGCAGCTTTTTTCTTTCATGTGGAGGGGATTTTTCTTTGATGTTAAACGGCGTGGTCCTGCCGCTAAGTCTGCACCCCCAGTAAGGCGCCCTTATTACCCATTTGGACAAATCCAGAGTTTAACTGTGAAATAGTATTGGGTAACAGTGCTGCCAAGATTTATCTACGGTATGGGTCCCTGCAACCTTTTATTATATTTGTCTGCAAAAGGAACAACTGGCTGCTGGATGTGTATTTTTTTGACCTGGTAATGTGCTGCCGCATAGACATTTATATTAACAATGCCCACTGGGGCTTTGATATTGAAATACTTGGAGTGACTACGAGTTCCAGCAAGCATTGCAACACCCACAGGGGAGCCCATTGGGGGCGGGACTATAAAAAAAGTGGAACTAAGACTGTCACAAGATTGATTTCACCTGTGATCAAGGTCGCGATGACCGAAACGTGTCAGGAGTGCTGCAGCTGCTAATAGAAAGAAATAAACGAGCACATTTGCCCAGTTTGTGAGTGCAGCTTTTTCCCTTTCATGTGGAGGGGATTTTTCTTTGATATTAAGTGGCGTGGTCCTGCCGCTAAGTCTGCACCACCAATAAGGCGCCCTTATTGCCCATTAGGGCTACTCTGAAGGTAACTGTGAAGCAGTATTGGGTAACGGTGCAGTCGAGAATTATCTACTGTATGGGTCCCTGCAAACTTTTATTATATTGGTCTGCAGAAGATACAACTGGCTGCTGGATGTGTATATTTATTGGCCTAGTAATGTGCTGCTGCATAGACATTTATATTGACAATGCCCACTGGGGCTTTGATATTGAAATACTTGGAGTGACTACGAGTTCCAACAATCATTGCAACACCCACGATGGAGCCCATTGGGGGCGGGACTATAAAAGAAGTGGAACTAACACTGTCACAAGATAGATTTCACTTGTGATCAAGGTCGCAATGACCAAAACGCGCCAGGAGTGCTGCAGCAGCTAATAGAAGAAATAAACGAGCACATTTGCCCAGTTTCTGAGTGCAACTTTTTTCTTTTCATGTGGAGGGGATTTTTCTTTGATGTTAAGCTACGTGGTCCTGCCGCTAAGTCTGCACTACCAGTAACGGCGCCCTAATAACCCATTAGGACTACTCTGGAGGTTAACTGTGAAGCAGTATTGGGTAACGGTGCCGCCGAGAATTATCTACGGTATGGGTCCCTGCAACCTTTTATTGTGTTGGTCTGAAAAAGGAACAACTGGCTGCTGGATGTGTATTTTTTTGACCTGGTAATGTGCTGCCGCATAGACATTTATATTGACAATGCCCACTGGGGCTTTGATATTGAAATTAACCCTGGGCAAAGCACTACGCTACGCTCGCATAGTTTGCGAAGTTTGCGCTACTTCGCACAATGCGAATTGCACGTAGCACAGTGCAAACACGCGTAGCGTAGTGCAGCGATCATTTTTTGCTTGCTCGCGGTCCTCAACGTCAAGTTGGCGACCACGAGCAAGCAAAATGACATCCCGGGCGAGACTTTTTCCTCGTTCGCGATCAGCAACATCAAGTTGCCGATCGCGAGCGTGGAAAATAAACCTCCCGGCGAGATTCTCAACGCGGGAGGTCAGGTTTCTCATTGCGAGTGGTCGCGTATGCTCGCGACCGCTCGCGATGAGAAATTACCAGTCCGCGTTGAGAAAGCTGCCGCTCGAGTAAAAATCTACTCGAGCGGCAGTAAAAGACAGCTCGCACTGTGCAAGATGCCGTTTTCAATGATTGCACAGTGCAGACAAGCATCCGGCACTGTGCAATCATTGCGAACAGTGCACTACGCAGTTCGCGTAGTGCTACGCGTAGCTCGCGTAGTGCGAACTGCACTTTGCGTAGCTTCGCGTAGCGCTACTTCGCGAACTACGCCCAGGCTTAATTGAAATACTTGGAGTGACTACGAGTTCCAGCAAGCATTGCAACACCCACAGGGGAGCCCATTGGGGGCGGGACTATAAAAAAAGTGGAACTAAGACTGTCACAAGATTGATTTCACCTGTGATCAAGGTTGCGATGACTGAAACGTGTCAGGAGTGCTGCAGCTGCTAATAGAAAGAAATAAACGAGCACATTTGCCCAGTTTGTGAGTGCAGCTTTTTTCCTTTCATGTGGAGGGGATTTTTCTTTGATGATAAGCGGCATGGTCCTGCCGCTAAGTCTGCACCACCAGTAAGGCGCCCTTATT
The DNA here is from genome assembly GCA_963921515.1 of Calotriton arnoldi. Classification (NCBI taxonomy): domain Eukaryota; kingdom Metazoa; phylum Chordata; class Amphibia; order Caudata; family Salamandridae; genus Calotriton; species Calotriton arnoldi. The sequence continues at coordinate 989,964 of CAWUFW010007052.1, read as the reverse complement.
ACCCATTAGGACTACTCTGGAGGCTAACTGTGAAGCAGTATTGGGTAACGGTGCAGTCGAGAAATATCTACAGTATGGGTCCCTGCAACCTTTTATTATATTGGTCTGCAAAAGGAACAACTGGCTGCTGGATGTGCATTTTTATTGGCCTGATAATGTGCTGCCGCATAGACGTTTATATTGACAATGCCCACCGGGGCTTTGATATTGAAATACTTGGAGTGACTACGAGTTTCAGCAATCATTGCAACACCCACGAGGGAGCCCATTGGGGCGGGACTATAAAAAAGTAGAACTAAGACTGTCACGAGATTGATTTCATCTATGATCAAGGTCGCGATGACCGAAACGCGTCAGGAGTGCTGCAGCATCTAATAGAAAGAAATAAACGAGCACATTTGCCCAGTTTGTGAGTGCAGCTTTTTTCCTTTCATGTGGTGGGGAGTTTTCTTCTTATATATATATATATATATATATACATATATATATATGTAGCAAAAGTTTGCACGTTAAGTTGCATGAAAAATGTACTCTCAGGACATGGGGATTTGTAAGCAAAATGTAATTTTCTTTACTCGTCATTACGCGTTTCGGCTGCCTTGATCACAAGAAAAGATTGCACCAATACAGTGTTATACACACATTACTGGACAACAAAAACAGATTTCCCTATTTGGTAGGTCACAGTCCAACTTACGAAATCATGTCATCCAAATTGGAAAAATCTCCAGGGATATCAACATACACATAGGGGCCGATTCCGATCTGGGTCGGAAAGCTCTCCGACCGATCCGGATCCGGATTGTTTTCCGACCGAGCCGGACCCCTGCAGTCCGACCCACTCACACTGCCATTTACTCACCTTTACAGTTATACACACACCAGCTCACTTACTCATACAAATACTAGCACATTCTTACGCTCTTATACAATCACTGATACAAGTACACACTCATCCATACAGCCACTCTCACAATCACACACTCTCACTTATAGGCATTTATATACTCCAACACACATATATACTGCCTTTCACATATGAAGTTACTCACACATGTACCACTGAGATATACATTCACTCACTAACACACCCATAAACACACTCACCCACCCATACAGTCCATCACAGATGCACTCTTGAAACCATGCACCCAGTGAATCACCCACTCACACATCTATGCCCAGAGTCACACACACCCCACCCACACAAACACTCAGGCACCCATACAGATACTCAGACAACCAATCAATAACCCATGTAGACACTCATGTAGCTATTCGCAAACCCATGCAGCCGCTTACACACCAACAGACAGACGGATACAGACATTCACTCAGTTTAGTCACTAACCCATGCATTCAGTAAGATACGTTTAATCACTCACTTATAGAGTCAGTCACGCACCTACTAAATCATCCATTCAGGCACTTATACACCCACTTATTCTTCAATACGCCTTTCCCTATATATATTAAACATATTTAAACTTTACAGAAACACACAGTCACTGGATTATGTCATCAGTGATGTCATTTGAGATGTCATCAGTGATGTCATCAGTGATGTCACTGACCATGTCATGAGTGATGTAATATGTGACGTCATCAGCAGTGCATTGCGGGGCGCGAGTTATAGTTAGCTGAACTAACTATAACGGGGGAATTTCAATGGTTTTGTACGAGTGAAATGTCCAACTAACTATAACTGTCCCTAAAACCTATGGTTTTTTCAGTGAATGTATATATATATATATAGATAGATAGATAGATAGATAGATAATGAATGCAAAATTAAAGCGCTCTCAATATTCCTCTTGGTAGTTGTTTGTTCCAGTTAATCATTTCGACTGCAACGCAGTCTTGGTCACACACCGGATCTGTTGTTGATTACATAGTACATACAGAAAGTAAGAAATAGAAAAAGGACATTGAAAAACGTAAAAGTGTTGTTTTCCACAGTGATAATGGCATCCATTTTGGAATGACTAAATTCGTATTCCAAATAACCAATGTTTCGGATTTCACATTACAACATCACGGGTAATACCTAGTGGCTATTGCTCAATTGTTTGACCCTGCCAGATGGCACAATTCTGGTTAATACCGTCATATTGGCATCCATTTTGGAATAACTAGCATTCATATCCCAAATAGCATGTAATGCAGTTACATGTCTCTGCCAGTTGGCACAATACTAGAAGCACAATGCCTAATTCTCCTGTACCACAGAATGTGTATGGCATGTCCGAATTAAGTAATTTGATCATGTTAAAAAATTGCATTTCTGTATAGTGATACAGAAACATATTCACTGTCCGACATAGGGGCCGATTCCGATCTCGGCCGGAAGCGCACCTAACACTATTCGTCCGGAAAAAAACCAAGCCGACCGCGTGTTTCCCGACCGATTCGAACAGTCGTCCGAACGAGCAAGTACGATGCGCATTACAGCACAGATTCCGAGCGAGCCGTACTTACCCATTCCAGCTCCTGTTCCCCGCCCGAGCCGGATCCGTAAACGCCGAATCGAGTCGCACGGAAGCAAATATACAGCACCTTCCGTACGCGCCGAACCCGTCGCTACGTCCGGCACGTCAGAGCATCCGGGAGAGCTGTACATAAGCTCCGATTCGCGCCACAAGATGATCCACGGCTACGAGACGAACAAGCCAGCGACGAGTACGAGTCGAAGCCACGAGAAACCCGAACGAAACGACCCAACCATGAATCCCATCGCGCAGGTCCTACCAATACTCTACATCTATTACCGGGACCGGTACAGATGCGTACGGCGCAGACGGTAAGTCAAACACCCACAACACAAACAAACGACACGTACCCGACATATGTCACACACACATAGGGATGCAGAAATGACGTACACTAGCAACAGCAGAACCATAGGGGCGGGATGGCTATCACCAAAGCCATACACACCCATAGGGGCCTGATGCCTACCACTACCACCACCCCTACTCAGGGGGGCCAGGATGCCTGTCACTACTACCATCCCCACTCATAGGGGATGGATGCCTACCACTAACACCACCCCTACTCATGGGGGCCTGGATGCCTACCACTACCACCACCCCTACTCAGGGGTTGGCCTGGATGCCCACCACTACCACCACCCCTACTCATGTGGGCCTGGATGCCTGTCACTACTACCATCCCCACTCATAGGGGGATGGATGCCTACCACTAACACCACCCCTACTCATGGGGGCCTGGATGCCTACCACTACCACCACCCCTACTCAGGGGAGCCTGGATGCCTGTCACTACTACCATCCCCACTCATAGGATGGGTAATGCATGACACAACCAGCATACTCCAACATAAGGAATGTCAGAAAAAGACATCCCCCCAACATCATGACAAGCGTGTGTATTCTGTGTCAAATGCCTACAACACTGAACATATCATTGAACATACAATGTGACCCCCTATCACATGTGTCACACATAAATGTGTGTGGCCTCCACAATGCAAGCAGACCATGACCACTGTGGCAATGGGGTCTAAACCCCCATCATCACAGTGACCAAAATGTAAGTGTGGGGTCCATAGCTGAAGCACATTTTGAACATTGTGGCAATGGGGTCTAAACCCCCATCACCACAGTGACCAAAATGTAAGTGTGGGGTCCATAGCTGAAGCACATTTTGAACATTGTGGCAATGGGGTCTAAACCCCCATCATCACAGTGACCAAAAGGTAAGTGTTGTCATGGAAAAAGCTGCAAATGCCAAACAGCATGGATGATTCCTGGTCCCACAACAACAAACACATCAGTGGCAAAGTAGTGCTTGTGTCCCATAGCAACATAGATTGGGTGAGGAAAACAGTGCAGTGCAAATAAGACATACCTTTGGCCATGTGCAGACAAACATCACCCATGGGGGCTGACATTGTCAACATTTATCAATTACACAATGACAGAATTGACCATCATAATGCAGACCCACATATCTGCACCAATGGACACACAAATGTAGATATCCTGTGGAGACTGTAGATGTGAGGTGAACAAATACCATACCATGGCAGCAATGGGACATACAAACCATGATTATTGTGCTGACTGATGACCTAGGAGTCCCAGGGACAGCAGGGGAAATCAACCAAACAACATACAGCCAATGGCATACTAAAGATATGCCAATGCAGTGGTGCAGATGCACAAACACAAACAGGCAGCCTCACACTGCATATCAAACACAACAGGTGATGGGGGGGGTGCCAGTGTCCCCAGGCAACCACACAACACATGAGGAGGCCTGAATCCCAATTACACAGATGTGTATACAGTGCCACACAAAAGTAACTAATGGATCGGATTCCCCTAATGGGCAATCAGGCATTGTTAGATGAGAGGGAGCCCAAATTACACATGTCACACAAGCTTGTAGGAACAGCAACTAACACAGCAAGAGACAGATCCACCACAGCACTACTCCCAGGGACACCACATTGTGGTGACACTAGCCTGCATGATAATCCCACTGTGATGACAAAGGTAGATGTCGTTCACACAGTGAACCACAGCCATGTGTCCTGAGCAACTAACTACCATCACACCTACACAAGCACAAATCAATCAGCACGGCCTGTCAGCCAAGGCCAATATGGAGGTAGGGGTCTAGCCGTGCAACAACTCACATTTGCACACACTCAACACCACACACCTTGATCTCCACCAATGTGCAGCTGTGAAGCTCACATGGACTGGTGACATTGCACATGCACCCATGACAATCCCAGGGGGGTGGTGGGAACTAAGGTGTGAAACCCATCACACATGGCCAGTCAACAAGACTCGTGAATGTCTGACACACTGCACAGTACGCCGTACATGGGCATGACGTGAAATCCACCCCAATCAATGGGATCCCGGCCACAGTCACACACCAATGAAGAAGCCAAGGTGACCCACAAAGAACACACATAGACAACTTCCAACATTGCAGCTCTGACCCTGAGGAGTGGCAGCAGTCACACACACAACGTGTCACAATCACTGAAAGCTACCACAAACTGTAAATTACATGACTTGTGTAACCAACAAGTGCCTAGGGGAATCCTGACTGTGTCCCATCTGCATTTGCCCACATCCCCAGCCCTGACAACAAAGACAACTAGAGATGACAACCTGATGAACATTAGTTTGCCATGCACCCACATCCCAGAGAAACAAGGTCCAAGATGCTGGATGAACACAGGACAACTCAGCAATCATCACAAACAGGAACATCCCTTGGGACACAGCCTGTGTAGGAAAAGGGAAGGGAATACACACAGACATGCTCACACAACACACAACACGGGCCCAGGCAATGTCACGGGATTACACACTGCCATGAGGGCACTCCACTCCTGTGGAAGGTCCGCTGTGCCAAACCTTGTCTGTGCACGACTCAAACATGTCAGCAGAACACTCGGTCAGTGAGTCAACAACTACAACACACTGAAGGCTCTGCTCACATCAGCCTGGGTACGGGAGTGTCACGTCAGTCATCTGCATACACCCTAAACACGTGTCAAGCAAGTTGCACTGTATACACAGATGAGTCCATTAACATTGATGTGCTAAACTGCATGTCCAGTGGAGATGGGCACACAGTCAGGGAAATAGAAACATTGAACAGTGGTAAGCCCACCAGATGTGCATCAGTGTAAGCCAAAGATTTTAATTTACAAATGCAAAACGTACATCCCTGTGTCAAATGCTGAACATCACACCCTCAGACTGCAGCAAAGGATGCTATAGATCCAGACTACATTAGGACACATATCCCATGGACCACATGGAGTCCATCACAGCAACACTTCATTTTCCTGATCTGAACACTATTACAACTGCAAATGCATGATGATACTCATCTACATCATGTACATCCAAAGAAAAACCACAATTAAACAAAAAGAGGCTTTATCAGCAAATGTTAAATGAAAATTTGAAGTCCAAAAGAAACTAAGGCCAATGGCCAGTCCAAATACACAGTCCCAACAGGGTGATACATGACAACTTGTCACCCATTGCTTGCCTGCACTGGTACAGACAGGGGACATCCCCCTCGGAGGGGCATACAAGGGGCAGGCCAGGCACCGCAGGGACAGGATCAGGGGATGTCAGAAGGAGGCAGTGAAGGGGTAGTGGGTGTAGGAGTGTCACCGGCAACTGCAGTGGAGGTGTCTGACTCAGTGGGGGCCGGCACCACTGTAGGGCACAACTCAGATGTTGTGGGTGCTGCAACCACTGCAGTGGGCCGGTCAGATGGAGTGGACTTGGTCCCCACTGAAGTGCCCGAGTCAGACGGGGTGGTTGTGGACTCCACTGCAGTGCATAACTCCAAGGGAGTGGAAGGGGGGCAGATGAGGTGGGCAGGACAGAGGGGGGGACCCGGTCTCCACACCAGTGGCACAAACAGGCAGAGAATCTGGTTTGGGGGTGGAAGAGCAAGTGGTAGGGGGGGAGGGCCTAAGCAGTTTGGGGATGCGGTATCGCTGTGTTGGGGAACCTGGGGCAGGGTGTGGCGGTGGAACCTGTGCAGTGGTGGCCTGGGGGATGGAGGAGAGAGACTGTGTGGTGGAGCTGCGTGGTGGTGGTAGTGGGGTCTTGCCCTTCCTGGTCCGGGGGGACTTTTGAATGGGGTCCTCAGTCTGCCTGTGCCTGGGGGAGGGTGTCCGGGTGTGAGGGGCCCTCGCCTCTGTGTGTGGTGGTCACCTCTTCCGCTTGGACTTCATGTCAGGTGTATCTGTGGGGAAGAGGCCAAGCTCACAGAGGAAGAGCTTCTGGGAGGGGGGGGTTGCAGGTGAGGCAAGAGAAGGGCTTTTGGAGGGAGAGGTATCTGAGTACTGCGCAGTGCTCGTGGATGCGTGTGTGTGTGTCTGGGCCCCATCCCCTGTGAGTGAGGTATCACTCCCCTGACTGTGCGTGCGTGTGCGTCTGGATTTTGGCTTGTGTGTCTGTGTGCTGCTTGTGTCTGTGCTGGTGCGTGCCGGTGCCGGTGTGTGTGTGCTTGGGACAGGTAGGGTGCTGGGGATTGTGGATGGGGCAGAGGTAGGAGGGGTGAGGGACTGTTGCAGGAGGGACACTGCTGGTGTCAGTGAGGAGGCCATGGACTGATTGGTCCGATGTAGGGCAGACACGCCAGATGACATGCCCTCCATGAATGACACCAGTTGTGTCAACAGACCCGTGTGTGCATAGAGGACACTCAGCATTGATGTCTGCCCTACATGGATCTGCTTAAGTAAGTCCACAGACTCCACACTCAGGGCAGCAGGGGGGACAGAGGCAGGGGGTGCGGTGCCTTGCATGAAGGAGACACGCTCCCCTACACGGGAGCCTCCACGGACATGTGGGATGGGAGCAGATGGGAGGGTGGAGATGGTGGTGGTGGCGGGGACAGACTTGCTTGCCGTTGCCTCTGGTCTGCTGACACCTGCCTCCACAAGGGAGTCCTCACTGGAAGTGCTGTTTTACCCAGCCGAGGTGGTCGTTGCTGAGGTCTCCTCAGTGTGGCTCCCCTCACCCTCCGTGCCACTGGGTCCCTCGCTCTCCCCTGCAGTGGACCCAGTCTGGCTCTGCCGCTCCTCTTGGTCCGTGGAGCTGTCTCCTCCTGTGGCCGTGGATGTATCTGCAAACAATCATGATAAACAGAGCAACATTAGTCACCTGTACTGACCACACACACCACAGTAAGTACAGCACATCACAGAGCAAGCCCTGCCATCATTTGCTAGACATTGCAATTAGTGCTGACACTGATTTGAAGAAGCCCATTGTCTGCCTGACAGTCAGTCATGCCACACATATCCTACCTGTCCATGCACCCATCTGTCTGCTGCCTGTTGGATGCGACTAATCATATGTGCACACATGCACCACATACACAGTTGTTGGACATCCAAGAGTATATATGGAAATGTGTCACTCCAAACACATGCCATCTCCTGCCACTGACTCAGTGCATGTGTCAGGAAAAGTGATGGGCAAAGTCTCTGTTGATATGCGGGTTTTGCTTCCATCACCAGACACAATGATGTCCTCATGTCCTGATAGACAATGCAACAATGGTGTGCATGCAGGACATATCACACCACTGCTGGATCACCCTTTGCGATTGGAATGTCATGGCACAGGCCTGTCTGGCAAGTCAGTCATAACTGTCTCCTGTCACAGGGGCAGTGCATACACACAACACCAGTCTGCACTATGTCACAATCAGGGGAGTTTTAGAAATGTAAGCCCTGTAGCTGACAGGTGCACATGTGCACCCCTGGCCACCCACATCATGAGGACTGAGATGATCCCACGTCAATCAAATGAGACATTTGCGTGACTGCAAACACAAATCCATACACATGAGCACTTCACCGTCTGATGAGAATGAACCAAAGCTGCCTGCACCTCAATGTTTCATACAACATTGTGCACAGTCAAGGGATCAGAGACCTATGCATTGACCTATGTGCAGATCCCATAGTCATAACTCAGATGGCTGGCCACCCCAAATTGTTAAACTTTCCAGGAGTCCAAATAGCAAGGCCACACCACGGTGACACAGAGGCATACACCTGAGTGCACTCTTCACAATGCCCAATATGTATGCTGACACACGGGAGTGGGAGAACAGAGTGCCTTCGATGTACGGAGTAGGCATTACAGTCCAGGTCCATGTGCAACATGGTATTACCCTGAACACTAGGCAGGTGGCTATGCAGGTGTCACACACATGATGTACATAGTTCTGAGGCCCCTACCTTGGTCTCTGCAGCAGCATGGGTGTGTGGCACATACCCCAGACATGTGGTGAGTCAGAGCAGCAATTGGAACACATATTAAAGCCATACCCAGAGTACATGTCAGATCACAGGCAATGTGAGCAATTGTACCACCCATGCAGCGCACCACAAAGTACCTGTAACTGATGCTGTCCCCAACTTGAACCACAGGTAACTGCAAGTACACAGTACCCAAGTGACCTAAGTCACAGACTGTAAAGGCCACACCTGAGTATCAGATGAGGAGAGGGCATGACACAAGTGAGGGACATGAGTCCAGGACGACATGACAGTTGTACTGTGGAAGTGGAACCAGGCTAAAGGAGTGCATAGAGCATGTCAGTCATAGTACACAGTTGAGGCTAGCACTTACCCCCTCCTTGCTGCTGTCTGGCCTTCAGCTGCCCATCCAGGTCAGGGAAGACCACCGCCAGGATCCGGAGCATGTGGGGGGTCAGGGTCCGGTGTCCGCCCCTCCTGTGAGGAGGCGACAGCTTCAGCTGGACCCTTGCGATCCTCCAGGTCCAGCCACGAAGGTCCTGCCACCTCTTCTGGCAGTTGCGGATCCTGTGCCTGTAGACCCCCACCGATCGTACTGCCCGGACTATGGTCAGCCAGATCTCCTGCTTCTGGTGGGCATCAACCTGTGAGGATGACAAAGTGAAAAGGCCATTACTACACATGCAACTTTTCCGTGCATCACACAGTTGGATATACATGTCTCAATCAAAGGGGCATATGATCTACACATGTAGTGCAACTATGGCTATGAACAGTTTGCCAGCAGTTACTAAATGGTATCATTGCCTGGGAAGTAAAACCTTGTTGGAATGCACTGTTACTGCACTATACCTGTCCAGTGCATGTGACTACACACTTTGGGGGGTGATAACTACTCAGTGAGCATGCTACCCACTGGTGTACACACTGTACGTCTTGCTAGTCAGACAACATGCACAATTAGTAAGGCAGTGGACAGCACACTCACCTGCTCCCGTGGTTTCCCATACAGCTTGCTGTACTGTGGAAGGAGGCTGTCCAGCAGGGCCTGGTTCTCCTCAGTGCTGAAGGCTGGGGCTCTATCCACAGTATGTGCCATTGCAGTAGCCAGAGGATGCAGAGACAGCAGCAGTAGGTGGTGGCAGATGTCGTCCTGGAGCATGTAGTCCAGGCAAGTGAGCTCTCAGGGGAACAGCCAGCATTATATGTGTGCTGCAGAGGCAGATACTGTCCCATGTGTCCAAAGTGATAGGTCCAAGTCGTTTGCATCTTCTGAATCTGGCCAATCCATGGAATTGCACCACTTATACACGCCCACAGCATCCTTCAAAAGTTTAACTTCATGACACCCATGAATTTGCAACATTGTTGTGGCTGACCAACTGAATTCACTGCATCCGACTCGTACAAGCTTCGAAAACGCGTCCGTTACCATGTCAGCACATAGCCAATGCGTGTGCACCGATTGGTCCATTGCTGTACAACGCGTATTTCGAAAAACAACACGCATCCGTCCACATCATATGCAATGGCCAATGCGTGCGCACCGATCGGTCCATTGCTGTACAACGCGTATTTCGGATGACAACACGCATCTGTCCACATCATATGCAATGGCCAATGCGTGCGCACCGATCGGTCCATTGCTGTACAACGCGTATTTTGGATGACAACATGCATCCGTCCGCATCATATGCAATGGCCAATGCGTGCGCACCGATCGGTCCATTGCTGTACAACGCGTATTTCGAAAAACAACACGCATCCGTCCACATCATATGCAATGGCCAATGCGTGCGCACCGATCGGTCCATTGCTGTACAACGCGTATTTCGGATGACAACACGCATCCGTCCACTTCATATGCAATGGCCAATGCGTGCGCACCGATCGGTCCATTGCTGTACAACGCGTATTTCGAAAAACAACACGCATCCGTCCACATCATATGCAATGGCCAATGCGTGCGCACCGATCGGTCCATTGCTGTACAACGCGTATTTCGGATGACAACACGCATCCGTCCACATCATATGCAATGGCCAATGCGTGCAGACGGATCGGTCCATTGCTGTACGACGCGTCCCTGTACAAGTCACTGCATATGTCACCATGGTTGTCACTGGTGAACGTATGCCAGCCACATTTACTTGGCAGGGACTCAGGGGCACACCTACAACACCACAGACTGTCCACACTGTATCCTAAGGCATGTAAGGCTGCATTACCTGTGTGTGTATGGGGGTCAACATGTGTTTTTTTTGGTGGCACTTGGGGGCAGCCACTCCCAGGCTGTGTACGTGTTCATGGGGACAGAATCCTTTGTGTGTTGTGCACATGACCACTGTGATGTGCAACTGTTCATTTCCGAGCATGTGGCATGGTCACATTTCCAGGTTGTGTATGTGTATGTCATGTCACATACCCCCTGAGTCCCATGTGGGAAGGTATGTACGTCACAGGGTGACCCATTGCCACAATAGTGAAGGCCCTCCACAGCCTGTGTGCATGTTGTGTTTCCGATGTCTCTGATTCCATGTGCACAATGGGAGACAGTCTCCACATCCACGTTGTTTGTGCATGGACTTTGATGTTGTGCGTGTGTGTGTCACAGACGTCCATGTCTGTCCTGCAGAGGCAACAGGGGCCACTACCTGTGGGAGTCATGGTTGTTTTGCTGACGTGTACATGATACGCCATGTCATGCCAGTGTCCATGTGGCAATACAGGGTCCCTGGGAATCTACCTGTCAATGAGCTGTGATGCCTGTGGCACATCTTTCCTCTCATGTCACTGTGGTGTGTGTTTGGAACATGACAGCAGTACATGGGTACTGTGACACAGCCTAATGATTTCCCATAGCACAACCTGGAACTTGTTGTCAACACATGTTGAACTGTGATGTTAGATGTTGGCCATGTAGGTGCCATATATGTCCATACAGAACGGCACACACATCGGGTACTTGTGTCTCGTAATGATGTATCATGTGATATTGAGTATGGTCAATGCCACATACGTGGGGTGACTGACAATCTTTCTTTCTTCACCTATGCACTGCAGGGCACCAGCTGTCCATAGACCATTCCCTGACCTTGCAACGATAGTTGAACGTGCCTGCATCCGACGGTACCGCTTCAACAGGGCGCTGATTGAGGAATTGGCGGTGCGGTTGGCCCCACATTTGCAACCTGGCCGGCCATACCCTACAGCGCTGACCCCCAAGGTGAAGGTGATGGCAGCCCTACACTTCTTTGCCACCAGTACCTTTCAACACACTGTGGCGTCTGCTGGTGGGATGTCACAGACCATGTTCAGCCGTGTGCTACGCGATGTTTTGGAGGCAATGTTGAGATACCTGAACCAGTACATCTATTTCCCTAAACGTCAACAACTCACTGACGTCAAGAGTGACTTCTATGCCCTGGGGAGGATGCCACATGTCATTGGCTCCATTGATGGGACACATGTGGCTTTGGTACCACCACAGGCACATGAGCAGGCATACAGGAACAGGAAACATTACCATTCGATCAATGCTCTGGTGGTATGTCTTGCAGATATGAGCATCTCACATGTGTGTGCCTGTTTCCCCGGTTTGGCACACGATGCCTATCTGATGAGGAGTAGTCACATCCCGAGGTTGATGTCACAGATGCAGAACCAGCGTGCCTGGCTTGTCGGTGTGTACTGACTTTGTACCATTGTGTGTGTTCTGCAATGTTGTATTCCGCCCTCTTTTCCAACTCAGCTAATGTGCAATTGTCTGTATGTAGGTGACTCCGGATACCCCAACATGCCGTGGTTGCTGACACCCTCAGGAACCCTGTGACACCAGCCCAGATGCGCTACAATGAGGCACATGGTCGGACCAGGAGAGTGATCGAGCGGACATTTGGTCTCCTGAAGAGCCGCTTCCGCTGCCTAGACAAGACAGGAGGGGCCCTCCCATATGCCCCAGCAAAGGTGTCCAAGATTGTCATCGTCTGCTGCATGCTACACAACCTGGCAGTGCGGAAGGAGTTGCCTCTCATCCTGGATGACGATGACCAACATCCGCCACCTGTGGAGGATCCTGGCCTGGGCCACGATGCCAGTGATGATGATGATGATGAGGGTGATGTCCGCACACAGCTCATCACCAACTTCTTCAGCTGAATGTGAGTATCCAGAGATGTCATGTCAATGATGTGAGTTTGCATGATATGTGTGGGTGGTGCTCTGGTGCTGTTTGAGTGTGGCCATGTGCTACTTGACTGGATGCGTGCAGCGATGTGTCCTTACAGGTAGTCTGTACTCCCCAACAGTGTTGACATGCTAACTTGGTTTTGTGAAGGTATCTTGTGACATGTATTGGGCATGAGTATTGCAGTTCTGTCCTGTTCTTCATGGCTTTTGACTGTGTGTCATGTCTGTCCTTCACAGGGTACTTTCAGAGTTGTTTGGTCAACTCGGATCCCCCGACACCATGATTCAGCTTTCAGGGTGGAAGCAGTCGTTTCCCTACAGGTGATGTGCCACACACCCCTGGACTTTATTTCTTCTACACTTGTTGACTGTGTGGCCACTGCCACGTGGGATTACCTTGCATTTGTAATGGAAACAACATGTTACAAATGTGTAATAAACCTGTGCTTCACTTTGGGATGTGCGTTGTCTGTGGTCACACATCTGACTGACATTTGCTTACTGCACCTGTGGGCTAGTTCACACAGACTCTGAATAGGTGTGGTGTGTGTGCATTCCACTGTATTTCCTGGCAACATCAGTGTAGGCGATGAGTCAGATGGCCCTGGTGTCTATGTGTTGTGTAGCCCTAGTGGTGTGTCTCCCTCATATGTGTCACGTCGCCATGACTCACATGACGGTGTTGAACTTGCTGTAGCAGTTAGCATGCACAGTGTCATTTAGCAGATCATCATCTCCATGACAAAAACAACGTTGGAATCACAACAGAGGCAAGTATGGTGTATTAGTGAGTTTATTTACATACATGTGTGAGGATAGTGCACAGGATGGTGGGTGCTGTACATTGGTATTGGAATCCAAAGTTCCCAGATGATTTGGAAGTGTTGGTAGCATAAATGTCCTGAGTAAAGTCCACAGTCATCTGATACATTAGTCCAAATTAAACTCCCCATGTCATGTGGGAGAGTTGTGTTGCATTCGACAGGGTGAACAGTTTGCACACAAAGGAGAATTTCCAGAACAGGTGTTGGGTTCCTGGGGGATGTACATGGCCATCGGCCTCTCAGTTGTCCTTCCTCAGATGACCCCTCTTCTTTCTGGGGGGACCCTCACGTGCAGGTCGCTGCGGTGCAGAGGACTCTCCACCAGAGTCATCCTCCCTCCCTGTGGCAGTTGCAGTTGTTGCGGCACCAGATGTTGTGGGCACACAGGGAGGTGTGGACATGTTGGTGCTAATCTGGCGGAGGCATGTCAATATGTCCCTCTGCACGCTGTCAGTTCTTCCAATGTGTCCCACTTGGACTCCATGCCAGACATGTGTGTCTCCACACGGGACATGTGTGTCTACACACGGGACATGTGGGAGTCCAAGTGGGCATGATGGGCAGCCTGCTACTGTTGAATGTCCTTGAGGATCCCCACTACCTGGCTGACTTCTCCGGTGCTATTCTGGTACGCATCAGCAATGCGTGCCAGTTGTGGGTCATCATGCAGTCCAGACCCCTCTGCAAACAGCGACCTCTGCCTACCACCCCTCCCACCACCCCTGGCCACACGTGTGGGAGCTGCGGTGGCATGCACAGGTGACCCTAGGCCCCCTTGGGGGTTGGTGCTGGGGTTGTTGTCCGTTGCTTCACGGTGGGCTGTGGTCCCTGTGCTGTTGTCATTCAGGGTCCTTGACTGTCTGTCGGCGGGGTGGTCTGTGTGTTGGCAGATGTTGGAGGAATGGGTGCAGGGGGTGCAGATGGTGGTCCTGCTGGTGCTGCATGATGACTCACACCGGAGGTGCCAGGTTGGTCTTCGCCATCTGATGAGGGCAGAGGCTGTTCCACACCAGAGAGCTCAGGGTCCCCCGGAGCCTGGGACAGGGACTCCTCCTCATCTGCTGCTGTGTCCCCATCATCACCTGTTTTTGGAAGAGACACACAATGTATGTTATGTTTCTGCAGGCATCAATGGTTCAAACACATGACAGTTGTGACTGTACCTCTGGATGCGGCCCTGTACATGTTATAAAAAAGCTCCCTCTTGACCTATCTTATTTTATCCAATCTATTAGCTACTCTTCAGCATGGGCTAACATGAATGTGCTAGAACAACAACAAAGTATCAAGAAAAAAACATGGATGCATTTGAATTTTTATTTATTTAATTCTTTTCAATATCAAAAATGTCCTTATTTTTTTTAAATTTTTTTTTTTTTGAGAATATAAGAATATTATTTCAAACATTTACATGCAATTGAACACAACAATTTCATAAAATATTAAATACAGAACATATTTAAGTTGATACCCCTGAATGCAAGATCGTGAAAAAGAAAAAAGAAAATCTTTCCTTCATACTATACTGCACACATACAACCACATACATACTCATACATACTGTGTTTTAAAATGTATCTGGAAAGTGAGAGACAACAGATAACATGATCTCTGTGACCAATAACATGAACTGCGAACAGCAAGGTCTAAACAGCATTGGTCGACGCGCGTTTCGGTGGCTGAAAGAATGATGGCACCACCTTCATCAGGACCTTAACCAGATAACGAGAAGGCACACAAGGGGGCACCCAGGGGGGACTAATTCTTGTACAATGAAAAGATGTGTGTGAGGCAGCCTGGAGGGTCACTAATGATCGATGTCAGTTTTTTCCCTTGTCAATACTGGGTATGTTCATTCCCAACACATCTTATGCAGACTGTTTCTTAAAAGGATGTATTATGCTAATATATGTCCACGATTTAGGAATATCCTACTGAGTAGTTTCCAAAATATGATTTAAGCAAGTGACTATATCCAGGTCACGTGTCAGCCAAACACTTTCGTATTTATTCTATTCTTTTTGTACCAAAGCTTCGAAGTCAGAGTTGGAAATTCTGAATGCGTGTCCGTAACGTCGTTTGTGGATCGACAGCGTGGATTCCTTCCGGTGACCTCACAATGTGCCCTGTACATTGCATTGTCCTAAGTTGTCACAGTCAGAGGTTGATATTGGTGTGGCTCATTGTCCTGCCAACCTGATGCATTTCAATGTGGATGTTGAGGTGTGTGCATGACCAGCATTGGTGGTATTTGGTTGACATCCGGACCTCCTTCTCCCACAGCCCAGTTATCCCACCATGAAGCATGCCACCCTTGCAGTGGGTGCAGGTTGACTCTCAGGATGTCAGTCAGTGGTGTCCTGCTGTTGGTTGGTGCCCAGTTCCCAGAAGGGCCTGGTACTCCCCACAACAGAGCACCATTGTCAGACATCTTTGAAGTGGCTTTTCACTCCCTGTGAGGGTGCATGCTTCAGTGTGAGCTTGCTGGGCCATGTGGGTGGGGGATGTTGAGCTGTGACTACCACTCCCATCATGCTATTGCCTACACCCCCCTTCCCAGCATGCACATACTTCCTTCCTTTTGACTCTGCTTCCCTGTGGGGTGGTGTGCCTGTGCTGACAGGATGGCTGACAGTGTTGTCCTGGCGTTTGTTTGGCTACAAGTCCCAAAAGTGTCCCTGTGCTACACACAGCATAACCCAGTGTGGTTGTTCTTTGTGGGATATTTAATTAGAGTGTGAGGCACTGCATTCTCCCAGGTGAGTTGTGTGGAGTTTGTGTTAAGGGGGTGTGTGAGAAAAGCTGCTGGTAACTATGGTCAGAGCTGTCAGTCCTCCTTCCCACCCAGCCAGATATCCCACCATGGAACGTGCTTCCATTGCAGGGAGTGCAAGTTGGCTTTCAGGATGTCAGTCAGTGGTGTCCTGCTGTTGGTTGTTGCACAGTTCCCAGCAGGGCCTTGTGCTCCCCACAGCAGTACCCAGTGTCAGCCATCTTGTCAGTTCTTTTCCACTCCCTGTGATGTGAGCATGGTTCAGAGTAGTGTTGATGGGCAAATTGTGAGGGTGACCAATATCTGTGACTACAACTCCCATCATGCTATTGGCTACACTCACTTCACCAGCATACACAGAATTCCTTCCTTTCAGTGAGCTTCCCAGTGAGGTGGTGTTCTAGTGGTGGCAAAATATCTGACTGTGTTTGTTGGTTAGATTTGTGCCACTGCCTTGCTCTATTTGTTGTTAGGTTTGTACATGTCATGACACAGTTACATATCACTATGAGATGGCATGTATTGTGTTTATCTGACTAACATACACATCTTGGGATGATTATCTTTTGGTTGCTGTGGATTTGCTAAGGGTGCATGGTTGGACTATCCCCTTGACAGTGATGTGTGTGTATTGTCACACAATATTGTGTATATTGTTTGTGTACTCACCAGGCTCTGGGATGTTTGATAGTCCATATACGCTCACTGGTGGTAGGATGGCCCGCACCTTCTCCTCCCAGGGCCTGAGGTATAGTGGTTTGGCAGGAGGGCCACTGCCGGTGTGGTGACTCAAGGTGCAATCCTTCTTGAGTAGGTCCTTGACCCTCCTGCGCACATCATACCACCTGTTCTGGATGTCTTCCTTTGTGCGCAAACATGGTGATTGTGCATTCACCCTGTCGACGATCCTCTCCCACATCTTGGTTTTCTGCGACATGGGGGTCTGTTGGACCAATGTACCAAACAACTGTGGCTCTACCCTGAGGATCTCATCTACCAGGACTTCCAATTCACTGTCTAGGAACTTTGGATTCTTCTTTGGGGGCATGGTGATGGGTGGTGGTGGGGATTGATGTGTGTGTGAGTGTTCAAGTGAGGGTGGGTGAGTGTATGTTTTGCTGGGTGTATGTGAGGGTGCTATTTGTGAGGTGCTAATGGTGTGTGGCTTCTGTGATGGATGAGTTGTGAGTGTGTCTGTGGTTGCTGTCTGATGGTGTTCTGTGCTGGCAGGTCAGTTGAATTTGCAAAGGATCATGGTAGGGATTTGTGGCCTTTATATGGCTGGAGTTGGAGGTGTGTCCTTGTTCCATGTTTTTTCCCCCTGTATTTAT
Source organism: Calotriton arnoldi (assembly GCA_963921515.1). Classification (NCBI taxonomy): domain Eukaryota; kingdom Metazoa; phylum Chordata; class Amphibia; order Caudata; family Salamandridae; genus Calotriton; species Calotriton arnoldi. The sequence goes on along the minus strand of CAWUFW010007052.1, from coordinate 972,057 downwards.
TGACCTTGTCATTGCTTGTTTGGCCCTTTTTTTTGTATTTTTTCCTTTGGGTTTTTTAGGCATGTAGGAGACGTTCTACTGACCGAGTAGGACGCTGCAGTTGGCTCGTGCGGGCTTCTCCGAGTCTTTCAAGCTGTGTTCCTGCTGGGTTTCATGTGCGGCGTACGCGTCTGTCGCGGAGTATTGGGTTGCTTCGGCTGGGTTTTGTATGCGTGTCGGTCGTACGGCTTGGCCTCCGTGCGACTCGGTCTGGTTTTCCACGCATTGCATCATACTGTGCGGGTCGGAGTAAGCGGGTACGTTTCTGTCGGGTTAATTCCTGGTGCGTGTCGGTCGGTTCGATTCACGTAGTTTCCCGGCCGGATAGCTGGTTTCCGTGCGGTTCGGTCGTTCGGCTTGTGTTCCGTACGAATCGGTCATGATTCACATGCATTTCATCGTAATACGCGGATCGGGCAGCGCCGGTACGTGTCAGTCGGACAACATTCCCGTACCGAGTCGGTCGGTATGTTTTCCGGCCCGAATCGGAATCGGCCCCATAGTGTCTTATCTATACTATAGCAATTCACACGCCAATAGTGGCCCCATATATAATGGAAATGCAATATTTTAGACAGAGTGACAACAGCCTATTCAAATGCAATATATAGTGTTGTTATATCTACTACATCCTTCTCTACTCAACATAATCCTGTATTTGCGACCAACCTATGCCAGCTTAGGGTTCCACATTTAATATGTGACATATGATGCAAAAAATTTACCAAAATAATGTGAAGTTGAATTAAAAAGTGAAAAAAGTTTCTCATCAGTACAGTGTCCACCACGATGACGTGATGTTGAAGAAAAGGGTAGGGACCTCTGTCGATGCCTCCATCCAAGAGTTGGCCCCTTCCTTTCCTCCTATAGTACAAAGAAAACATAAAAATGTTTGACTAATATCAGGTTAAAATCATCGAAATTCATCACTTCATATGAACATACATTCTTTACCGAATTGCACAATCCAAAATATCTGTGAGAACAGTTGCCCCGGGTTATTCACTGGGAGATGAGACCTCTTAAGGCTCTGACCCTAATTTAATTTTCATGTAGATGAACTCCTAGCTCTTCATCCAGGTTGTGCCCCAACCCCCCCCCTGGGCTTTTGGTCTGTAGATCTAGGATATGCCAGGATTCCCTTTATCTTAAATGGAGGACTCTGTTGCCCCCCCCTAGAATTCTGTAGTACTTGTGAATTTCTACTTTTTTTTGTTTACTTCAAGAAATACTTTATTACCATATGTAAAGCCACCCCCACTGGCACTGATTCCAATAACATGCAGGCAGCCTACTCCATGCTGCACACGGCCATCAGCTATGCACTGTGGGGTTGGCCACAGGGGCAGGCCTATGGCCAATCCCTGTACCCAATTCCCCAAGAACAACCAACCACATGCTGTGCACGGCCTTTGGCTGTGCAAGGTGAACATTGGCCAACCCCCTGCAGGCAACTAAGCCCCTGCAGTTTGGGGTGGCATAGGGTTGTCCTTTGGACACCATTCTCTGGGGCATTTTTTTAAGGGGAGGGGTCACATGGCCCCCCTCCCAGCCTTTCAGTCCCTGGGGACCGCAACCCCTGGGGCCATATTTCATAAAAAAAGGGGAGGGAGCCACGTGGACCCCTCCTGAGCCTTATTAGTCCCTGGGCCCCTATTCCCTATGGACCAAATTCCATAAAAAAGGGGAGGGGGCCACACAGACCCTCCCTAAACGTATTGGGCCCAGGGGTCCTCATACCCAATGGGTCAAATTTCATAAGGAAGGAGAGTAGGGCCATGCACCCCTCTCCCTAAGTCTTCTACACCCTGGGAATTACATTCTTAGGGGCCAAAAACAATGCAAAAATGGAGGGGATGTGCAGTCCCCCTCAATGAACCTTATTAGATCCCAGAGACCCTATCCCCCAGGGGCCGAATTTCATGAAAAAGGGGAGGAGGGCCACATGGCCCCCTTCCTGAGCCTTATTAGACCCCAGAGACCCCATTCCCCAGGGCCAAAGTATCAAATTAAGGAGAGGGGGCGTGCTACCCTCTAACCCTTCTTGGGCCCCCTTCCTACAGGGCCACAGGTGGGTACCCCAGTGCCCAGCTGGGGCACCCACAAAGCTCAAGTTGTGGACCGTGAGGGAAGCACCAGGGCCCCTGCAGCCCCAGCTGGCACCCCCAGCAAAGAGCAGTGATGGGCAGAGCACTTTAAGTTTAAAGTTCGCAAGTCTCTTTGGCTGACCATCTTGAAACGGCCAGCCAGACATGCATATTTTAAACTTCTCTAACACAGCTCTCTAAGACAGCTGGGTTAGAGAAAGCATAGGGCTCCAGTTTCCTTGGAAGTACTATAGGAGGCCACTCCCTCAAATCCTAGTGCTTCTCTAATGCTGCATGAGAGCAGTACCATGATTGGTTAGTGCAGTTTCCTAGGTCCCACGTTGAAGCCTGCCTCAAGAAGACCCGAGCAAAAAGAACGTTGCACCAGGAAAGTAAGTGTAATTATTTTATAACTTATTTATTTTTGTCCTTCCCGCCCCCTAACCGTAAATGCCAGGCTCCACTAGTGGCTGCATGACTCCTTTCCATTTAAACTTAATTTTGGCCCCAAGGAATGGGGACTCCGGGACCTACAACGGCTCAGGGAGGAGGGGGAGTGAAGCCCCTCCCTGCTTTTGTAACCAACTGGCCATGGAGATGGGGTTACTGGGGTCTTTAAAGGCTCGGGAGGGGGCTACACATTCCTCCTCCCTTTTTTAAACCAAAAAATCAGCCCCTGACCCCTTCCCCATTTTCCCACATTTTGAACCCAGTGAATGGAGTCTCCCGGCCCAAAATGGCTTAGGGAGAGAGGCCCACTCAAGTCCCCATTTCCAAAACATTAAATTAATAGCGGGCCACCATTCTTTTTTATTTTGCTGCAATCTCGCAAGAGTACCAAGGGATCCCAGCAAAAATTGCTGATTTTTTGGGGGGCCCCAGAGGGATACCTCTGGGTCCCCTCAAAGAGCCTAGGGGGAGGGGTGTCCCTACCTTGCCCCCTTATATTATTTTTGTTTTTTTAAATTTCAGGACAGGGGACTAAGTCCCAGAGTTCTGTAATGGCTGTCAGCAACATTTTTCTCATTTTACTGGCAAACAATCAATGAGATCGATTCTGCAGGACTCTGACTCCTGCGAAAGTGAATTCGCCCAAGGGAAAGAAACGCTCACTGGGCCAATCATTGATGTGCCCTCGCATCGATGACATCATTGATAAATTACTGCTGATTTTAATAGGCACTTTCATTGGTGATGCGCAAATGATAAATATTTGCTGAAACACGATGTCCACACATTGACATTTGTGCGCAATATAGTATGCAAATTTAGTGACCATTTAAATGGAAAATGTACTGTCTGTAAATGAACAGTGCTCCAAGATGCACAACCAGCTACACACCCCACCCTTACCACACTCCAGCTGAATGGTCTTGGCACATTGGATTTGCCACACTTGTTCTTTTGTATGACGCTTGGAATTTTCACAATCCTTATGACTTCAGTGATATAACATTAATGGAAGCACCTGCACTCAGGACCACTGCTTGGAAGAGTAAAAGTAACACACCTACAACTGATTCTTGTTATTCAGTCTGTGCTAAATTTCAATGGCGTTATGAAAGAATAGTTGAACAATGTATATGGCTGTCCGTCAAACTTTCTTACTTTACACCTACAGACAACTGAAACAAAATTCCTTCCAATAAATCTACAGACCAGAATTGCAATAAATTCCCCTAAAATTACTTGACAATATCTGAAATTTTGCCTATGATAATGGAAAAATGTATTTGCATGTCATTCATCGCAGGGTATAGAACAACACGCAGACACAGAAGATGTGAATTCACATTAATAATTTATTTAGGAACGTGGATTGAGTAAAAAAGAGCAACATGGGCTGTACACAAACACATAAACACTGAGTACAGGATGTAGTGTTGCAAAACTGTAGAAATAAATTATCCATTTCAATTATATATTGAAGTTGTGCTGGAAAGAGGCAACTTGAGTAGAGAAACAGCATACTAAAAGTCTAACAGGGAAGGAGACTGATGAACCAAAAGTTGAAGGGATAGTTCAGTGGGTGAGTATAAAGGTTAGCATTAGTGTAAAGCTAAGAATGGGGACATCAATGTTTGTCTAATCACCCCCATTTTTTGCTGACTGGTATAGATGTTTTTTTAACTCTGCACACTGGGGTACTGCTGTACAGCCTGCAGCGTGTGTGCTCTGATACCAAAAACATGGTAAATTTGGCTAATCTGTGTAAAAAATGGATTATGATTTGAGGTTGACATTCACCCACTGCAAGGAGTAATAACAATAACTTGTCAGGGTGAACCCCCAAAGTCATTAAATTAACTTGAGCTCAACCCTCTTGTGGCTATGGTTCACAGCAGGCTGGCTTAACTTAGAGCAATGTGAAAAGTAGTTATGCAATACCAAAACAATAATAAATGTAAAACAGCAAACAATAAAAATAGCAAACTGAACGAAATAAATAGAGCATATTTTAAATAAACAATGGCACTAAACAAATACAGCAAACTCGAATAAGAGGAACCAGAGATATGAATTTTGTAGTTTTTAAGTTAAAACAGCATGAAAAGCCTCTAAGCACTAATGATAGTCTTTGGAAGTGGTGGTTGGGACCTAGGATTTCAGGCTGACCGTGATGGGGCATGTGTCGTATACACCAAGTGGACTCATCCAGGTCACATATTTTACCTCCTGACCTAATCTTTTAAGTCCCAATCTAAAACAGGAGTACCCTTCTAAAGCTCCCCATAACTTCAGAGGAGACGCTTAGTGACTCATAGGTGTCAGGCATAGGCCAACAGCAGTATTATTTATGGAGCTCAAAATCCTCTAGCAGGGCAAACCTTCACCTATATCTGAGGAAATTAAATCAAAATCAGTCACCTTTTTCCTTAATGTCCTGCTGACAATCTGGAGTTCTTGGAATTACAAAAAATTCCAACTTTTCTTGGTTTCTGACACAGCTCCTCTGAGTCACTTCTAATGCTCCCAGCACCTGCTGGACAGCACTTAGGAGCAAGGGCTCACTTCAGCAGAGGCCACCAGCAGGATATAATACAGCTCCAGTGGGTGCTGGTCAACTGGTCACATTAGGAATCAGGCCTTTTGCAGTTTGTACCCCTGTAGCCACCCAAGAGGTCACCCAAGTGATCTTTTTAGCTCACTTCTCAGTCCTGGAAACAAGTGGAAACAGGTTAAGCCATTAAGGCTTCCATATAGTTCACAGGTCAAGTTCTCTTCTGTGCTTCCACACCTTTAGATGTGTTATGATGAGATGTAGGTGTGGTGCCACTTTTGTAGGATGCACAAGCCAGTGGGTTTTATGACTCCTGAGATACTCCAAATGTGTTCTATACGCAATATTCTAAAAATCCACACCCTGTACTACTTTTACCTAGTTCACTTTGAATAAATGTAGATGAATTACATTTTATATCCTGATCATAATTTTTGTTTTCAATTGCATGGGCCTCTGATTGGCAATGAACACTTAAAAGTTATCTTTTAACTTCTAGGGCCTCTTCTGCTAGACTTTATAGCACCATAATTGTGTTGTTGGATAAGCAGAGCCACAATCCAAAGGAGATTTGTGCTTTGTTATATGTAAATCCTCTATATGCTGGGTCATAGTACATTGCACATGCAGGCCATATGCAGGTCTGCATGTATAGCTCATAACCATGCAATAAATTTGCAGATCAGTGGAGACTGCAAGAGCCACATATTGCCATAAATGTTTGGTTAAGTGGTGCTGCACCCAGTCGTCTTTCAAAATGGTTAGCCCAGTCACTCAACTCTTGGCGAAAGTGAAAAACACTCCATCTGGCTTTTCATTTGCACTAGGCTTACAGTTTCCCTTCTTGTTTGTTTGGTGGCACTGGTGTGAGCTTTGGTAGATGTTTACACATCAAAATTTTGGATTTTGTCACTCAGTTCATTGCTTGTACCTTTGTGACTTTTCTGTGAAGTTGATTTTTACTCTAGTCCTCATTTAATGTTGTGCTATTGCATATTTCTACAATGGAGCAATAGTTAATGAGGCTCAAACCAAAAACCAGAAGCTTGTGACTGTTTTCATGCCATGGTGGTTTAACATTTTTTCATTTATATTTACATGCTTTTAAGTGACTGAATAAGAGGTGTCTAGTGCAAGAAATACTGGGGCTCCAGGTGGGGTGGCGGGCGGGTGGCACAGCAGTGGTGCCTTTGAAAAAGGCAGCACAATGGGAACCCCACACAAGGTTCCTGCATGGCATGGACTCAAAAGTCCATGCAGTGCACATATTATGCCCCCCTGTGTGCATCCACATGTGGAGGAGGCACAGGGGGCCCTGTAGGTCCCCCTTTGTTTCCTCTCCGCCACAGTGTTTCTGGAGGCTAAACCTCCATGACACCGCCGGTGAAGAGGATACTCATATTATGCTTGGCGGGACCTCGGTGGTCCTGCCAAGCATATTACGATCTCCTGACTGCTGCACCACCTCAAGGGAATGGTGGTTCCCTGGCAGCATTGGCGGTCCCAGGGTGGTCTGACTGCCCAACTCGTAATGGTGTGGTTGGACCGTCGGTGCGGCAGTGGCTGGAACTGTCACTACCATGCCACCACAAGTCTGGTGGTCCTCAGACCACCAGACTCGTAATTGGGCCCAAAGTCAGGATTTAAACTTGAACACAGTGGTAGGGGATTTCTGTCCTAAAAGAGCTTATTGCTTCCCTAAGAAGCCCTATTGAGCACCCGTAGAATAATAGGAGAATGAAAAACAACAAATAAGGTTCTAAATCTATGCATTGCAAATTGCATGCAGCTCCTTGATGCCAGTCCATAGTTCACTGTGCTATATTAAAAGGATTGTAACTTATGAACTGCAAGTAACAAACGTATCTCTGTGACAAAAGCAGTAACCCATTAATCTATCAACATAAAATACAAATATACAAATCTGTGCTTTGCATCAGGATCATCGACCTTCCATGTTAGCATTTCATATCCTGGGATCCTTGAACCCCTGTGGTGCACGACAACTACTGAGGGGATCTGCAACAGTTTGGAAAAATAAATAATATCAGTAGAATAATAAAGCATATATACATTTAAAAAATGTAAAAATGCAACTTTTAAAATGTTCTATAATAATTTGAAGGAAATTGAAAATGGATCCCAAAACATAAGTTGGAATCCTTCGCTTGATTTGTTGGAGCTGCACAAGCATGCAAACAGAATCTAGTATGGACGATTGGGGACCTTATTTGAAGCACTGGTATTCATAAAAACAAAGCATGCTTTAACATCAAAAAATGAAAAGTTATGTTAGAGCCTAGCATATGATTTCATGTTTTAGAAATAAAACCAAATTTCAAAAAGCTCTCACTTTTCCATTAAAATTGTGATTTATGTATTTTATTGTCAGTGAATTTAGTATAAAATATCCTAATGTGTGCATTTAATCGAAGAATACTTGCTTCAGTATTTTTCTGTAATGTTTTGAGTTTCAAACCATAGAACTTGCTTAGCCTGGGTCATGGCTGAGACATGGTTTGTAATAGTAATTCAGTGGGGGTCATCAGAAGACAAACATTTGAGAATGGATACTCTATTCTGCTTTATAATGAGTCAAAACCATGACAAGCCAAAATACAAATCACCAAGTGCATTTGCGACTAGAATTATCTAACTGTTATTACTGTCCTGTGAAAATTGCTGGGCACTCAAATATCTCTGCAGCAGGTGCCAAAACCCCATTCTATATTTTAAAATGCAGCCTGTTTGTGACCAACTAAATAACCGAAAATAGATCTGCGGTCATGTTCGTCTTTGTTGCCAACTATTTGTGGCACAGTTTTTAAAAATATATATATACCCTGACTGTCAGATGCCTCATTTCATGGGTCCGCCCCTGGTTACTTCACCTCCTTTCTGCTGCCACACATTGACCACCGATTTATAGAATCCCAGGCTAGATTTTTCCACTTCCAGTGCTGGAGATGTCCTATTACACCATAAGTGCTCGGTATTCATCGAGAAAACCCATTTGATCAAGTGCATTTTCTGCTCACATCCTAACATTTCAGTCTTTCAGAACAAACCTTACAGCTATGAGAACAAATATGTAACAACACTATTACAACAATCCTGTTCAAAAGGTAGACTGCAGGTTAATGGGATGAACACAAGAAGAGGTTTGACTACAAAAGCAGCATCAGTGATAATGATTCTTTAATTGTTCCCTGTGTGGTTAACCTAATATATTTCCTTCTTACAATGACAGCTAAGCTATTTAATTATCATTTTGTTTCATTTTGCAGGACCTGAAAAAACAATAAAGCATCCTATAGAGAAATGTTCTGAACAAAATTCAATAACAAAACAAACTGATTAACAATTGCATGTTACTGTGGTAATTACCATGCTGGACTTTTCTTGATGTTCTATGTAGTTAGGAATCAATTTACAAAAATATATTTACTCTGCATAGTCTGGCTGGATTATGAAAACGATTTTATATTTACCAAGCCAAGCTACAGAAAGAGATATTTTATATGCGTAGCCCATGTGTAGGAAAGTCATCCTTTTTGCTCCGATCAACCCCTTTTTTGACTGATGCTGGTGGTTACTGACCCTGAAAGTGCCATGGGATCTGCTAACCAGGTCCAGGGCCAATGCTATACCCTCTAAAAGGTATTTTGTAATTGGTACAATTCTAATTGGTCAAGACAATATACCTGTAAGTCCCTAAAATATGGTAGGGCATGTAGGTTTAGAGACCCCAGTGGACTTAATGCATTTAAGTGTGCACTTCTGCAGTGTCTGGTGTCATATTGAGTACAGGCTTGTCTCTCAGGCTAGTTTTAAACTAAAACTATGTCCAAAATTGACTTTGGAATTAAAAGTACTTCCAAAGCTAAAAACAACCTTTTTTATAACTTATAGGTCACCCATAGGGAATACCCAAGGTACCCCAAGGGTAGCGTGCATTGTTATAACAAGCAGGAACAATATAAAATATGTTTTTATATGCCCTGGTATGGAAAAACAGCCAACGTTGTTTTCCCTATTGTAGTGCTGCTAGTCCCATAGGCTAACATGGGATGGCTTTCTTAAACCTAATAAAGTCTATCTTTGCTAGGAAGCTAACTAGCAATCTTATTCAAAGTATAAAAATAATGGTACCAATAAATCTAACAACTTGCCATGGTCAGATTTAGTTTAACTATTACAGGAAAGTAGTTTTAGAACTTACTATCCTGAAGTTACCCACATGAGCCCTGCAAAAGCTTTTTCTGATTGGCTAGCCTTTGACAACCTGAGCCAAGCTGCTCCCAGAGTAGGTGTGAAGAGGCCTGGAACTGAAAAGATTTAGCCATTTGGTGACATGAGATTTGCTTACTGGAGAAGCCAGGGAGAGTAAGGGGCTGGGGAGAAAAGTTGGACTTCAAAGGCAGGAGAGCAGATGTCATAAGAACCTGGCCAGCCCCCACTTCCTTGATCCCCAGCCAGATGGTACCCCTAATTAGATTAGGAGAGGGGCTGGAAGGGGAGTGTAGCCAGATATTAGCCACCCCTTTGGGTTGGGACACATAGACACACACACCAAAGAGATATTTTCTCCATATTGATTTTTGGAGAACAGTGCATTCTGTGTCAAACATATGTCACACTTTGCAGAAAGTGGTCACAGCACAGAGATGTAAATTTGCCCCTATTGGTTGGGGTGTCCCCCATCTTGCCAGCCCAGAATGGAGGATAAATAAGGGAGAGCTGCAGGAGCTCCTCAGAACACTGCCTTGAAGGAGAAGAAGGACTGCTCTGCTGGACCCTTGAACTGCACCACAGAAGGCTTGTACTTAAAAGGACTGCACCTGCTGCACTCTCACGGCTCCTCAAAGAAAGGACTGTGCCTGACTTAAAGGTAAAGAAGTGGACTCCCTGATCAGCAACAGGTACCACAGAGCTGGAAGAAGTCACCTGCAAGCCCAAGAGAGGATCACACCAGCTGACCAGTTGAACCTGGATTTTTCCTGTACTGGGTAGGAGCATTGTTAAAATATGAGTCCTAGCACCCATGAGGCTATCCAGAGTCTCTGAACACTCGACTGAGCTCGTGGACACCTATTTTCTCCTAAGTAACCAAGAAACTACTAGATATGCAAAGAAAAAACCTTTCTGCAAAGTTTTGCAGAAAAGCTCCAGGAGGAGCCCAGCTCGGTGTTGAGAGTCAAGCTGCCATCGTCGACTTGTGAATCAGCCGGACTGCGCTGGTTTGTCCTACTGAAAAATCTGGAGCTCCTTGCCGTTAACGTGAAGGACAAAGACGTCCAGAGAGTCACCGACGCATTGCGCTGTGGCAGGCCACCATCGTCTAATCAAACTTCGGATCTGAGAAGCTCAAGGACCCACCGACAAGCCCGTCGATGAGAGAAAAGCTCCAAAAGAAAGACTAAGGGCCTGATTTAGATCTTGACGGGTGGGTTTCTCTGTCACAACGGTGACGGATACCCTGTCCGCCAAAATTTAAATCTCAAAGGTTAATATGGGATTTTTATTTTGGTGGACGGGATATCCGTCACTGTTGTGACAGAGTAACCTATCCACCAAGATCTAAATTGGGCCCAAAGCCCGAAGGTAAACTTTTGACCGGAACCTAGAACTCAGCCTGTCCAACTCGTGCTCCATCGCAGTCGGCCTATACCTTTGACTTTGTCCTGGTACACGCCGACCAGATAGCTGTGAGTGGTACTTTGAGCTTTTTGGTGCTAGAATGAACCTTTTTTTATATTTAAAAAAAATCATATCTCTGGTTCCAAAACTGGATGTTTGTCATTTTGGTGACATTTTAGAGATAACAATATTCTCTCTGTTTATAAATTGGTGTTGGACTTTTATTGTAGCCTTTTGCTTATTTACTGTTTTGATGGTATTAAATACCTTTACGTATACCTGTCTCCTAAGTTAAGCCTGACTGCTCATTTGCCAAGCTAACAAGGGTTGAACAAGGATTAATTTATAGAGACTTGACTGGGCCTATTAGTGATTGTGATATTATTACTCACTGAAGGTGAATACCCCATCTACTAATAATCCAAATGCCTACACTATGTCAAAGAAGTACATAAAATATAATCAGCAGTAAAAGAATTGTCACAGTCTTTCATCTGAAATGACTATTCACATCACATATTTTCTTCTGAAAACTGAAAAACCCGAGGCTTATGCTCCACAGTAAACACAGCCAAATAAAAGAAACTTTCAGTGGAGAACGGCAAAAAATATTTTAGCCAGATTTTAAAGACACAAGACACTGAAGAGCTTCTAAAATATAACTTACTCTTTAGTGTGTTATGTAATTTCTTAGATTTTTGTCAATTCAGCTAGATTCTAAAAGAAAAACAAAGTGTTAAAACATGCATGTGTAGGCGCAAAGTACTGCTGAATGCGGTTGAAAAATGACGGCCATTTGTTCTGGTTTAAGTTTCTACAAAGACCCGGATATGATACTTAAACAGAACTTTGAATAAAATCATCTGTTTTCATTTTTAACATTGCCTTTTTCCTTTGTATAGTTAAATTATCAGACAGGGGTCTTAAGGTGATTTTTCGAATGTTTGTACTGGCTGGGATAATAAAATATTGGTTATGGTAGTTAAAAAATGAGCAGGTGGCAACCCTACTTGTAAATTAATCAAATTCACATCTTCAGGTTACAAAGCATTTCCTATCAAGTGCCTTTCAAATTATAAAATGGACATAGAACAAACCAAAATTGGTTCTTATGGGACAAGGTCAAAGGAGTTTTAACCCATGGAAATATATGGGTCATCATCAAGAATTAAACTAAGGGGCTGATTACGGCTACGGTGGTCATATGGACCACCATAGTAATGGTGGCGGTTCGGGCACTGCCCCATCGGCGGTCAGACCACCTTATTACGAATTTGGTGGTCGGACCGCCAAAGGACCGTTGCAATGCCGGGGATCCCAGATCCCCGAGGGTGGTGCAGCAGCATGAGGCCCACGATATGCTTGGCGGTGCGGCTGCGAAGTGGATATTGGACTGTTTTAATTTTGGATCGTCCCTTTTAATGCCTTTGTGATCTACTCTTTTGATACAGAGGTTACGTAGATAGAGGAGAACTATAATGTGCAATTCATTATTTTTTTCTGTGTTTTAATGGCTTTTGTCTAATTCAATAGATGAAAATATCAATGTTGGCAAATATTCACTAAGAATGTTTGTTATTGTTTGTTTCTGAAAAAAGAAGAGAAAAAAAATCCTAGGAAAGTAAAACCGAGTAGTGGGAGAGGTGTGGTGCAGCGGCCAGAGAGGCTGACTCCGGAGTGCGGGGCTCGTGGTTCGAACTCCTGCGCCAGCCACAGCTCAGTTCAGCATCATATGACTCTGGGCAATAGCTCACTTAATCTCCCCGACGGCCCCCAATGCTTGGATACCCTTAGGGGTGATAAAACGTGCCTTACAAATCTGGAATTAATTTAGTCTAGTTAATCTCCAAAGGATTAAATCTCTGGAAAATGTGTATTATACTCATGTGTCTTCCAAAAGATTGAAGCAGGCACAATATTCACTAATTCTTAAAAGGTAGGAAACAACAGAATTGCATAAAAGTACGCAAATGAGGAGGATAACATCAATCAATCAATCAGGGAATTGTAAGCGCGCTACTCACCCGTGAGGGTCTCAAGGCGCTGAGGAGGGGGGGGTCCGCAGATCTGTTTAGCCGAAGAGCCAGGTCTTGAGGGTCTTCCTGAAGGTGTTCAGGGAGGGGGCGCGTCTGATGTCTGCCGGTAGCTCGTTCCAGGTCTTGGCTGCAATGTGAGAGAAGGATCTTCCACCTGCTCTGGCTCTGTGGATGTGCGGGGTTTCAGCCAGTGCGAGGTTGGAAGATCGGAGGTTTCTTTTGGGTACGTGGAAGTTGATTCTGTCGTTGAGGTATTTGGGTCCATTGTTGTGTAGGCATTTGTAGGCATGAGTGAGGATTTTGAAAGGGACTCTTTTCTCCACGGGGAGCCAGTGGAGACTTCGTAGGTGTTGGCTGATGTGTTCGTGTCGGGGGATGCCGAGGACGAGTCTGGCGGCGGTGTTCTGTACTGTCTGGAGTTTGTGGAGTAGGGACTTGTTGATGCTGGCGTAGAGTGCGTTTCCATAGTCCAGTCTGCTGGTGATGAGTGCGTGGGTGACTGTCTTCCTTGACTCAGGGGGATCCACTTGAAGGTCTTGCGGAGGATGCGGAGGGTGTTGAAGCAGCTGGAGGTGATGGCGTTGACCTGTCGGTTCATGGTGAGTGATGAGTCGAGTACGATGCTGAGGTTCTTGGCGTGGTCTGAGGGGGTAGGTGGGCTTCTGAGGGCGGTCGGCCACCAGGTGCTGTCCTATGCAGAAGGGGTGGTACCGAGGACGAGTACTTCTGTCTTCTCGGCATTGAGCTTCAGGCAGCTGTTGGTCATCCAGACTGCGACGTCTTGCATTCCTTTCTGGAAGTTGAGTTTGGCAGTGGTGGGGTCTTTGGTGAGGGAGAGGATGAGCTGGGTGTCGTCGGCGTAGGATACGATGTTGAGGCCGTGTTGTCGGACGATGGCTGCGAGGGGGGCCATGTAAATGTTGAAGAGGGTGGGGCTCAGTGATGAACCCTGTGGGACTCTGCAGGTGATTTTCGTGGGGTCGGAGAGGAAGGGTGGGAGTCTGATCCTTTGGCTTCTTCCGGTGAGGAATAATCGGATCCAGTGCAGGGCTGTTCCTTGTATGCCTGCGCCGTGTAGTCTGGTGACTAGTGTGCGATGGGAGACGGTGTCGAATGCCGCTGATAGGTCGAGTAGGATGAGGGCTGCGGAGTGGCCTTGGTCCAGGAGGGTGCGGATGTCGTCTGTGGCGGTGAGTAGGGTGGTCTCTGTGCTGTGGTTGCTTCGGAATCCGGATTGGGATGGGTCGAGTATGGCGTTCTCTTCAATGAATCGTGTCAGTTTCCTGTTGACTGTTTTCTCTGCAACTTTGGCTGCGAAGGGGAGGAGCGAGATGGGCCAATAGTTTTTGAGGTCGGTGGGGTCAGCTGTGGGCTTCTTGAGCAGGGGTCTGACTTCTGCGTGCTTCCAGTCGTCTGGGAAGGTGCCTGTTTTGAAGGTGGTGTTGATGGTGCATTGTAGTTCGGGTGCGATGGCGGCCACGGCTCTGTGGTAGATGTGAGGGGGCAGGGGTTGGTGGGGGCCCCCGAGTGAATGCTTTTCATGGTCGAGGCGGTGTCTTCGGCCATGATCGGTGTCCAGTTGGAGATGGTGGGCTGGCTGGTGTTTCTGGGGGGCGGGGCCGTCTGTGGCGCCTGGTGGATGGTCGATGAAGTTGTCGTAGAGGTTTTTGATCTTGAGCTGGAAATAGGTTCCAAGCTTGTCGCAGAGGTCTTGGGATGGGGTGATGTCTGTGGCTTCGCTGCGTGTGTTGGTAAATTCTTGAATGACACTGAAAAGTTCCTTGGAGTTGGTGGAGTTGGCCAGGATTTTGTTGTGGATGAAGTTCCTCTTGGTGGCTCTGATCTGGTTGTGGTAGTCCGTCATGGCGTCCTTGTAGGTGGTGTGGTTTTCGGTTGTCTTGGTGTTTCTCCAGTTCTTCTCCAGGCATCTGCAGGTGCGTCTGGCTTTTTGGAGAGCGGTTGTGAACCAGGGGGCTTTCCTGGGGCGTTGTCTGTCGGGGTTGCGTAGCGGGGCGAGCTCGTCTGCGCAGTTGGAGATCCAGGTGTGGAGGTCTCTGGCTCCGTCGTTTGCGCAGTTTGCATCGGGTGCCCAGGTGTGGTTGTCTCGGGTGAGGGTGGAGTTAAGTTGCTCGTCGGTAACCTTGCTCCAGTTCCTTTGTGGTGGGCGTGGGGCTGGTTTGGGTGTCTTGGGTTTGTTGATGGCGAAGGGTACACAGTGGTGGTTGGTCCATGGCGGCTGCGTTGTGTGGCTGAATTGGATGCTGTTTCCTGCCGCGAAGATGGGGTCGAGGGTGTGTCCTGCTCTGTGGGTCGGTGTGTTGACGAGTTGTTTAAGTCCGATGCTGGCGAGGTTGTCACGAAGGATAGTGGAGTTGGGGTCGCTGGGGTTGTCGAGGTGGAAGTTCAGGTCTCCAATGAGTATGTAGTTTGTTGAGGCGATGGCGTGGGGTGCGATGAAGTCGGTGATGGTGGTGGCGAAGGGTGTACTATCAGATGAAGGCATTTCTTCAATGCCTAAAATATTCTATCCAAATCTTAACTTTTCTATCATCCAGTCCGCTGATCACAACTACATAGCCTTTAAGATCTGGTGCATATTTCTACAGTTGAAACAATGTATTCTGCACAATAGAAAAATATATTAATAAAAGTTGCTAGACCTAACATCTTTGTGAGACAAGACATCATTTTTTGAGTGAAAATCCCACTTTTCCATGTTTGGGTTTGCTGGCTTTAGGACTTTGTGGCACTGCTAATCAGTGTCACGGTCTGAGTGCTTTCCCCCTTAAACATAGTGTGTATTGAGTTCACTTGTTTATTCAACCAATTTCAATAGATTCACTGTAGAGAGAACAGAAAAAGCGCAAATAGCAGGGTAGTTAAATGTCCTGTGTTGGCTGCCGTGTGTGCTTACACAACCCACTTACAAGATATAAGTGTATGGCCTAAGAGAGCATCATTGTGCTCTTTCTGAACTGCAGTTTAAATGCACCACAGCCTCACACGTCAAGGGAAAGTGCTTTTCACATTTTAATATTTTGGAAACCTGCTATTAGCTAAGCCACACCTTTGGGTATTTTATAGACACACTGCAACTTAAATTTGACCTTTAACTTCCAGGCCATGCATTCATTCTCTGTGCCATATACAATGGTCTTCCAAGACTGTTACTATTTGTTACTATTTAGGTAAAGCTACATTTTCCAAGAACAGGTCAAACATGAATAAAAGTCACCTTATTGTAGCCTGGCCTTAGGAAACAAAAGAATGGACAATCAAAGGTATTTGCCACTTAGCTTTAAAAACCCGATCAAATAGTGAAAATAAAACTGCACACTTTAGAAGAAAAATAATTGTACAAAATATATATTTTGTGCAACCTGAAAGAAAACTGGTTTAGAACTACTGTGCGTCATAGCTGAGCTCTAAAGATTGCTTACAGCTCCCTCATTAGCTGCAGACAACTCTCCTTCAGGAAGACCCTAGATCAGAGGTCTTCAAACTTTTTGATGCCGAGACCCCCCTGTCAAAACATTTTAAGCGTAAGGACCCCTTCCTGACAAAAAGTTCTAGAACTTGGTCCTCCTCATCATTGCCAACTATCGACAACGATAAACGCCCCAATTCCCACAGCAAATCGTTTTTACATCAGGGAAATAAATTAAACAGTGTTTAGCAAACCAAAGGTCAGTAAGAGAGCTTGGGGGCGTGGTAAAAGGTGTGGCTAAAACAAAGAGCCTTATTTATGAGGCATTGGCGTAGGGCAGTGCTGCAAGTCTTCGTGCTGCGCTGCCCTACGCCAATGTAAAAGGGCAGGAATGCACCTTATTTATGAAATATGGTGCATTTCTGTCCTTTCCCCCTGCGTTGGCGCACAAATTGCTGCCTAACGCCAACATAGGCAGGATTGTTTTTGTGCAGGAAGGGGCACCTTCCTGCAAAAAAGAATCCTGAGAGGGGTTTTCCCTTTCTATGTGTGCTGCAGAATGCAACAGACATGGAGAGAGGAAAAACAAGGAGAAATGAAAACATTTCTCCTCATTACGCCTGCTGTGGGGATGCGTAAGGTTTTGGCGCTGCCCCAGGTTTACATGGTTTTACAAATCTGGGGCAGCGTCAAAATCCATGGGCGTTGTGTGAGAACACCCACTGCAATGCCTATGGAACGCCTACTTGACATAGTGTAAGGCAATTCAGCGACTTGCGCTGCTTTGTCTTACTCCATATCTATGAGGCCATGTAAAGCCATGCAGGGTGACTTTTCGTTGCCTCATAGATATGATTGAGACGCTTGTGCCGCCAAAGCTTAAAAAAAAGTGACGCTCCGGCAGCACAAGCCTCTCATAAATTAGCCCCAAAATATTTTGTTAGTTTTTCGGTCTTTCACCATCAGGTAGCTACATATAAAATAATGGGTAGCTTAAATGAAAAATAAATTTACTCAATGGGAAATGCACTGTAGTACATTATGAAACCTCTATTATTTAATGCACTGCAGAGTCTGTGTGTAACGAGATAGACACAGAATTAAATTTGGTTGCCGCAGTGAAGAATAGTGACTTGTGTATTTTTAGTGCTATGAGGTCACAGCCTGTGACAGAAAGCACAGTGAATGTGTAAGTCGTTATTTTATACTTGCATTACACACATTATAATATAGACTGCTACAAACTGTGCAAATAGTTTTAAAATAAAATGGAGCTTCTAAAATGTACATTTGTGTAATATAAGACCAAAAGTAAATTCTTTTTTTGTTTGCATACCTGTCCCTTCAATACCTCCCCAGTGGTATTAAGCACTGTGTAAATGCAGTTATGGTTAAAAGCATGCACATCACAGCCCAGTTAACTCTTTGCACCACCATGCGAAAAAAAACCCACATCTTTGCCATCACAATGCTTGGAGTGATTCAAGCAATTAAAGCCAGAACCACTCCCAAGAACCCTTTACATTTGCAGATTAACTCCTAGCGCACATTTGCATGTCATTCAGGCAAGCAGGCATCCTGGCAGGAACACTTACTTGAAGGATTGTTTTACCAGGCCTCTTCGTTTTACAGCACATGAGTCAATTAACTTCAGCTAAAGCATTTTAACGATCGGAATGAAGGGTGCCGGCCTTTGTCCAAAAGGAAAAGCACATTTTGCATTCCAGGCAGAAGTTAGGCCTGGAAAGCGCGACCCCCTTCCCAGGACTCCACGGCCCCCCTGGGGGTCGCGCCCCACAGATTGAAGACTGCTGCCCTAGATTGTCCTCTTGTCGCAGGAAGACAAGATTGTTGTTAACAGTGGCCAGTTGGCAGAGCTTAGCCATCTGGAAACGGTAAGGCTCAGATGGCAAAACAAAGGGTAGGCTTTATCGTTCTTCCTACATTCATGCCCAGACACTGCCTAGACTTTCTGTCTGTGCTCTCAGTTGGAGGGTAAACCAGAGTGGAAACCTTATTGCCATAGAGGAGTGGTAAGAAGGAGGAACATGGCTCCTGCACCCCACAACTACCACATTAGAATATTGCTGATCCTGGAAAGACATCAACAGAAGAAAGCTGGCAAATGAAGATCCAAGGAGTTCTGGGGCCGTATTTCAGTAAGTGCCCTGGCTGCGCAACTGGTCTTAGCGTCCGTTTTGCGCGCCCCTGGGGCACTTTGGTATTTCAGAAGAGGCCCATTCTGTAATACTGATAGCGCTGACGCACATAAAGGGACAGTGCTATCTTAAGGGGGCGTTTCCTCATTTGCATGGGGGTGTACCCCATGCAAATGAGGGAATCCCTTTGCCTTTGCACCCGCACTGTATTATAGACGTGCACGCAGAGGCAAAGAAGCTCTCAGGAGGCGCACTGACAGTGCGCCATCTAAAAGCTGAGGGCAGCCCTCTACAGGGGTGAAAGGGGTCCCATGGACCCCCTAGACTTCCCCTGGCAGGCGGGTGCTGTTACCGACTGCACCCGCCTGCAATGGGATCTCTAATCCCCTTTAAAAGTGCAGGAAGGTTGCTGCCTGCACTGGGAAAATATGGAACGGCTGCAAGCAGCTTCTCCGGTTTTCACATGAATGCCCCCGGGCAGGGCGAGTTCAAGGCTGACCTGGGGGCAGCGCATTCATGGTAATATTTTTCAAAGGTGCGCCCAGTGCATCGAAGGGAAATGCGCTGCATCTGTAATGAAGCCCCAGTTGGTGTGGATCCTTAATATCGAATTCAGAATACCAATGGTTCTGAATATTATGGTATCAGTATATATTTCTATGTATAACAACAATGTTGAAGTTTAAAATATTTATAACTTTAATAATGTGGTATTTAATATTTTTTTCTTTTTTTCTGTAATGTTAGTATTGTTTACTGTTTTTAATCTTTTTTTATTTGAAATTGTATTATAATGTTGTTTTAGGCTGTATCTTTACTTTTTAACTGTGAAAAAAAATATTTCATTTATTTCCTAAATAAAATTTCCAATACATTTTATCAAGATATTGGCGTTTGTATGTGTTTTGGGAGTATTATTTTAAATGTAATCAATTATACATTTAAAAAAAAATTTTTTATTTAAAATGTATGGCATTGGATGAGCATTGTATTAATTTATTTTTTATTGTTTCAATTACATTTTGAATTTTGTTTTTTTTAATTACTTTAACAAAAATATCATTTTTTTAATTTTTTTGGCTTGTTGGGATTTACAGGAGTTTTGAGGAGGCAGTGTTTTGAAATGAGAGTTTTATAATTTTTTTAATTCTTTTTAATATTTTATTTGCATTATAATTTTTTAGAATATTTATTTTAGAAATTCATTGGGTTATTAATTTTAAGGAGTCATTAACTTAGTATTGTATTAAAATGTTTTTTTAAATGCTGAAATTGTGTTTTGTTTTGGGTTGTTGAGTTTTATATGGATTTTTGTGAGAAGTATTCTAACTTAGGGCCTGATTATGATGACGGTGGGACAGCCACCGACAGCCCGTCGGTGGCGGTCCCCCCGTCATCGCAATGCAGATTCCCGCCTGCCACATTAGGATGGCGGGTGGATGGGTGGCAGTTGGAGAGACCGACCGCCATGGATCAACAGGTTCAAGGAGCTCTTCGGACCGTTGCAGGGAACTTGAATACCTATAATGGCAGGCACCGCCGTGGGGATTATGATGTCCCTCCCCGACGACTGTTTCATGGTGGTTTACCCGCCATGAAAAGCCTTGCAGAAAGCAACATTGGGTGCCTGTACCGGGACCCTCTTTCCCCCTGGCCCTCAGTTATGGGTTTTGGGAGGCACCTATGGTGCCCCCCTACATATCCCTGCACCATGTGGCAGGCACCGCATAGTGCCTGCCACGTAGTGCAGGGATATGTGTGATGTCTATTTTTTGTACTGCGGGGTGGGCTGCAACCTGCAGCATCCCCTGCAATACACAATATAGACATTGCAACTGTCGTGGTGGCAGTCGCATCCTAATTCCGCTTCCGATTGGATGGCGGTCGGACGTAAGTCCGACCACAATCCTAATGAGGCCCTTAATGTTAAATGTTTTTGATTTAATTTGTTCCTTAATTAGTTTTATTAGAAAAGTAAATTATTTGCAAATTTGTATTTAATTTATTTTAAATTTATTTTAAACTATATATTTTAAATTACATATTTTGTGTGTTGCTTATCTTTGATTTGTTTTGGGTAGGCATTGTTTTCAGAACTTTTATTATTTGTACAAGAAATAATTAGTAATTGTATTATTTATAAATAACTAATAGTACAGAAACAAATTTTAATTGTGAAAGTTCAGCCCAGAGTCCACATTCTTTTACTATGTTTCTGGATTTGGAGTGGAAATAGTAAATGTGAATCACCCAAAGTTAAACTCATTTCACAGAATTGCTTAGTTCTAAGAGGGAATAGTAAATCGGGTCTACCAAGAAGTCCAACACTTTCCTCATTGTTGCTTACTTTGGAGTGGGAATAGTAGTTCTCCCCCTGCTCAATTGCATAGTTTTGAGTAGGAATAGTAATTTTGCCCCTCCACCCCTAGTCCAGCACTTCCCCCATTGTTGCTTGGATTGGAGTCAGTCTAATAAATCTGACCCTCTGAGATCCAACACTTTCCTTAATTTTGGAGTGGGGATAGTAAGCAATAAAATAGAAAATTATTATTTTAATTGTTTTACCATATTTTCTTTGTGATATTTCTGCTTTTTTTACATATAGCAAAAATAGTCTATCATCTTATATGTGAAATAATTTTTCAAATAGTCAGACTTTAAAATATATGTTTTTATATATTGCATTCAAGAATATGAAGTTAACAATGCATGTTATTATTAAGTAAAAATGTACTGAATTGTTTTCGTAATTTTGGACATTGTTTTGGTAAGTGTAATATATTTTTCTTACATACATCAATACTTATTAGTTTTTCTTTATTCACAAACACACTTTTTATTGTAATTGCACATGTTCACATATATCTCAATATCACTAATATTTTTTAAATAAAATACTTATGTTTTTACATTGCAACATTTTACATGTCATTTTTAAATATGTGTATACATTTTTCACATAGACTAACATTGTATACAAGTTGTGTTTTCATTTTCATTAAAACACATTTTTTTCCCGGCGTACAATATTTTCTAGTCCTTCTTTTTTTTCCATTAGCTTAGATTGGTGTGCAAGTTGTAGATGGGATTGTGCTGCTTTTAATAAGGTAAGGTTCATTTCAAGTTTAATTTTAACATTAATTAGTGTTTTGGCCCAGACTGCTTTACATATTGGGATGTTAAAAAGCTTGCTGTGCTAGGTTTTTGCGCTGTATGTAGGTTATGTTTTGCACAAGTTTTAGCCTTAGTGCTAAGAATACTAAAGAATATGAATTGTTTTCATTTTTAATATGTATTTAAGGTTTAGGTGATAGCATGTTGTCATTTTATGTTTTAAATTGTCATCATGTTTGTGGGTTGGAGTGGGAATGTGTTGTTATTCTTACAGGACAGATGTAGACTTCCATTAAGATCTTGTTTTTGTACTCACATTCCCATTTTTGGGGGAGTTTGGAGGAATCGAAATCATTTTATATCTGTTAAAATAATTATTTATATTTTTTGGTTTTCTGTATGCAGCATTTCTTTCTAAAATAATATTTTTTTCAGGTTTAAGTGGTATTTCCACTGCATGGATTTAATTGTTCCCTTGGAAGATTATTATTATTTTTTAACTGGATTTGAGTATTTTCATTGGATTATTATTACCTGTTTAGGAGGATTCTTTTTTTAAAATATATTTTTGTCCTCATTCTCCTTGGAAAACAGAGAAACTCAGGGCCTCCTGACCAGCACCTGCCAGAGATATTTGTTTAGTACCAAGGATAATTCAAATCCCATAGAACCTCTCCTTCTGTTGTCTGCTCTGACCAGATGGCCACCTGCAAACCTCAGCAGAGAAGTAAAAGGACCAAAAGTGTAAAAGGCATAATCTTGGTTCTACACCAGACGGGGGTCCTTCTCAATCAGCGATGTCTAGACAGTTTAGAAAAGGGGACCAGAAATCGTTTCTAATTTTTACTGATGCCCTGTCCAACCTGATGGTGTATTTAACGGACCTAACCCAGTCTGCTTCAGTCAGAGGTAAGTTGCTTATCCAGTTCTTACAAATCTCTCTCTGAGCAAGGAGAATTAGGTAAAATCCCAGCTTTTTTACATCGTTTGACAAAATCTCATGCTGTGATGGGACCCAAAAGAATATAAGGGCCAGGCTTACCTGAAGTGCCATGGCAAATATAGTTGAGATACATCTACTCAAGTCTGCCCAAAAATGTTGAATCGCAGGACACTCCAGGAACATATGGATATCATTCGCCTTCTCTTGGCTGCATTTTGCACACTTCGGCGTTGTTCCTTTCCCCAATTTAGATAGCTTAAGGGGTGTCCAATATACCCTATGAAGACAAAAGATGTGGTTCCTCCTTAAATTTGCAGGATGCACCATGGCGTACAAAATGTTAAAAGGTACTTGCCATAAATCTTCAAGCTGCATCCCAGGCAGGCTCTTTCCCCACAGGTCAGTTGGAAGTCTGAAATCGCCATCCGTTAGGTCCACAAGTAACCCGTAACATCTAGCCACATCCTTCCTTCTTGGCACATCACTGATCAACCTGGATTCCAGTTCATTTGAGGAACTTATCTCCACCACAGCTCAATGGTACCAGCTTTTAATTTGGAGGTATTTGAAACTCAATAGCTTATTTTTAGTTATCTTTGACCAGTTGACCCAAGGAACCAACCTCCCATATTCCACCAGCTGTTCCCATCTTGCCACCCCTGCCTCCCTTAATAGGACTGCTAAGCTATCCTTAGTCCACTCAGGGGAATCAGGGGTGTTCCATATTGGAGCCAGCCCACTATAATAGGTGAGTTTTGTCTCCTTTCTGATCTTATACCATACCATTGCTAGGCTCTGTAAGATCTTAAGACGCACTTTTTAAAAATATCTGGGGTCTCCAAACTTGTACATGAATCCTTGCTCATTTAGGATTATTCTTGAAGATGACTTACTACTTCTCATACAAAACGATATGTATTATTTTATATGTTTTTTGTCAGAGAGAATGTTAAAACTCTATAGCTTGCAAACTGCAAAAATATATTTTGTTATGCATTAATAATTACATTTTTGTGGTATTGGATTTTAAAATATATATTTGCAATGTGTTTGATCTTTTTATCTTTGATTTTAGATTTTTAGGAATGGTATAGTTTAGGTAAATTTTTGTTTAAGAGTTTTTCTCCATTAAGGTCTTATTTGAATGTTTTAATATTGTTCGATATGGCTGAATATTACACAATTTTGTTTTAGTATTTATGTGATGTTATAATATATATTTTTTTTTATGATTTCTAATGGTGATTTCTTAGGTGACTTTATTTACAAATATACGTAAAAAGGGTGTGCTTAAAAAGTCCAAAAAGAAAATGTTGATCTAAATTTAAATTTAATTAATACAATGTCAGTCCAAATTCCTATTCCAATCATGCAACTTCTTGATATGGTGTTGTAAAGCACTCAGGTATTCCAAGAGCATGCTGGTGCAAAAAGGACCCCAGGAAAACATTATCAGTTAGGATGAAGAAAATAGGCACAGTTTTAAGAGCTTTCAAAAGTAATAGTACTCTGGAGATTAGCAGACAGCTTATTCTATGCTTGCACAGCCAAAAAGTAGAAGGAGCGGCTGCCTCTTCTGGAGAACCTAAACCTCAGTAACACACCCAAAAGAGCTTGCAATGAATGAAGTTTTCTAAATAAGGACTAACGTATGAGCCTCAAGGAGATACTTGGGCCAGAGGTCCCAGGATGCTTGTTTCCGGTCCAGGGAAGACATGGCTTGGCAGTTCGGGCTGGACTGTTCCCATGAGGCACAGGGTCAGACTGATTTGCATATGGCCATGTCTGAACTGGGGTGGTGGAGTGAGCTAAAGAATGATGATGGATTAAACCCAGATCAGTTGACTGGGGGTGAGTGTTTGATTTGCTCAAACGCTCCGTCCATCGTCCCCTTTGGTATCGCTGTAATGACCTGGAGCATACCATTTGGAAAGCCGTGGAGCTCCAGTCCCACCTGGAGATGTTGGGGTTGCCTGAGTCAGAGTGCCTTACCACATGGTCCATGGCTACCCAAGAGATTAGTCAGGAGGACCTAAAGCCTGTAAGAAAAGCCTGGGTACCTGCTAAAACGTGAAAGGGTAATGGGTGTGGGAAACCCACTCTTGAGACTCCCATGGTCCAGGAGGAGGTGGAGCCTTTGGGTGAAGCCCTGAGCCTACAGGTGAGGACATTGCCACTCTGGGAAACCTACCTGAACTGACCAATTGGCAGAAGGAATGAGGTCCCACCTGCATGGAGGAATTCTGCTGAATGAAGAAGGAGTGCACTACTCTAGAGGGCTTACAGGGGCAGCTCGAGGCCCATGCAGCAGGTGACACCTCTGGTGATCACCTGATTTACTGGGACAATGGTCTCCTGTACAGTGAGCATAAGGTTCCGGAGCATGTTGCAACCCATGTGTTGGTTGCCCCCCAGTGCTACAGAGCCTTCCTTCCAGAGCTGGCTCCTGATGTTCCCCTGGCATATCATCTAGTGTAGGACAAGACCTTTGGTAGGCTTGTCACCCCCTTTTACTGGCCCGGATGAAGATGACCTCAAATGCATTCTTCAGGATATCTACCCATTGGTGTTCCCCAAGGAGGTAGTAGTTGACTGTGGTACAAACTTCATGTCAGCATACGTGAAGTCCATGTAGGACGAGTGTGGGGTAACATACAAGTTCTCCACGCCCTGCCATCCTTAAATCAATGGCTTGTTGAGAGGTTTAACAAGATCCTTAAAGGTCCCTGAGGAGGAAGTGGGACGCCCTCTTGCTATACCTGTTGTCTGCATACAGTGAGGTACAGCAGAAGGGAGTTGGATTCAGCCACTTTGAACTTCTGTTTGGGCACCCTGTCTGAGGGCCTCCCAGCCTGGTAAAGGAGATTTGGGAGCAAGCTTCGAAGAAAGCCTCTCAGGATGTAGTCAGCTACACACTGGCCTTCCGTACCCAGATGAAGCACTTCTGGAAGAGGATGAAGGATAATCTGGAAGCCAGTCAGCAAGTTATGAAACAATGATATGACCAGAAGGCCACTCTGGTCGAGTTTCAGCCTAGACAGAAAGTGTGGATATTGGAGCCTGTGGAGCCCAGGGCTCAACAAGACCGCTGGTCTGGGTCCTATGCGGTGAAGAACCACAAAGGGATGTCACCAACCTGCTGGACCTCAAGACCCCAGGAACCCTTTATGGGTCCTGTATGTCAATCCCCTCAAGCCCCACTTTGAGATGTCCAAGGATACCATGCTCCTGGTCACTGATGAGGGAGTGGGAGAGGAGAGTGAATCTCTCCCGACCTCCTTTTTTTCAGGAGCAGGATGGGCCAGTGGAGGGTGCTAACATCTCCTCTACCCTGACCATAGAGCAACAACAGAGTTGCCTCTCTCTTCTCCCTAAACTCAGTGCTCACTACATGGTGTGCCCATGATATTGACACTGTGGAGAGTATGGCTGTGAACAATAAGATATACATTCTATCTGACAGGGTGAGAGCAAGCAGAAAATAGGAAGTCTTCAAAATGCTGTAGTTAGGGGTAATTGAGCTCTCAAGCAGCCCCTAGTCCACTCCACTGGTGCTGATCCTGAAGGCTGCCCTTCAGGTACCACCCCCGAACTCAGGTTCTACATGGATTACCAGGTGCTCAATGTGGTCACTAAGACTGATGCTCACCCCATCCGCCAAGCTGATGAGCTCATTGATGAGTTGGGGGCTGCCAAGTTCCTCAGCATCTTTGGTCTGATGTATGGGTACTGGCAGATCTCCTTAACTGAGGGGGCCAAAGAGAGGTCTGCATTCTGTAACCCAGAAGGTCACTTCCAGGTTCAGGTGATCGCCTTTGGGTTGAAGAATGCCTCTGCCACCTTCCAGAGGTTGGTCAATCAGGACTGGGTTGGAGAACTTCACTGCACCTACCTTGACAACATTGCGGTCTTCAGTTCTAGCTCGGAGGACCACCTGTGCCACTTCAAAGAAATGCTTCAGGCCCTGCAGAGAGCATGACTTACTATCAAGGCCAGTAAGTGTCAGATAGGTCAGGGTTCAGTGGTCTACATGGGTCACCAATTTGGAGGAGGCAAGGTGCTGCCCCTCCAGGTCAAGATTTAAACCATTCTGGTTTGGAAACCTCCAAGACCCAGATAGAGAGGAGTGCCTTCCTGGGCCTCACTGAATACTACAGAAGATTTGTCAAGGTGTATTGCATCATTGTTGCTCCTTTGACACAGCTGACTTTGACGAAGACGTCCAGGCAGGTGATTTGAACTGAGGCCTGGAAGACTACTCTTGACACCTTGAAAAGGGCAATATGCACAGCACTAATTCTCAAGGCCCCTGATTTCTTCTAGAAGTTCACCCTAAATACAGATGACTCAGTGCAGGGCATGAAGGCTAAATGAAGAGGGCCTAGATCAACCACTAACCTTCATCAGCAGGAGGTTACTCCCCAGGGATCGGAGGTAGAGTGCAACAGAAAGAGGTGCATTTGTAGTTGTCTTGGCACTGAAGAAGTTGAGATCATACCTATTTGGGTCTTTCCTCTGGGTTCAGACAGGCCATCGACCCCTCAGCTATCTAATGCAGATGAGGGATGAGAATTCCAAACTGTTGAAATGGTCTCTCTCCATACAGGGAATGAACTTTACAGTGGAGCTTCGCCCTGGAACTGACCACGCCAATGCTGAGGTTCTTCCTTCTCAGCAATGAGAACTCCCATTATGCTGGGTAGTTCTCCCTGATTTCAGGTGAGGATACACATACTGTTGGACGTGACATCCTTGGTGTTGTTTTCCCTCAACTATTTGACTTACATCCTCATATTTTTGCTGGCTTAATTTTTGCTGGCTTTAGGACATGCACACTTTTCCTCAGCTAACCAGTGCTTAAGTTCTTTTAATCTTTCCTTTGAACATGGTAAAATTGTCTTGTACCTAATTGGCACAATCAAAATATTGGTAAGTCCCTAGTAAAGTGGTGGAATGTATACCCATGGTCTGTAAATTAAATGCTGTTACTGGGCCTGCAGCACTGATTATGCCACCCGCATAAGTTGCCCTTTAAAACATGTCTCACACCTGCCATTGCTGCCTGTGTGTGAAGTTCTAAACTGCCATTTTGACCTGGCAAAAGAAACCTTTTACCAGGCCCAAACCTATCTTTTTAATATATATGTTACCCCTACGGTAGGCCCTAAACAACCCAAAGGATAGGGTGCAGTGCATTTAAAATGTTGGGAATGTACTGTTAACTTTTACATGCCCTGGTAGTGATGAACTCATAAACTCATTTTTCACTACTGCAAGGCCTATCTCTCCCACAGGATAACATTGGGTAAACCTATTACATTTATTAAGTGATAACTTTCAATTGGGAGCAGGCAGAAAGGTCGAGTTTGGTCTCTAGAAAATTGTAGTTTAAAACCCTCTTTAATGGTAAAGATGGATTTTAAGTCATAATTCTGAAATTGACACTTTTAGAAAGTTAAAATGTAAAGATGCCTACCAGGTATTAATTTAAGAAATATGTTTCAGCATAGCTTTATCTCATACAAGGTGACATCTAATGATACCCAATGGAACAGCTCAGAATGATTCGCAAAAGATTGACGTTTCGCATCAAATCGGTGAGACAATCTTCAGAACTAAGGTGAGACTTGTGAGATTTCTTGACACCTTGGTTAAATAATTCAAGGAAAGTTTCAGTTGGGAGAGGAAGAGTCTCCAGTTCACTGGTTTGAGCATTAGATTTAGATCAAATATCCTCTCAATGCAGAAAGAAACAAATGAATTTCTTGTTTCAAAATCACCGCTGCAGCTATCGCCCATTCAAAGATCCAAACAAAAAGAATGGAAAGTTGGCATGTTCTTGTCCCAACCAATTGGTGCCTGCAGCCTGTATACTGGGTCACATAACTAGGTGTAGCTAGCAGTTGGTCTTTGAGTATTGCTCCCTGACAGTGAGACAAAGGAGAACGGCAACTGGCAGGATGGGCCATCTCTGATTTGATGAAGGGGAGTGCCTGTCACCTACTGCACTTGTGCAACACAAAGGCTCTGTGCAGCACACTCACAAAGGTTGTTGACACCAGTCTTTTGTGAGCCCAGATAAGCTCGGGCCGGGGAAGGGAGGCAGGAAATACCAAACATCTCTGAGAGTGGAAATCTTCAGAACCTTCTCCTACTTCAAAGTGGGCACCAGATATAATTAGTGGGCCCTCAGATCCAACTCTTCAGTACACCTCCTGACCTGTGGAAGACACAGATGCACTGCTGTGCTGCCCTGCTGTGCTGCCCTGCTGAAGGACTGCTATTCTGTTGCTCTGCTGACTGAGTAAAAGGACTGGGCCTGCATCTTGAACCCAGGACCAACAGAGTGACTCCAAGGGCTAGTTACTTTATTTTTACTAAACCACGCAATATAACTTTGTGTGGCTTAGTGAATGTCAGAATGAATTTTGTGTCGGAGCAGCACCATAAAACTGACTCAACATCAACTCAAATCCTTACTAAATCTTGGTCCTAGGTTCAGGATCAGGCCCACGCTCCATTGCAGTCAGCCTTAAACCTTATCCTTACTCCAGTCTAGTGTGACCAGTTGCCTGCGGGGTGGCACTTTTTGCATTTTTATTTAAAACTTTATAAATTCATATGTCCGGATCCCCTATTGCATTTTTTGCCATTTTGGTCTCATTTCGTTCATTAAAATATTCTCTATTTTCATCAATTTGTTTGGGATTTTTACAGTGTAGTGCTTTCGACTTTTTAACTACTTTGGCACTTCTAAATGATTTACACCTTTGCTACCAGGGGTTGGGCTTGGGTTTGAATACTGTAACCTTAACTAGACTTAATGTGGATAGTGCCATAATTACCTGTTGTAGACTACCACCCATCCAACTAATAATGCCCTTTCTGACAAGATTGCTTTGTCTCATCCCATCTAGAAACCTAAATAGGCAGGCTTTAAATGATTCTTGAACCTCAGCTAACCCTTTTTCAATAGATAGGAGCAGTTGTGTCTTGTCCGCATATGAGACAACCTTGAAACCGAAGGACTCCTCTAGGGGGGCAAAGGACGCCATGTAAATGTTAAAAATGTGAGGCACAAAGGAGAGGCCTGTTGCACCCAAAAGGTAAATGGTTTGGTGCCCAAAGAGTAGGGCACCATGCAGGTTACTTGCTCTTTGTTTTCCAAGAAAGACTGAATACAGCTTAATGCCAGACCATTGACACAGATATTGATGAGGTATTGCAAGATAGCAATGTGAGAGACAGTATCAAATGCCTCCTGCAGATCTACAGGCAGTAATGACATGGGTCTAGAGTTCTATAGCATAGTAGGGTCCACCGAAGGCTTTTTAAGCAAGGGGACAACTTTAGCCTGTTTCCAAGCATGTGGAACTGTAGAAAAGAGGATGGTAGCATTAAATAGCATATAGAAAGCCTAGTCAATTACATGAATTGCCATAACAAAGACTGAGGGGCAGATTTACAAGAAAGTGACGCATCTGTAGAGATGCGTCACTTTCCCTGTGCCACACTGACAAACCCTTGCTCCACGGCGCACCATGGCGCAAGGATTGACAGATGCGTC
Organism: Calotriton arnoldi; assembly: GCA_963921515.1. Lineage (NCBI taxonomy): Eukaryota > Metazoa > Chordata > Amphibia > Caudata > Salamandridae > Calotriton > Calotriton arnoldi. Next base: position 942,044 of record CAWUFW010007052.1, on the reverse strand, counting down.
AGAAATTCTGACGCATCTGTTGGGGCAAAAGTCACGCATTGCTGGAGTCATGTCGCAAGCACGACGCAACTCCAGCAATGCTTTTTGAGGCCTATTCCCACTACACTGTGCCACTCCTTACGCCTGCTTCAAGCAGGTGTAAGATTTTGACGCAGTGGCGTCCTAGAAGTGACGCAGTGAAATCTAGTAGATTTCACTGAGTCACTTTTATGAGGCCTTCCTGCGTGGGAATGCCCACCCTGCATACATTATACCTGATGCAGGTATAATGTTACGCAGGGTTTTACAACGTGACGCATCTCCCTAGATGCATCACGTTGTAAATAGGCCGCATTGTTTGCGCCGCCATTGCGTCAAAAAAAGTGACGCAATGGCTGTGCAAGGAAGCACAAGGGGCTTGTAAATCTGCCCCTGAGAGCGGACACAGAGCACCAAGTGACCCTAATTTACAGATCTGTGTGGCATTTTTCGATTCTTCTAAACAAAATCATATTAAACAGGTTAACGGTACAGCTAACAGGGATGACAATGAGAGCCATCACAACTCTACCTGTGACATTCAAATTTACTTTATTCAAGCTCATCTGTATTTTGTTGATGTTTTGTCCGAAAAAGTTTGATAGTTCAAAACAAACCTGAAGAGAGGAAGTGGTTTCTCAGGTACAAGAGTTTGTGTGCAGAAAAGATTTTTAAATTTCAAAGATTTATGGTGGACAATTCATGGCCAAGTTCAATTTTTGTTAAAAAATGGTGGACTGAATGGCTTTGGTGGCTTTATGATATTTTTCAAGGCAGCTTGCTAAACAGCCTTTTTTTTAGGCGCATAGGGCATCATTACGATGGCGGGCGGACAAAGTCCGCCTGCCACCGTACCGGTAAACGGTACCGACCGCCAGAGGTGCGGCGGTCCCGCTGGGCCCATTAGGATGCGCCCGCCACCCTGGGGTCGCATTCCGCATATTCAACATTGTGGCGGGCGGTGCTGTAAGCAGCACCCGCCACAATGTTGAAAATGCATGTTGTGCATTGGCATGCACATCGTGACAGGCACCACGCGGCGCCTGCCACCTTGTCCATGCCAATGTAGGGGGGTACCATGGGTACCCCCCAAGTGTAGCCCCCATCCCCCACCCCCTGGGGGCCCGCAACGGGCCCCCAAAGTGAACTCCGCATGCCTTTCCATGGCGGAGTCTCCGCCATGGAAAGGCATTGTAAATGCCACATGCTAATATGGATGGCGGTGCCTGCAAGGCACCGCCACCATATTATGGGCCTTTTCCGCACGGTAGGCAATCGGGACAATTGCCTACCGGCGGAAAAGCAGCGGACGGTCTTTTGTCCGCAGCGGTACCCCCGCCATGCTAATGTGGCGGGGGGTAAAAGGCCGTCCGGCAGGGTGTTTTGGCGGGCGGATCGCCACTGCCGGTCGGGCGGTGGAAATCTGCCCGCCATGCTAATAGGCCCCTAAGTGTCTATGCAACTGTCTGTCTAGTTTTTTACAGGCCCTTTTTTCAGTGCCTAGAATTTGTGAAAACCAATGAGAAGACAGACCACATTTACGGTCTTTAAAAGGTTTTAACAAGGCAAGCGTATTAGCTGCAAACTGCAGTCAAACATTATGAGGTCCACCGTAGTCCATTTGGCTTACCCGATCTCCGCTCCATCATGGTCAATTATGCCTGTGTTCCAGTTAACTACGTACAGTGACTTGCGAAAGTCAGTTTGTGTTAACTCGTCACTTTTTAATTTGAGATTAAAAAAATTAATAATAATATGTTTGGTTCACCATATCCAAGTTTAATGGTTTTAGTGCATTTTTTTCTCATTACGATTTTCTTCATTTTTTTAGTTGTTTTGGAAATATTATTTTGTTGTTTCCTGTTTCATGCTTTTTCCATTGCTATTAGGAGGCAGAAGGTGATTCTATTGGGGAGAGAATGTGGCCTAATGGCTAGGGCGGTCGACCTCAGAGTAGGGGAACTGGGTTCGAGTCTCGACGGCACGCTCAACATTCTGTGATTTTGGGAAAATCACTTAATCTCCCCGTGCCTATCAAAAATGAATGTGTCCGTCTGTAACGTAATGAGTGCTCATGTAAAGCACTCTGATACCTTCGGGTCTAGTTTGCACTATATAAAACTCCACAAAAAAGAAAATAAAATCAGTAAGGTAACCAAACCAGATTTTTTAGGAAGGTGGTAGGGATATCCCTCTTCCACGTTAGTAACCCAATTTCTGACAGTTCCCAAAATATTATGCATCCCAACCTGCTTTAATTATTTATTTTTTGTGCCAAGTCATTTTCCTTCCCAAATAGCTTCAATTATGTATTTTATTTTTATCAATGCAAAAGACTAGGGGATATTTTATGGAGGATTAACTATATTGGAACACAAACAAGCCATGAAGCATTGTTTATGCAGAAACATTAGACCATCATTCTTTAGAATTAGTGATTTTATTATTTTTCAAATATCCTTTGCTTTTATGGAATTATAATCTGTCCTTCCCTAGTTAATCAGTTTTCATTAAGGAAAGACTGTCATGGGATAATGAGTGCTTGTTTGTCAATGAGATTCTGAATAATAGCTCCCTCATAGTTGTGATTGAATTAGAAGGTGAAAAACTATATCATAGAAACAAATTGGGAATATTTTGTCAAAGCTCTATCTTGGCATGGATTTGCTTTTTTATAATTTTAATAAGTTTAAATTACAATTCAATAGTTACAGAGCTAGTATTTTTTTCTAATACTATTTCATTATTTTACATTACATTAAGACAGTAGGCAGCGTGTCCTGTGACTCCTTAACATTTGTCCTGTACCTGGAGACATTCTTGGAACATTTTAGAATTAATAAAAGGTTGGAAGGCCTCAAATAGGTAGGGATTTAGGGCCACATGTACAAACCTTTTTGCCAGTCACAAACGGGCCGATTTGCAGAATCAGGCCATTTGCACATACAAAAAGTCTTTTTGGCATGTACAAAGCCCAAATAGCAATTCAGTAACTTGTTAGCAAATTGTGATTTGGATTTTGCGATTGGGAATCACCAAGGGGCATGCTAGGGGCATCCCTTCATAATAGTGACTCGCAGTGCCATGTACGAATGTTTTGCAACTGAAATGCGGTCACAAAGCATTTGTATTTTACAGCCTACTTCAAGTAGTTGGTAGCCCAGTCACAAACAGGAAGGGTTCCCCAGGGGACCACTTCCCCCTTGTGAATGGTTGCAAACATGTTTTTTAAAAGCAGGCAGACCACTGCCTACTCTTGAGAAAATGAAAACTGGAACGTTTCTTTTTTCTTTTTAAAACAGATCCTGTTTTCCTTTAAGGAAAACGGGCTGCATTTAAAAAACAAGGAGAGTTGCTTTATTTAAAAGCACACACAGACATGGCGGTCTGCTGTCCCCAGCAACTGTGTTTTTAGCCATTACAAATGGGTCACAAATTGCAACCTACCTCATGAATATTAATAATTAATGAGGAAGGTCAATTGTGACCCCATTAGGAATCACTAAATGTGTCAAAGACACATTCATATATAGGTGTTTGCAATTTCCCAATAGCGAATCGCAAAAACTTGCTATTAGGAACTCATAAAATAAATCAAGTAATTTGTTTATTTAAATTACGTCTTGTTTACATATTGCGGCCTTTAAGTTTCTGTCACCTTTTTGTTGCAGAAATTTTTAGGTTCACTGGCTTGTCCATTACAAATAAAATTTTGATGAAACTCAGTTCAAAGCACCAATTGTTGTCAATGTTCGCAGAAGACCAGGATCTAGTCGCGATTTGAGCTGAATTGCGATGGAGCATGGGTCGGATGCACCAATTAAATTGGATCCACTAGGGTCTAGAAGCAGAAAAGTGCAAAATAGTTTCTAAGTCACAATCTGAAAAGGGACTTTGTCGTTTATCTAAGATTTTTTTTTCCATGCAAGACAAAACTTATATTCAATCCAATGCCATGGAACTATTTGTTACATACTATTCATGGTCAGTCCCCTATAAAGCGTTGGCGCAAAAGTTTGAAAAAAGTTCCCAAACCTCTTTTGGTGCCCAGACAACCATAGGAGTACACTTCCAAGGTCCCTCAGGGCAGCACTTAGAGACTCTCAGATTATCAGCAAGCTGCAACAGCAAAGTCCAGTCCTGGTCCAGTTGCCACAGTTTAGCTAAGATGTTTCTCAGGAACGCCCTCTTCCACTTTTTCATGTCCCTGAAGCCACCCTGGTGATTAGTCTTGTGATCCTTGAAGATCTTCTGTTCTTGAATTTCAAGTGGAAGGGCGTCCAACCTCCTCGGGTCCTTCTCACAGGTCACAGATGCCAAGTGCAGCAGGTAGCTTCTGTCTACCTGCTACCCTTTTGCAAGTTCAGAAATGTTCTGAGGCTGGGTGAGAGTTCAGCTTTGTAGGGTTCACCGGCCTGTTGGAGGGTGCAGCGTAAGACACTTCCAGTCCCTCTCTGACAAATGGAGTAAATATTCCCAGGCCTTAATCTACCTACTTTTGCTGTAGTTTCCATTTGATGTACTGCAAATAGGCCCAAAATGTAATGTATCAGTGCAAATCCAAGATAGTGAAAGTCTTCGGCTGCTGTAAACTTGGGCTCTGAGGCTGATGATGTGAGTGGGCAGTATAGTATGGTAATCATAGTGTCCTCAAACATCTGAAACTAAATTCCAATCTGAGGCAGGCACTGTGCCCACAACAAACTCAGAAACAGAAGTCTGGTAGGACAATTGCAGGGTCCTTCAGCAACCAGATGGGATACACAAAAATCATCTAGGCATCCTGTTCTGTCCCTTTCAAGTGCGATCTAAGTGTTATGTATGGCTCAACAAACCTGCCAAGTAGAATTTGACAGTGTGCTGTCACAGGATTCCCGCAGCCACCACTCTGAATATTCCATGGAGTTCAGGGGAGTCATTGTTGCCCATTCAGGCCAGCCAATTGTTTGCTCCTGTCAGGCATTTCTCACCTCTTTTCACGCCTATTCCCGGGCTTGAGCAACAAATGGAAGCTGAGAGAGGCCTTTGTAAATTGGCCTTCCCACAGTTCCTGAAGGTAAAGGGTACCATTCTAAAAGTTACTTTTCCTTCATAGTTTTTTTAACTCCGACTTCACCATTGAATTGGATTTTTAATAACTGTTGAAAATATTGGTTTAATTATTTTCTAGCTGATCCCATTCCCATGATGCAGTATTAGTATTTTAATCTGTACTCTGGTTTTCTACCTAGAACAACTAGACATGCCAAAGTATAGGGCCATGGTAACATTGTTTTTTGGCATGTCCCACTTTTAAATGTAACGCAAATAGTGGGTTGCAAGACTTAGATAGGGTTGACTTACAAATATTTAAATGGCAGATTTTTGCATGCAAATTTTGTTTTTAACAGGTCTCTATTTTTGTTTTACATTGCAGCAGTCAGGCAACAGTGGTAAGGCTTTGTCAGATTAGTAAATGACTCAGAAACAAATCTGTCATGGGGCGGCATGACTAGTCAGAGAATACAGAAAATGGGAGTAGTGAGCAAATCTATTCTATATTCACAAAAAAACTGGGGCATAAGCTAATCAAAGAGATGGTCCAGCTATATAAGTCTAAATGCCTGGGTGTGGGAAAATATGGAGCGGGTGTGTGGGGCCACGAAATACCACCGAGAATGCATGCCTTTGAAAACAAATTCCTCTGTCAGTTCAACGCCAAGTTTTATCTCCCACAGTGAATAAGGAATGGGCTATTTAGAAGACGAAGTTAAAATGCCCCCCCTTACTCTGGGTTAAAGTATTGTCTATCCCACAAGCGAGTTTCTCAAGAGACATTTTGGGCGACTGCCTGAAATTGGACAACAGTTGCTCAATCCCTTGACTGGAATACGTCAAGAAAAGCTTTAACAACATGGGCCTGATTAAGCTTTTTGATTGTCCAGATTGCATTGGGCCCCAAACTAAGGCCATAGTTAAGGAAAATGTATTATGTTAAATGAAGAGATTAGAATTGCAAGGGCAAGTCGATTAACTTAATTTTTTAACTATTTGGCTATTTCCTCATTGCATGGGACAGAGCAGTATTTAACTTGGGTAGAAAAACCAGAACATAGATTTTATCTTACGAGGCTCAGGTTACATACAATTCATTATTTGGGTGCTTTCCTAACCCTGGCTCCTGGTTTGAATCTCTTCCGGTTTGCCCATGTAATAACCTCTCATCACAAACAACAGTGCACTTTATACTTTTTGCATTTTATATAGTAGTTTGAGAAGGCGCTTTTTGCAACAACTTTTAAAGCATAAGTATTTTACATCGCACAAAGAGGGATTTACTTTTTACAATGTTTAAATACCCCTATGATTTGTTTCTCTGTCCTCAACTATATTTTGTCTACATTAAAACTGAGGAGGAGGTATGCTTCATGAGGATACTTATTGCAGCTCTGATGAGACTGCTAATAGTTTTAAATGAGCACTAATCATTAGGGGTGCCAAGACAGTAATTTTATATAATTGGTCAAATGCTTACATAGATTATACTTAATGATATTTTAAATCCGTTTTAATTTGATGTGTGAAGCCTTTTATTAATCTCTGAATTTGAAAAAATAAATGATGCATAATGTATTTTAATTTTGTGTTTTGATGGTCATTGTTATGACCGAATAAAGACTATTCAACTGAACTAAACTAACTCAATAAGTTCTGCAGTGCAAGGGGAGAATTTAACTTGTCATGCCATGGAAGTATTTCTACAACATATACAATGGTCTACAAAAATGTTAAAATAATTCAATCGGGGATTAGCCAATTTATTAATGGTTAGGGGTCACAGCACAAACACTGGATACCAGTTCACCAGTTCCCCAGTTCTGCAATTGGCCATCAAAAAATGGGGGGGAGCAACATGCAAAAAGAGGCATATTTTCACAGATGGTATCAAAGAGAAATTGAATTTGTTAATTGAGTGATTGTCTACATTATGTGGTAGATGTAAATGATAATAGTGCCTACAATTTTCAATCTTTTTTTATCAAAACAACAGAAGAACTTTCTAGTGCTTTCTTTAAGATCTCTGAATCTACTATATCCCACTTGAATCACAACAAAAGTTAGAAATATGCCCCCAAAAAGTTAGTCTTGCATTTGGAGAACATTTTCAACTTTGCTGGCATTAATAAAGATTTACAGGAGTACTCAGAGGGAGTTGTGTCTTTGTAGCTTCTCATTAATACTGACATTCATGAACATTTGCAATTAGGAAAGTAACAAGTGTATGTTTCCAAATTAGTGAATGTTGAGGTCATTTACACTTGTTAGCCTTTCTCTTATGTTATGGAAACCCTCTGCAGACCCTTCAATGCTCACCAACTACAGACCGATCTCCTTACTACCATTTGGGCCATGATCCTAGAGAAAATCTTTAACAAACACCTCACAGAATACCTCAATGACCAGCAACTCCTCAACACTACACAGTCTGGCTTCAGACCAAACGACAGCATGGCAACTGCCCTCATTGATGCCACAGATGACGTTAGCATGACTCTCAACGGAGAAGACACGGTGGCCCTCATCCTCTTAGACCTCTCCGCAGCATTTGACACATAGTTTCCCACCTTGTCCTCATCCAAAGTCTACACGATGATGGAATCCAAGGACATGCACTCCAATGGATCTGTTCCCTCCTGACCGGAAGGACCCAATCAGTCAGTCTGGCACCATATAACTCAAATGCCCACAACCTCAACTGCGGAGTTCTGCAAGGATCCTCCCTAAGCCTTACTCTTTTCAACACATACATGTTAACTCTAGCCAGCATCATCCACTTTTATGACATCAGCATCCTCCCCTATGCTGATGACATGCAACCCATTCTCTCCCTCATGGGCAAAACACCCATTAACCAGAACCAGTTCAATACATGCATGACTGAAATTGTTCACCGGATGAAGTCCAACTGTTTAAAGCTCAACACTGGCAAGACCGAAATCATGATCGTTGGGAAGAGCACATCACCGTGGGACTCCAACTGGTGGCCTACAGAGCTAGGGCTGACACCTATGCCCACTGCCCATGCCACAAACCTCTGGATCATCATCAACTTCAAACTAGACATGACTGGTCAAGTTAATGCCATTACCGCTTCATGCTTCCATACCCTGAAGATGCTGAGCAAGATTCTCAACTGGCGCACAATCAACACCCAGAAAACCGCTGTGCATGCTCCGGTAACAAGCAAGCTGGACTACGGGAACACCCTCTACACTAGGATCAACAAAAACTCCCCAGAAAGCTGCAGACCATTCAGAACTTGGTGGTCAGAATCACTCTCAAACTCCCATGCTGCACTCACATCACACCACACCACACCTGAAGGAACTTCACTGGCTCCCCATTCAAAAAGGAGCGCAATTCAAACTCCTCATCCACACTTTTTAGGCACTGCATAACACTTTCCCAGTATATCTCGACAATCGCATCTGCTTTCACAAACCTTCCAAATACCTTCACTCGTGCTGACTCTAACTTGTACAAATACCATGCATATGGAAAACCGAATCCAGCGATCAAGCCTTCTCCTACATCACTCCCAAAGTGCTGAACGACCTGCTAATACACAGAAGAGACCCCTTCTCACTTCTTGAATTTCACAAAAGACCCGGCCTTTTGAGTAGTCCTACTAGGCCCTAAGTATGGCTCAGTGCCAGGGTACTAACCCGGGATATAGTGTGCTCTACAAATCCACATAACATAGCATAACATAACAATGATGAAAAAATAAATTAAAAGGGGCAACGTTTTCTGCAGGTCACTTGACTTACATTAAACCATAAAAAATTAGACATCTCCACAGGATGCAGCAACTGCCATCGCAAACGGTGTAAAATACTGCCTGCTTCCTGGATCTCAAGTGGTGTGAAGGGGGGATACCACCTCAAGGTCACGTGATGGGGGAGACCAATTTTTGAGTCATTCCAGTCTAAGGGTGCACTCTGTTTTAGAGTGTGCCAAAAGCTATTTTACCATGCACCAGTTATGCTTTTCCGTTTAGATTGATTAAGAACACCCACAATGTGTGCCAAAAGGGAAACATACAGGGATGGCTTAGCTTCATGGAAGAGTGGACCATTTGCTTTTAGCATACTGTTGTAGTTTTTCATGTAACTAAATCTATTTATGAGTATGTGTTCATTTCATTAATCACAAGATAAAATTTGCACATTTTGCAATTTGCTTACCCGCTGTCTCTGAGGTCATGAAATAGCTTTGTGAATCATGCTTTTTTGCAGATTTTCCCTCTCAAAACCTAAGACAATCAAAAGGGAGAAAGATGTAATATTTCTGAACTTTAGGAATTTTCACATCTTGTTTAGTATTTAGTTTCCCTATACCTTATCATAGGCAGATCTCTATGTCTGTGATAGAAATCTTCCTATGGTAAAGCATAAGGAAAAGTAAAAAAGTTTATTGACTTTGAAAAAAAGTAAAGAAAAGTATGCTTAGGTTAAGTGTTATTATCAATTATTTTTATATCTATCTTAAGTGTAGAACAAAATAATTAGAGCATTAAAAAATTACAATTTGAAATGTCATTATCTTGACTATATTAAGTAAAATTACAATTATTTTTCAATAATTTTAAATTAAAAAATACAATCTAATGTGAAAAAGAGTAGCTTTTTATTACTTATTAATAATTATTAAAAGTAAAGTATAGAATTAATTAAAAATACTATAATTACATTGCAATAAAAATGACTATTCCATTACTTAATACATTCAAAAAAGGTTATAAATATGTTAAAATAAAATGCAAAAATATGTTTTATTTTTCTAGCATTTAATCAAATCTATTTATATTTCTAACTATTTTAAATAACTTGACATTATTTCATATACAGTTTTATTTTAAGTCCCTATCTCTATTATTTTCTATAGTAGTGTGTTTCAGTACTAGTGGTTGTCCATGAATGGGGCTGAACTTACTCTAGCTCTGAGATGGAGAACAATTAAAAAAAAAATTGGGTCCTTTTTGGATGTAGTAACTTTAGAAGTGCTGTATGTAATTGTAAATGGCTTAGGGCCTGATTACGACTTTGGCCGTGTGGTAGCGGGCCACCATGCCAGCGCCCCACTCCCACACTGCCAAAGCTGTACTGACACCACCCACCAGATTGTAAGTTTCCTCGTGTTTGGCAGGCAGTGCTTTGTTGGTCCCACGGTGGTGTCCATTAAAAAGGCTGTTCCTTCACGGCATGGACAGTGCAGAACATGGCGTGTAGGAAAGGTGTTGAATGCACACAGGTGGGCACAACATGTGGCCCCCTGCAAGCACCCCATGGCCCTGCAGAAACTGGCGGTCCCCTTTATTCCGTAAATACCACAGTTTTCATGGCAGCCTCACCACCATGAAAACCATGGCGGTGAGGAAACTCCTAATATGCTTGGTGGTGCTGCAAGGGCACCGCCACATATTAGGGCCTCTCACTGCCATGGGATCCATGTTCCCCAGCGGTTGCAGCAGGCCTGTGGTGGTCCCACTATCATAATACAGAGGCTCCCATAATCATAATACAGCGGGTGGACCACAAGTCTGGCGGTCCAGGGACCACCACCACGGGTTAGGCAGTCCCATGGACAGCCAACCTCATAATAAGCCCCTTAGTCTTTTGTGAGTCGGTGAACGTCACTTTTCAACCCTATATAACCCTCTCTTACGCTCTCCTTACTCCTCCATTAGCCCCCTCCCCTTCAGTAGTAAACATTCTCCATTTTTCAGTCACTTCTCCCTGTCCCTTCCACATTTTCTACTAAAATGTAGACTTATGTAGGCAGAGACTCCTGCAGTCAGGGTGGAGATCTCAACACAGGAAAAGACATGACTGGCAGAAGCGGATTATCTACATGAAGGTCTGTGAATAGTATTATGTAGTAAATTAGCAGAAGTATTGTAGTACTACTAAATGGTATACAAAATGCAGTAAGTGGATCTGAATGTAACCTGAATCTGAATGTAAAATAATGTGCAATAAAACAAAATGTTGAATTCTGCCATACACGGAATAGAGAAATTTTGCAAAGAACGTAGGGGTCTATTTTCTAAAATAGACATTAACTTACATGTGTCATAAGTTTTTTAGACATCTGCACTTTCTATTAAACTTGTTGGAGGGATTTACAGACCTTCCTTTCCCAGACAAGCATATGTCACAAATGTAGCAAGGAAGAGTCTTAGGCATAACCTAGATGGGCAGATAAGTGATGAAAATGCACTTAAACAATATCAAGTTGCTATACCTCACTAGGGGGCATATTTATGAGAGACGTGCATCGTGTTGGTACCACAGAACATGGTACATGTGTGGCATAAACCTCTAAATCAGATTTTCAAGCCACACAAAGCCACTTTGTGTGGCTCTGAGTGGCTTCATAAATTTGGAGTAAAGCATCATAGTGCAAATCACTGCATTGCATTACTCTGCCCTGGGAAGAGTTCCATGGCCATTGCATGCATGTCCCTACACAACTGCCATGGATTTGTAGGCATTTTCAGATTTGGTAATGCGCCAAAATCTTACACCTTCCCAGGGGAGGCACCACAATGAGAAATATCTCCATTTCTCCTTGTTTCTTCCTCTTTCTATGTGTGCTGCATTCTGTAGCACACATAGAAATAGGAATATGCCTTCCAGGATTAGTTTTGCGCAGGAAGGTACCCCTTCCTGCACAAATATAGTCCAGAATGCAACACAGGCACCCTTGCACCATGGTGTAAGGGTTCCTGCATTAGCACTAGGCAGCCAAAAGGGCACCAGCACATGGGAAAAGACAGGAATTGGCTGTATTGCCTTAAATACGGCACATTCCTGCCCTTTCCTTGTCAAAGTAACGTGTTGCACTGCACTGCATGACTTCTCCATAAATGAGCCTCTAGGTGTGCACCACATTCATATTGGATTTACCTAATCATTCCCCTTACACACTCCAGGGAATGCCCTTGAGTGAAATGTAAGTATGAGTAGGATAGAAATATTTGAATAATATGAACACTCTAACTTCACTGGCTTTTTAACTCTGGTAAATAAGATGTAACTTACACTTCTATTTGTAGACACAAATAAGTCATAAGTAAAACATTTCCTCTGTACATCAGGCACTTAGGTAAAGTGCCCCATGTGTCATCCTGCTCAATCTGTTAAGTAGCATGGAGCAATATTCTGTATACTCAGCATTTGTTGCAAGTTGTGGCAAATACACAACAGATGACATAAGAAGGTTTAGTTTGAAACATTATCTAATCAATTCAGTGAGCAAATACACATCATTTTCATTCCTTCAATTATGTCATTCAGCTAAATGCATTCCTTTGTTAAGGAAAAACCTTCACTGTTTCATGAAAACACACAGGTTCCTCTATCTGACAGTCTGAACGAAGCAGTTGTTGCTTGAACATGAAATACCTTGAAAAAACAAGAGACAGGAGGCGGTTGGCAAATAAGAACAGTTTATTTAATTAAACAGTGCAGCCGGGAGATTAGCCACGGCACAGGGTCTGAAGACTGTCTCAATTTACAATTATAATTGTTTTTAAACAGTTGATTTAATGCAATAAAATAGCTCTGGTGATCCTTTTTTGGTAAGGAATGTGAACCTCTGTCTTTGGAGTCTTAAATAAATGTATTGGATGAGGAATCCAGGTGGGCCTCGACCTTGCGTGGACACAATGCGGCCAGTGGGCAACATGCCCAGACGTTCGGCACGGGGAGTGCGTTATCACTGTGTGTACTGTGTGTGCTGTGTCCTGATTGGCTATGTGTTCCTAACTTCATGTGGCATCGGAATTTATGGTGTTTTGGGACAGTGTGCACCCTTCCGGCCATGTCTGCTTTATTGGGGCCAATTTCCCTGGGCCATTGTGGTGTCGCTGCACCTATTTGTGGGATTGAGCATGGATTTCCTGTTCATGCATTTTTCTGCTGGCTAAGTACCACCCCACCTGTGACTTGTCAGTCAGTGACCTTAGGCCTGGGTCTCAAAGCATGCCTGACTACGTATTTCTGAGTTGGGGTTGACATGGAGTTCACAACAGGTGAATTTGTCAATAAAGATGCAATTTCTTTTTTATACACGAATGTATCATTATTCGTATTGATATCAGCTTTTTCAATATTAACACAGTCATGCAGATGTTTTTTGTACATTACCTCATAGATCCATTGATAGAGGAGGCATGGCTGATATGCCTGTGTCACTTAAATCACTCATTAATAATACATTGCATATTCTATTCTAAGATTTGTGTCACTAATACCCAAATTCGTATTGAACCATGTACTACAGTGAAGTGCAAACTTAACATAAGCTTAGTGTGATTAAACAAATCATGTAATGAATTTTAATCAAATGATTTATATAGAAGTAATTCTAAATCGTCGTCTTATTTTAGAGCAGTCATTTTATACAGTATTTCCCACAACAGAATGCATGTATTTCAATAACATTAAAAGAAATCTGATCTTTAAATATAGATATTATCATAAAGCCTTATATAAATCTTCTTACTGCATTCTGCTGCCATTAAGCCTGGTTTGCGTGAAATGAAAAATCAAAACAAAAAAACCAAGCAAATATAAACATTGCATTTACATGTTTTAATTGGATGCCAAAACAACATTTGTGACCTGTCTGAAAAAGATGATTGCAGCTTGTCGCATACGGAAAAGTATGATATACCCTGACTATGCACCTGGTCTTTGAAAATTAATTCAATAGGAAACATACTGCATTGAAATCAAAAGTATTATTTGTTATGTTAAAACTCACTTGAAATGGACAAGTGTGCATGTGTCTCCAGAGGTCCAACCAGGACCTATTCACCTCAAGTGCCCATCCTGTGACTGCCCTGAATTATATTGGAGCAAGTAGTTGGGTCTATGTTTAAACCTAGAAACCGTGCCATAGTATAAAAATATAGTGCTGCGAAGTTGGAAAGGCTTTAAAGGAGACTTTAGTGAGCCGTTGTTTCATAACAATGAAAAATGTCTGAGTGTTCTGGGCATAAGGATGCTCCTGGGTTTTGCTGACTTTCACAACACAGAGGTCCAGAGTTTTTTGTCATTCGAAGAAGCAAACAGTTTGCAAAAAAACATCTTTATGGTAAAATAGTCCTTATATGCAGTGTTCAATGTTGTTTTTCTTGAATGGTCCCAGTGATATTAATGTTCATGGAATAAGTTACTGTGACTCCTGAGGAAGAGAGATACATTTTTACGGTCTTCTTAATGGCACACCAGCTAACTGAGATTTAAATATCATGTGGAGCTATCTCATCTTATGAAGGAAACTCTTAACCTTCAGCGCTTACTAATCTGAAGAGGTAGCTATCAGCTCATGAAAGCAGTTTTCCTTTGAGCCTTAGATCCAACTGGTTCTTTTGATGTAATCAGGAAATTGACTTCCTCAATTTTTAGAGCAACTTGTGGGAAAAGAGCCAACTTTTATGTACAAAATTCTCTTCTAGGTCTCCTGAAGAAGGTCACTGGTATTATTCGTAGCAATTCTAAGTCTTCCTCTTACATTGTTTCTAGAAATATTGTGGAGGCCAATGGCTAAACATGGACTGGTGTCCACAAGCCAATTTCTAAAAATATTCCACAGTAAAAATTTTATGAAGAGAGTGATGTTTTTTCTGCCTTATTAGAGTGCACCTCATCTGAATATATCTCACAAGTCTTTCACAGCAGGCAAAGTCCCGCACAGGACAGGCAAAGACCAGCATAGCAGATTCTCTCACAGGCAAAGTCATCATAAGTTAAACACCAAAATATGTTGCCTTTAACTTATGATGCTCAAGTGAGAATATTCAGGAAGGTCCTTGAAGAATGGCAGATACAGCAAAAAGTGAAGCTCTTTGTGAAGTTGTTTGAGACTGGTTGATGGCAATTGAAAAAGAGGGTAAGGCCATGTGACCTTCCCTTGGGTCACAGCATAAGTTGACCTCAAGACCTAGACCCTTCGGCCAAAATGGTGTGCGGAGTCCATGGTTCCTGGGCAGGTTTTGAACCCCTGGTGCTACTTTGGGGTATCTCAGGATCTGTGAATTCCTCTCAGGATTAACACCTAAAGTGGTGTCTGGGCTTCACAGTACCTGTTCAGGAACTTCATGAACTGAGCACCATTTTAAATGTTATAGGTCCACAAATCCCAAAAAGCATCCACGGATAATGCAACATCTTTTAATTTTTTTTTAAACCACTTGGTTCTCTTTGAGCATCCTTCGAATAATTAGTGAGGGGTTAGGGTATGCTTACCTTGCCCTCTGTTGTGGCCTTTGACATTTTTTTTCAGGACACTGAGACTGTTTCCCACATTGTGATATGGTAGCCAAGAAATTTTGTTTTCGGGAGGCCAGCTAATCAGAACACTTGGATTCACGGACCCAACTAAAGATTCACATATCCAAAATAGACAGTGGGAAAAAAGTCCAATTTGTCCAATGAGATGCATTTTGTTTTTAAATTTTGTATTTGCATATGACAGCAGATCTTATTCCAGTTCTGCTGCAAATAAAAGGCCAAGACATAGAAAAGATTTACCCCTTTAAAGTCCATCCATCATATTTTCAAATGCATAAATCTCAAACACAAATGAATGGCTTTCCAACACAAAAGCTCTACTTTTATGCCAAATCTGGTGAATTTCTGTTCTTTGTGCAGGTTTGTGACACTTTTGTGACACAAACCTGGAGCAAAGTATTAGTAAATCTGCCCAAAGTGTTTATTCTGCTATCCTGGAAAATCCCTTCATGCAGTGCAAGAAGAGGACGTGCTCCTAGAGGGCTACTCCGAGCTAGAAAGTGTCAGTCAGAGGTAGAGAAATTAAGTGGCTAAGGCAGCAATTCTGACCTCCTAGGACTCTTCAACTCAATTTTCAAACCACTGCACAAGGGAAAATCTCTGGGAAGATTAGGGAGCTGTGTAAGGTGAGGAACAATGGACGCAATGTAAATCCTGTCAGGATTGAAGGGACATTCTGGACATTCTGGACTTGTACTTTCTCAGTCTTTTTTTCCAGAGCCAGTGACATTGGCCTCCCAACTTTCTCTGGGGTACAAAAATGGATACAAGTGCTGGTGACACTGGAGGAGAGGGTTCCCCTGGAACTTTATTGGACTAGTTCTGACTAGACGTGCCCTAGTTAGGGTACTCTAGCCTGCTGCAAAAATCATAGGTGCCTTTGGGGTGCAGACAGGCAGTGTGGTCTTCCTTGTGATCTGTGAGACTCGATAGCTACGCTATCCTGGACCAAGGAAAACTGCTGAGTAGATGCGGTGAGAAAGCAGGTCTCTGAACTTTCCATCATTAAAAGAAGAGCAAGTCAAACGTAAGCCCCAGAAATTTCTGAATTAAATAAAATCCAGGAGGCATAAAATCAATACTTCAGGTGTCAGGAGCATGCTATCAGGAACAAAATACAAAAATCTCCATGAAAGTTATCCTAACATGTCATAGAAAACTTCACTTGGAGAGCATGCTCAAAATATTTCTTTGTGGGACAAATCATACTCATGTGTACCTCAACCCCCATAATATCTCCAGAACACATACCACAAATGGGGTATTATAGGTGATTCTTTAACAATCTGTCTCTCTTAATTACTCTAGGGTATCCTGTTGTATTGCATAGTTAAATTGTGCTTGCAAGCCACATCTTACCCACAGTCTCTCATAGCCATATGATGGAGGGGTGGGGGAGGTGGGTTTAGAAAGGGAATACACGTTGAAAAAAAGCATTTGGACACCAGACCTGCCATAATGCTCACAGAGAATAAAAACAGCTACCCTATTTCTGACCCCCACATATCACCACTCACACAACAGAACATATAATATACCCTACAGCTATTCCTATACCCCAACTTACAGTGGATATATGGATTAGAATGGCTGTGATTACAATACAAACGATAGCAAAGGAAAATATCATCAGAGTAAAAAAGAACAACAATGCCAAATAATATAGTTTGTTAGTGAGCATACTAGTCTACACCTGTTATATTATCTCTTGGGCAATGTACATTTTTCCAACATACTATGGTATGGCCCATGAAACCAGGCCAATGTCTCAGTAGCTATTGCTGGGTGAGAGCTCTTAATAAGTAGGCCTGGTCAGTATTTCAATTTGGCCGCAGTATTCTGAGTAATTTTGGTAATTCCACTTTTCTCTTTGCAGCAGAATTACCAATAATTGTTCAATTAATCTTCCTTGCGTAATTAGGAGTATTTTGGGGGGAAATCCTACCATGAGAGATGCTCGGTTTCTGCAGTTGTTTTCTGCTGTATTTAGCGTTATTTCTTAGAGCAAAATGTATCCTCACATCCGTATTGGACGAGAGGGGGAATTTTTGTGCTAAGAAAAAGAGGTAATTGCAGATTTACTCTTCTTGCATAATACAAGAATAATCTCACAGAATTCTTAGATGATTCCCCGTAATTATGCTACAATGAATTTTGTGACTTACTCCCACCATTATGAAAAAACCCTTGTCAGGGTGAACCACAGAAGTCACTAAATAATCCAGTTCTTAACCCTATGTTTGATTGGCACAAAGCAGTCAGGCTTAACTTAGTGGCAATGTGTAAAGTATTTATATAGCACCCAAACCGTGAGGCACGGACGAGTCACGTGGGGGAAGGAAGATGGCGGTTTGACCGCCGTAGAAAGCTCTCAACCTCGGCTGCTCCCGCTGATGCTATCACGGATGTTTTGTGCCCGCTGAACGAGAGACGCCTGGAAAGCCATTGATGCAAATTTATGCTGCCCAGTACTCTCTGCGACTCTCTAGAGCTGTATGGTGGTATGCGGGTGTGAATCGCCTAATATCCCACTACAGCCACTTTTTCACACAGAGGTCGAAAGGCTCGCAAGGCCTGCGGATGAGTATGGCTCCACCGCGGGCTCGAAGTCAACTTGAAAATAAAGAAAGCAAACTCGCTGAGACCGCAGGACGCTGCATAACTGGTGTTCTGAGAGGGAGCTCCCAACTTGGCAAACCCGTTCTTAAACTTTTCCAGACTGGAAAAGCATCAGGCATTATCCAAACGAATGCCGCTCCCCCGCTGGAACAGACTATGGCGGCAGCTTTGATGGAAGCGGCGCCGGATCGAGACAATGTTGCTGTCTCTCCCTTCCTCAAAAGTCGGAGTGAGGACGAAACAAACGTTGCACTGATACAAGGTAACACGCCAACCTTACATTCTGGACTTGGCTCAGAGGAAGCAAATAGCATGTTTGAAGATGATATAATTAAAAATGCTTCAAATAATTCTTCAGCAAACATTGTCTTAATTACGCCTCAACTAGAAATAATTACTGCCGCTCCCTGCATTGTTAGTGACACCAGTAGTGGACATGGTAGTGAGAACCCTGTAATGACTAAAAATGAGAATGCTCAAGCGGGGCATATACTCCCATATGGGAAAATGGAGCCTAACGGAGCTAAGGGAATTCATGACCACAGAGAAGAGGACTCCACGAATGAGGGGGATAGAGAAGCTGATGGAGCAATAGAGAGGAAGTCAGATCATCATGCTTCTGACTGTGACATTGCTTTAATAGAAAAGGAATGTGCTGATAAGCCTACGCTCTTTATCTCTCCACCTATCCCTGCTACGACAGACACTATGGGAAGTCAGAACTGTATACCCAGATCGGACGGCGCTCAGAAAGAAAAGCAGATAGCTGCAACCATTACACCCAACAGGGGGGCAAAATTGAAAAAGAAACAGAAAATCAAGGAGCATTCTTTAACACACTCTAACGTGGTAAAATCACAGGATATTGGTGGACGCGCTGCTAAGGTCAGCCCGCTTCGAAAATGGGTCACGGCCAAAGGAGAAGTTAAAGCCATCATATCAAGGCTATCTGGCTCATTATCTAGTAGTGATTTGCAAACATCTGCTACTGCGAGCCCTGACTTTGCTGCACAGTCCTATGAAGCTTCTAGTGGCTCCCACTGGTTGGGCAGTGAGGAAGGAACCTTGGTAGATTCTTCTTCTGCTACCTCTACTACCCTTATAAAGGATGCAGGTCATATAACTGCTACTGCTAAGGAACCCTCACTATCTACTATCTTCCAAGCACTTCATGATCAGAGAACTGAGATGCAAACCAGCTTCAATCAAGCTAGAATAGATAGTGGTTTGATACAGCAAGGACTGTCTGAGGTATCGTTCAAAGTAGCTGGCTTAATCCAAGATATAGCAGAACTACAACAGCGTTTGTCGAATACAGAAGATATAGCAGCAACAACGGCAAAAACAACGGAGATACATGATGGTCAACTTTTGTTTCTTACAAATAAAATTAAAGATCTTGAAAATAGGAAACATAGGAATAACTTAAGACTCTTTGGTATTCCTGAGGAAAAAGAGGGCGCTGACCCTCGGGACTATATAGTCCAGCTGCTCCTGCAGTCATTTCCAGTCTCTCTGACTGGGACTGGGATTCCCAGATCCAGCGGGCCCACAGACTTCCAATCAGTCAATCAAGGAATTGTAAGCGCGCTACTCACCTGTGAGGGTCTCAAGGTGCTCGGGGGGGGGTCCGCAGATCTGTTTAGCAGAAGAGCCAGGTCTTGAGGGTCTTCCTGAAGGTGTTCAGGGAGGGGGCGCGTCTGATGTCTGCCGGTAGCTCGTTCCAGGTCTTGACTGCAATGTGAGAGAAGGATCTTCCGCCTGCTCTGGCTCTGTGGATGCGCGGGGTTTCGGCCAGTGCGAGGTTGGAAGATCGGAGGTTTCTTTTGGGTACGTGGAAGTTGATTCTGTCGTTGAGGTATTTGGGTCCGTTGTTGTGTAGGCATTTGTAGGTGTGAGTGAGGATTTTGAAAGTGACTCTTTTCTCCACGGGGAGCTTCCACTATTCTTAAATCAAGAGTCATGAGCTAGTAGGCAACACCCTCGACCTATGATCATTTATTTTGGAGATTTCCTACTAAGACAGGCAGTCTTCTTTCGAGCCCACCCAGGCACGGATAATACACTTACATTTTCTGCTAGGTCAGAACTTTGCAAAGAAACAATGGAGAGGTGCTGGAAGCTGCGCCAGTTGATCGATCCTATGAAGGCAGCTGGTGCACAAGCATTTCTTCAAGAACCAGCGCGACTTAAAGTGATACGTAGGGATCATACCTGGAACTTTCATGCGGCCAGCGAGGCCCAGCAGATCCTTAACTCCTGGAGGTTACCAGAGAAGAAGGCTCTTTAAAACCTGAATATATATGATGGACTCTTTATATATATGATCTCATTTGATGCTATTTAGTTTTTTCTATTTTTTTTCCGAATCCATCTCTTTACTGAGCTTTCTATTTCTATTTGGGGTGAAAATTGGATAGATAAGATACTGGTTGAAACTTATT
Organism: Calotriton arnoldi; assembly: GCA_963921515.1. Taxonomy (NCBI): domain Eukaryota; kingdom Metazoa; phylum Chordata; class Amphibia; order Caudata; family Salamandridae; genus Calotriton; species Calotriton arnoldi. Next base: position 921,619 of record CAWUFW010007052.1, on the reverse strand, counting down.
TGTGATTATATCTATGATTATACGGTGATACATGCAGATATATGGTGCTGATCTTCTTTATAGGTCTTTTTCCTCTTTCTTTCTTTTTTTGGGGGGAGGTTCTTTTTTTTGGGCTTTCCTCGCATAAGATTTCAAATTATGACGGGGTTAAATCCTTAGGGTAGCACCCGGGGGGTGCACAACCTCTCTAGTGGCTGTCAGGTCCATCGACAGTCTGTTTGGGGTGATTCCTTCTCTAGGAAACGGGGTGGGATGGGTGGGTTTTTTCCTGGGAGGAGGGTGGGGGGCCTGGGCTTGGTTCTTGGTTGTTTGGGTGGAGGGGGTAAATATAAAAATATCAAAAGGAGTAAACAGAAGAACTATTACTGACAGGGGTTATGTCACGTATAGTGCTACACTTGGATCGGGACTCTATATGTCTTTAAAAATATTTTTTTGTTTGGCCACAATTGAAAATATGAAAAATAGGCAGAGGTATGGAATGGGACCTCTAGGATACTACATGTTATATACATTATATAAATGGGGTTAATCAAGTGCTTATGTTGGAATGTGTCTGGACTAAACTCTGCTAGTAAGCGCCAGATGGTACGCGAAGAGCTGCGAAATTATAAACCTCACATTGTTGCTCTCGTTGAGACACATATTGCATATAAAGATAGACAGTTGCTAAAACAATTGGGCTATAAGATAATTTAATGTACTTCCCAGACGGTTTCTATTAGGGGGGTTGCTATTTTAATGGACAAACGACTTGACTACACCCTGCTTAAAGCCTCTCATGATAATCGCGGCAGGTGGATAATAGTACAGTTACTTATTAATGACCACAAATTTGTATTGTGCATTTTATATGGTCCAAACTCAGATGAGCCATCTATGTTTGAGATGCTATCTCTAGATCTTTTTGATTGGCAGGGAGACTTAATCATTATGGGAGATTTTAATTGCATTATTAATTTGAATATAGATTCAACTAATCGAGGTGCCTCCGGTAGAATGAAGAAAGTAAGGACTGCTATTATGGAAATGGCCCGACTGCATAGTCTTAAAGATGCATGGCTGGAACTGCACTCCCTACAACCTGGATATACTTATTATAGTGCACCTCATCGGCAATATTCAAGGATTGATATGTTTTTGGTTAATGATACAATTCTGAATATAGCCAAATGTGAAGTATGTCCTAAGATAGTATCAGATCATAATCCCATAATGTTGTCATTTATGCTTGGCCCATGTAATAGACAAACGCGCCAGTTTTCTTTTCCTCGCTACTTGCAGACGGACATGGAGTTTATAGCATTCATGAAGAATAACATTAGGAATTTTATTTTAGACAATGAAGACTCTGCCTCTCTTTTCTTTATCTGGGATTCACTTAAAGCTTATATAAGAGGAGTTACTCAGCAATATGTTTTTAGGCAGAATGAGAGCAAGAATTTGGCAACTAAGGCCACTAGGGAGACCATTCGCAATTAGAAATTGCACATGCTGGTGAAATTAGGCAAGGACTCACTTTACAGGCGACAACATTATCACATTCACAAATAAACTTACTTTTAATTGAGAAACGCGCCACACTAGGATGGTCTTTAAAAGATAAGACTGTGGCTAGTTATAATAAAAACCACGCTCTTCAATATGAGAATGGAGAACAAATAGGTAAAGTGCTCGCACATCAACTCTCGGAAAAAAGGGCCGCACGAGTAATTAAGTGCATAAAAGCTGACGGGGGGCACTTCATACATGCCCAGAGAAGATAATAGAGCAATTTCTTTGCTTCTATAAGAAACTATATAGCAGCCCTAATATGTTTGATGAAAATGTTTTGGGGGATTATATAGAAAAGTGTAACTTTCGTAACTCCATCAAAAGACTCCAAGCAGAACAGGCAAACTCCCTTAACCTAGAGATTATGGCTGAAGAAATAGTTGATGCTATAGGGGCTCTCCCTTCTGGAAAAGCAGCGGGGGAAGATACCATACCAGCAGAATTTTATAAAACGTTAAGGCAAGTCTGATTCCCTTTATGTGTAAAATTATGAACCATATCAGTGTGAGTGGATCGGTACCTAGTTCGTTGGATATGACAAACATAGTCTTCTTTTTAAAAAAGAACAAACCGAAGGAAGAGTGTGGGTCATATCGACCGATCTCACTCATAAACGCTGATGCAAACATTTTTGCAAAAATATTGGCAATGCGTCTTGCACCCTATATGGCACAATTAGTTTCGGATCAACAACATGGCTTTATACCTGGGAGGGATACGACTGCACATGTGAACACTACTGTACTTGCTTTTGATGCTGCCTCTAAGCTGAACCTGGATATGGGGATGGTCATGCTTGACGCTGAAAAAGCATTTACCATGTAACATGGGACTGTCTCTGGGCCATACTTACTGAGTACAACATCCATGGTCGGTTCTATGGATGGATTAGAGCCTTATATAAATGCTCCAGTGCCAAACTAATTTACTTACACTATCAGTCTGCTTCTTTTATGATATTTAGGGGCACTCGGCAAGGCTTTCCCCTTTACTTTTTGCTTTATACATAGAACCCTTTATATGATCACTGCTTGCTATCTCTTCTATTTTGCCAGTCTTTTTAGGTTCTGGTGATCTGAAAATAACGGCCTATGCTGACGACATAGCTGTTTTTTCTATAGATCCAGTCAAGGCTATAGAAGCAATTCAAATTGAGGCCAGGACATTTGGGAATTTTTCTAGTTATAAATTGAATGTAAATAAGACACAGACTATCCTCAATTATCAAACCAATAGGGAAGTAACTGGGGCCTGCTTAGTAGCTACTTACCTAGGTGTACGGATTACCTCAAACTTGGGACAGATCATAAAGTTGAATTATGATTGTTTGCGAAAACTTATGAGCTCCAAATTGAAGAATTGGCATAAATTGCCTATTAGTATCCTAGGGCGCTGTAACATTATTAAAATTATTGTTTTACCAAAATGTCTTTATTTATTTAAGGCAATACCATTGAGAGTCCCGAATTATTTTCTTTAAAAACTGGAGGGGGCTATTAGCAGCTTCATATGGGGCTATAAACAACCACGACGTGCTATAAGATACTTAAAGCTTCCCTATAAATACGGTGGATTTCAACTACCGGACTTTAAATTTTACTTTTGGGCCTCTTTCATAGGTCGCTTATGGGATCTTCTTTCCCCTAACATACAATATTGCTGCTATAGCCTTGCTATTGGTAGCGATTGTAATATGTATTTATATAGGATCAACGATCCAAATTACTTCAAAAGAGTACGGTTTAAGACTCTAAAAGATATAGCATATATCTGGCATGAGATTACAGCTAAATGCTCTTTGCCACTGATGCATCCTAACTTACCATTGTGGAGCAATCCCATGCTTCCAGAAATATTTCACGACACTCAAGCTAAATTGTGGGATAGATATGTTATTAACTAACTTAGGCATTTGTATGATAACAATGGGTTTCGTATGTTTGAAGATTTACAGAGGCTACCAGGTATACCCAAGAATATGTTTTACAAATACCTACAGATCAGAGACTGCTTATGGGGGTGCAGGGATATAAGAAAACCTAGGGGATTGGATATATTGACCTATTTGCATTCAGATGCAAAACTGACTATTAGCAAGACCTATCAGCTACTCTCTCAATTCTGGGAGAATGATGGCTCAAAGCTGGGATCTAAATGGAGCCAGCAATTGGGTCAAGATATTAATTCTGGAGATATTGAAGATGCGGTAGAGACTCTTGATGAGGTGGTACACTCCACTAATCTAAAGTTGCAACAGTTTAAAACCATATGCATGCTTTACTACACTCCAGAACGAATCGCTAGGTGGGCATCTAATAAGGGCACTAATATGAGCGATAAAGGTAAATGCGTTAACTGTGGATTGGTTGCTGCAGACAGTTTACATATGTTTGTTACTTGCTTAGATTTGACAACTTTTTGGAAAGATGTTATGCATATAATAGGGGATCGCTTGAAGATTGATATACAATTCACCGTAAAAGAGTGTATGCTTGGTTATAAGATAGAGCTGGACTCTGGATTAAGATCTCTTATATCGGTCATTATAGTAACAGCGCGACTATGCATTGCCCGGGCTTGGGTCTCTAAAATACCACCTAGGGCTTTGGAATGGGGGGCAATGCTAAGGGAAATATTTGAAAGAGAAATGGCCATAGCTAAGAGTAGGGGCATTCGCTCTGGGAGGAAATGTTACCGAATTTGGGGGCCCATGTTGAATATAGGATTATAAAAATGTTAGCAATTAATGTGATACTTTAATATTATATGGATCTTTTCATCTATTTTATTTATACATGTTTGAATATTACTGTTATTGATGTATGGTCTCTATGTTTACTCCTGGAGATAAATAAAAAAAGAAGACTAAAAAAAACACACAAACAGTAAGAAAGTGAAAACACAGCACAGGAAAACCCCCAAACCAATTTAGAAAAATATATCAAAGTTCAATAAATAACATCATACCAAAATGACAAAAATCCAGTCAGTAGAACCAGAGACAATACATTTTAAGTGAAAATAGTGCTTAAAAGCACAAAACGGCATTTACGGTCATCTGGCCGCCCTAGACTGCGGGAAGTCACATGTTCACGTCGACCCCGATGGAGCGCGGGTCACATATAGGAACCAGGTTTGTCCCACTGAAGAGTTACCTTCAAAGTCCAGCACAAACAGTTCCATCCGTGGTAGAGTAGTGTTGGACCTGTCTTCCTTAGAGTGGCCTCCCCGCAACTTTTTGACTGCTTCCCTCCGCTTTTTGCTGTATCATTTTGTTGGCTTCAGGACACTGAGCACTTTACCACTGCTAACCAGTGCTAAAGGGCATGTGCTTTTCCCCTAAACTGTTGACATTTCAGAAATTCCACTTTGGACATTTATCTGCTCTTAGCTTTGCTTTGTGTGCCTGCAGCCTGTCTCAGTACATGTCTGGGTTGGGTGACAGCTACACTTTGCACATTCCCTCTAGACAGCCGCAACATAGGAAGGGTTGGGTGTGATATGGGATACATCTGTATTCATCTGCATACTGATAGTCTACCTGTGCAGGAAGGGGGAGGGGCGGCCACACTTACATCTAAATAGGTTGTGTCTTGCCAGTACATAAAGGGCTGATTTACCCCTACTTATAGTCTGAGGCAGGACAGGGCTGAAAGGGATCCTTGTGCACTTCAGAGATTTCCTTTGAAGTCACCCCAACATCAAAGACACATTTGGGTTTAAGTACCAGGTCTCTGGCCCTACCAAATCAATACACTATAGGACCTGGGAAGAACTCTGCTGCAGTACAGACTGCTGTGCCAAAATGATTGCCACTTTGCTCTGACTGACTTTTCTGAGGAAGTGCTTCTCTGCTTTGCTATGCTGCTCTGCTGCCTTCTGATCTCTGACCTGCTGAGAACAAGAGTTGGACCCTCTCACTTGAACCCAGAGTGACTCCAAGGGCTTGCTGGCATGCCTTCTGTTTTCTGAAGTATCAGGGACCCAAATGATTTACTGCAATCCTGCGATTGCTGCTGAACTTTGCTATCTGTGACCTTGCCTTACGTGCCATCTCCAGTCCTGGGCCTCAGAAGTGAGTTCTGCAGCAAAGTTCTGCAAAAACCCAGCATATTCCCTCGACTGCCTGAGAATTTCTATCCAGTGCCGATTTGACACCGGTGCAGAGGCTGTTCAATGACAAAGAATCGACAGCCCGCCCAGTGCGATGGCAACACAGTGGTGGCTCGATGACGAAGCTTTGCATTCACTTCAACAGACCTCGACGACAGCACAAGACCCTCTCTGCACAGCTCGATGATAAATCAGTAGACTCTCAACATCAACAAAAGCTCCATCAATGGTATTTCTTCAGCGAGACCTGTCTGGGTCCTGTAGCCGGCCTGCCCTCCATTGAGGTCGGCCCGAACTTTGACTTTGCACCGGTCCCTTGTGACCTCAAGACATTTTTTGACTGCTAATGACTTCTAAGAACTAATGTTGGTTTATTCTTTAAAAATTAATATTCTCGAATTCTTCTTCCTGTATTTTTGCTGTTTTGGTTTCGTTTTACTCCGATAAATATGTTCTATTTTTCTAAATCTGTGTGAAGTCTTTTTGTGGTGTTTTCATTGAGTTACTGTAATTTAAGTATGACAAAAATACTTTACATATTGCCTCTTATGTTAAGCCTGACTGCTCTGTGTCAATCTACCACATGGTGACCACAGGTTAAATTAGGGTGTATATCTGACTTACCCTGATTAGAGTGGTAGTCCCTAATTGTACATTGTGCAAACCTCTGCCAACTTTAGACCCCATGTCTAAAAAGGAGACCACAAGGGTTGGGTAGAGCACTGTGGAAGTAGTGCGAAGAGCAGTCTGGGTGTCGAGGACTCTCACTGCTGCAAGCAAAGATCCGGTGAAGCGTTGTAGATGGTTGTTTCTGTAGCTTTGTGTTGACAGTCACTGCAGGCTGTCGGTGCTGTAGCACAAAGTGTGACTCTCACTTTCATGGTTTTCGCTGATGGTTCCTGCAGCGCAAAGAGCAGGTCTCACCATAAATTCAAGTTGGTGGTTGTCACTGCACACTGTGGTTGAGAGGAGGCCAAACTTCGGGATTTTCACTTTTTTCATGCATAGGAGTACACTCTGATGTGAGATAAGGGTGCAGGACCTGGGAAAGCACCTCTTGGGGATCAGGAATTTACTCCAGCAGAGGCCAGCAGGGCTTAGGCAAGTCCAGTTGCAGGTCATCTGGGCAGTTGCAGGGTCACCTCTGAAGCTTGTTGTGTCCCCCAAGCTCAAACAGGAGGTCAGACAACTGACATTTGACAGGTTAGCCTGGGATGAAGGTGAGCAGGCCCAGTCTTCTTTCTCAGACAACAAGGCAGGTCTCAGCAGCAGGGCAGTCCTATGGCAGGAGGGCAGTTCTTCTTCTGTATCTTCCACTGCTCCAGCAGTTTTCCAATGAGTGGCTCTGGAGGTCCAATGTTTATACCTGGTACCAGTCTTTGTATGGAGGGACTCCCTGTCCTACCCACACATCTGGTTCTGGATAGTAATTCCCCTTCCCTGTCAAACCTCCAAAATGTCTGGGGTGACAAAAGACAGGGTAGGGCTGGTGTCAGATTGCTTTGTGTATGTAGGAGGAAAAGCCCTTTGAAATGTAGGTGAGGCTGGGTACAGAGCCTCCTCCAGCCAACCTGCAGGATCGCTAGGGTAGCCCATCCTGTCCACACCTAAGTCATCTATGTTTGACTATCTGGAAGCAATACACAAACCCCAATAGCAGGGTCATTCACAGTCATGTGATGCAAGACACAGGCAGTTGGCACAAATGGTTAGGACAAGAAAATCCCAACATTCTAAAAGTATCATTTTCAGAATTGTGACTTAAAATCTGACTTCACCATTTATGAGGATTTCAAATTGCAATTCTTACAGTATATTTCTACCCGATCCCAATCCAAAGTTAGCACTTATTAAATTTAATAACGTAACCCAGTGTTAGTCAAAGGGAGAGATAAGTCTTAAAAAGTGAAAGATTACTTTAGAAGTTTTTCATTGCCAATGTGTGTAAAACCTAAGTACATATTTACAAGTACCATGTACCCTGCCTTTTAAGCCTTCAGGGTCTTTCTTAGGGGTGACTTATGAGTATTAAAAAGGAAGGTTTAGGCTTGGCAAAAGTTTTTTTTGCCAGGTTAAAATGGCAGTTCAGAACTGCACTTCAGGCTATAGTGGCAGGTCTGATGACCACTTTAATGGGTGGCACAATGAGTGCTGCATTCCCATTAGTAGCATTTAATTACAGTCCTTGGGTACATGTAGTACCATTTACTAGTGGCTTCCAAGTAAATTGAATGTGCCAAATACGTGTAGGCAGTGTTACCATATGTGAAGGAGCGAGCACAAGCACTTTAGTGGTAAATGTCTGACAAAAAGGAATTTAGCAAAAAAGGAGGAGTGAAGGCAAAAGGTTTGGGGGCTTAAGATGCCAGGAATGTCAGGTCTAATTGCCTTATTCAAGAAACTTATATATGTGTGTAGTTATAGTTAGGATGTAGTTTCCATAGGAAAACCTTGTGAAATTTTCAAAATTAATTTGATGCTCAATTCAGCTGCTGTCTTGAAAGTTTCAGGGTTAACCATCAAACCTCCAAGAAAACCCCCTCCTGGAGCCATAGATGGCCCTGGGGACCGCCACCCCCCAGGGCCAGCTTCTGCTATATCCTGGTGTGCCCACCTCCAGGACATAGTTGTTTGCTATAGCTTAACGGGAACTGGCACACTGCTGGTTGAGGGATTAAATCCCCTTGGATGCTGAGGGTCCTCGGGGGTAAACAACCACTCCTGTTACCTCCAGTAAGTCCCACACAGCGGGATTGCTGTGAGCTTGTCAGAGCCCCCACCCCCTTTCTCCACCACTCTGTAAATGCACCTCCTGGTGCACTAATGCTTGGGTGATGAAATGTTCTTGAATGTTGAGGGTCCCTGGGGGCCAAGATGCGTTATTGTTACCTCCAAGAAGTGCGACACAGCAGATTCCTGATAGCCCCACCCCCTTTCTTCACCATTCTGTAAATGCTATAACTAAAAAAACATAGAAATTCACTTTAAAACAAAGGTTACAAAGATGTCATAGTTTGGAAATTGAATTTAACCCGTTCCGTGCTTATGACGGAACCACGCCGTCATGAGCCATGGGCGCCGTGTGCTCATGACGGCGTGGTTCCGTCATGCGGCTGCCGCTCCACCCACGCGGCATTAATTCCCCGCCTGTGCGGGCGAATTAATGAGTGGGCGGGGCCGTGACGGAACCACGCCAACATGAGCACACGCCGCCCGTGGCTCATGACGGCGTGGTTCCGTCACAAGCATGGCGGCACCGCGCTCACCCCCACCCCCACAGCGCCGTGGCGGAATTACCGCCGCAGCCAAGGGGTTAAAAAACATAGAATTCACTGAAAAAAACAAAGGCTACAGGAAAGTTATAGTTAGGCTTAGATTTCACTCATACAAATACCAGTGAAATTCAGCAGTTATAGTTACCTGATCGAACTATAACTTATGCCCCCACAATGCACTGCTTATGTGACCTCACATATTACAACACTCATGACATGGTCAGTGACATCACTGATGACATCTCAAATGATATCACTGATGACATCATCCACAGAACGTCTCACTCACCCACTCATACCCCATGCAACCACTTGTACACCCACTCACACAACCACACAACCACTCTTATATATACATTCACACACCCATACCAGTACTTACACACCCACTCACTCACTCATCCAGCCATCACACAACCATTCACTCACCCATAGCACTACTCATACAACCAGTCACTCACGCATGCAGCTAGTCACATAGCCACACAATCACCCATACAGCTACTCACACAACTACTTATTTACCTACACAGACCCTCACAAACCTACTTACCCATACAGCCTCTCAACACAGCCACTCACTCACCCATAAAAACACTCACACATTCACTCACATACCCAAACAACCACTTACTTACACATTCATATATCCATACAAGCACTCACACATCCGCTCACTCACCCATACAGCTCTTCAAATAGACATTCACTCGCCTATAAAGCCACATATATACCCAGTCACTCACTCATACTGCCATTCAGACACCCACTCACTCACCCATACAGTTACTACATACCCAATTACCCACCCATAGAGCCACTCACACTGCCACTCACTTACCCATACAGCCATTGACACACCCACTTACTCACCAATACAGCCACTCATGCAGCAACTCACATATCCACACAGCTACTCACATACCCAGTTACACACCCATACAGCCACTCACACACGCATACACACAAGGATGCATACAGTCACAAAGCCACTCACATACTTCATGTTAAAAGTAGTATCACTCAGTAGTACTGCACCTAGTATACAAATTTAACTTTTGTAGAAGGCTAGTATATATGTTTATCAATCATAAACTCTTTAAAAACTCACACACTCTAGATGATATCATCAGTGATATAATCGGTGATGACATTTGATATGTCATCAGTGATGTCATCAGTGATGTCACTGACCATGTCATGAGTGTTGTAATATGTGAGGTCATAAGCAGCGTATTGCAGGGGCGTAAGTTATAGTTAGATCAGGTAACTATAACTGCTGAATTTCACTGGTTTTTTATAAGTGAAATCTGAGCCTAATAACGGCCCTGTAACTTTTGGTTCTTTCAGTGAAAATATATCTATATTTTCACTGAAAAAAACAAAGGTTACAAGGGCGTTATAGTTAGGAAATAGAATTTTTTTTAAAACCTTAAAACTTGACTAAAAAAACAAAAGTTACAATGGGCCCGATTCACAGAACTAACTTAAGACAAAATCCTAAACTTGCTACCATTTTGGTATTCACAGAAGGCACTTACTCATTTTGGTATTCACAGAAGGCACTTACTCATTTTGGTATTCACAGAAGGCACTTACTTACTCATTTTGAGTAACTTACTCATTTTGAGTAATTTACTCATTTTGGTATTCACAGAAGGCACTTACTCATTGATGAGTAAGTGCCTTCTGTGAATACCAAAATGAGTAAGTTACTCAAAATGAGTAAGTTACTCAAAATGAGTAAGTTACCTTCGGGTCAAGTCTGCACTATATAAAACTGCAAAAATTGAAACAATTAAGTGTTTTGCACACTTTTGTCATTGGGCTAAACTTGGGCTACATGTGGATGATATTTGTGCTTCATTTGGGCTCTTTTGTCTCTGGTGGCCATCTTGAGAGACTTATTTGTTATGAAGCTCCCTAATTACCTCATTTACTGGAGTATCCTCAGTAGAAAATGATTTAATTTGTCCACTTAGATTTCATCAAGATAGCCTTCAGATGTGCCACACTTTTGGCATAAATTCAGAATGTTAGCACTCTAGTTTCTTATTAGAACGCTGTGGTAAAGTTGTTGATCACCATGGAATTAACTGGCAGTCTGTTGCTGGTGTTGAATGTGCATGTTTTACTCTGCATGTCAAAATGTTTTAATGAAATAAAAGAGGAAGATATTTAAAATGTGTTTCATTTTTCTTCCTACAGCACTAACCATAATTTCTATGACAAAATGACCCCCTCATTTTGTTCCTTTCTAAATTAAATATTTTAAGTTTTACCAGTTTGATATAATCAAGATGGATTCAGGTGTGCCATACTTTTGTCATAAGTAAGACTGTTCGTGCTCTAGTTGTTCCTTAGAACACTCTGGGAGACTGCAGTGAAAAACAAAGGAATCAATTGACAGACTGCTCCTGTTGGAAGAACATGTTTTACTGAGAATGTTAGACTTCATTCTCATTTGGCTGAGGACGAGTGTGTGAATTTACAGAAAATCTCATTTTAGCTTCTGGAGCACCTCTCACAACATCTATTGGATAATCATGAGAAAACAGTTTTCTCTCAAACATGATTCATCAAATCCCAACAGAAGGCTTTTTTACAGGTTAATAGCACCTTAGAACACACCACAATTCCTAAAAATAGTTTAGTACCATCAAAAAATGATTTATATTGTAACTAAAATCTATTATCACCCTCTATATGTTTTCCTTTTTGTGATCCTCAAAGCCTGCCATTCACTTGCATTTCAATGGGGACCATGCCTCAGAGTCCTGTAAGTGCTGCCACAGCATGTTGTGCATGTTGTGTGGCAGACACAAAGGCGGGGAATTTGGGACCCCCATATGTGCCCTTTGGGTTCTGTGTGTGCTCACCCTGCCCCCTTGCATATTTTTTTTAATTAATTTTCAGGGCACAGGGACCAAGTCTCTGAATCTTTTAATGGCAGCCAAAACTTATTTTTCAGGTTGTCATCAACCAATGAGGACTGACTAGTCTCCTTTAAACTGCCCAATCAGAGCATATCTGACACCAACTGTCCATATTTGCAAATTTATTTTTCCTTTAATATCTCAAAAACTGCTGAACCAATTTATACTAAATAACAAAAAGTGTGCTTTCTGGACCAAGAGCTACCGTTCTGCCAAATTTGGTGTAATGCCATCCAGCGGTTTGGGCTGTAGTCATGTCAAAAATCTCTATGGCAATTAACATTGGAAACACAAAGTTTTTTAAACCCCCTTATACTTGGACCCAGCTTGACGGATCACCCCAAAATGTTCCATGCACAATAATGAGACACTCGTATACCCACTCACAAGCCCACTCAGAGACTCATGCACCAACGCACAGACCCATTCAGACACTCAGGCACCCACTCATAGACCCACTTAGACTCTCACGTACCCACACACAGACCCACTCAGAGACTCATGTCCCCACTCACAGACCCACTCAGACTCAGCTCCCACTCACAGACCCACTCAGAGACTCATGTTCTCACTCACAGACTCACTTACAGACTTATGCACTCACTCAAAGTCCCGCTCAGAGACTCATGCACCCACTCACAGACCTACTCAGACACTCATGCACTCACGCACAAACCCTCTCAGAGACTCATGCACTCATTCACAGACCCGCTAACAGACTCACACACCCACTCACAGACTCACTTAGAGACTCATACAACCACTTGTAGACCCACTATGACATTCATGCACCTACTCACAGACTGACTCGCACACTTATGGAGGCAGTAATTAACCCACTCAGACACTCTGACCCCTACTCATAGACCCAATCAGACACTCATGTACCCACTCACAGACCCACTTAGACTCTCATGTACCCACTCTTAGGCCCACTCAGAGTCTCATGCACCCATTCACAGACCCATTCAGACTCACGCACCCCCTCAGAGACCCACTCGAATCTCAGGCACTCACTCACAGACCCATTGAGAAACTCATGCACTTATTCACAGACCCACTCAGAGACTCAACCACCCAGTCACAGACCCATTCTGAGTCTCATCCGCTCACTCAGAAACTCATGACTCACTCACAGACTCACTTAGAGACTCATGCATTTACTCACAGACCCACGTAGAGACTAATGCACTCACTTACAGACCCACTCAGAGAATCATGCACTCACAAAGCTACTTAGAGACTCATGTACTCATTCATAGACCCACTCACAGACTCACATACTGACTAATAGACTTACTTAGAGATCTACACACCCACTTACAGATCCACTGAGACACTCATGCACCCACTCACATACTGAATCACACACTTATAGAGACAGTCATAAACCCACTCAGACACTCTGATACCCACTCACAGACCCACTCAGACACTCATGCACCCACTCAGACAGACACTGAGACACTTATGCACCCACTTACAGACCAATGCAGAGACTCATACACCAACTCACGGACCCACTCAGAGACTGACTAACACACTCATGGAGGCACTCACAACCCCACTCAGATACTCTTATACCTACTCACCCACCCACTAAGACACTCACTCAGACACTGATGCACCCACTCGGATTCCCATTAGGGGTGGGCGGTAAATTCCGTTCCGCTCGCCGAATTTGCGGAATTTTGGTAATTCCACGTTCCGCAGAGAACGCGGAATTACGGAAAATTCCGCGATCCGCAGCGTAGCAGAATTTTTTCCTTGTTCGCGCTTTAAAAATGCGTGTTTGCGGGCGCGATAGCGACCTACCGGGATCCCTGCGTTCGCCGATGGGTTTTCCTATCCGTTCGCGTGCGTCGCGAGAGTGTGCAATCGCGAACACATCGTTCGGACGTGCCACTGGACATCCGCGTTCGCGAACAGGAAACACGCATCGCGAGCGGGCGGGACAAGTGAAACAAGATGGCCATGCCATTTGGCGACCGGATGGGTACGTTCGCGAGATATTTCCCCCCGAGCACGCAAACAGCATCCCCGAACACGAAAAACCCATCGCGAACGGGCGTACCAAGCAATTCCGCATGCTCGCGGAACTTTGCGAAGCTCGCAGAGATTTTTTACCGTTTCGCAGAACTTTGCGGAACGCGACTCCGCAAATTCCGCCCACCCCTAATACCCATTCAATGACTCATACACCCACGCACAGACCCACTCAGACACTCATGCACTCACTGACAGGCTGACTCAAACATATATGGAGGCACTTGCAAACCACACAGACACTCTCACACCTCCTCACCGACCCACTCAGATACTTACTCAGACACAAATGCACCCATTCAGACACCCACTCATACACTCACACACCCACTCACATACCCAATGAGACACTTATGCAGACAGTCACAGGCCTACTCAGACACTCGCATACCCTCTCACACACCTATTGAGACATTCACACACTTACTCACACTCCCACTGAGACACTCATGCACCCACTCATACACTCACTCTCAAAGGTTACAGGTTACAGTCAGGAAGTAAAATTAAAAATCTTTAGAAATTCACTTAAAAAACCAAAGGTTACATGGAAGTTAAAAATAGGAAATACAATTTAATAAAGGTGAAATTTCACTGAAAAAACAAAGGTTACAGGGACGTTATAGTTAGGAAATAGAATTTTAAAAAGCCTTAGAAATTCACTGAAAAAAACAAAGGTTACAGGAACGTTATAATTAGGCTTAGATTTCACTCATACAATTCACTGCTTATGACCTCACATTATATCACTCATGACATGGTCAGTAGTATAACTGATGACATCACTGATGACATCTCAAATGATATCACTGATGACATCATCCACAGAACCTCTCCATACAACCTCTCATTCGTCCATTCACACATTCACACAACCACTCACATACGCACTCACAAACCTATTCAATGATTCAAATATACCCACTTTCTCACTCAGACAGCCACTAACATAGCCAAGTCACCCACCCATTCAGCCACTTACACACCCACTCACTGACCTATACAGCTGCTCACACTAGCATTCACTTATCCATAGAGCCACTCACATAGCCACTCAGTCACCAAAACAGCCACACACATACTACCCCACCCATATAGCCACTAAGTCAGCCACTCATTCACCCATACAGCCAATGACACTCAATCAACAATATAGCCACTCACACAGTCACTTACCCACCCATGCAGTTACTCACACACACCCTTATTCACCTATACATTCACTTACACACCCACTCACAAACATACAGTGCTCAGACACTGTTGTGGGTTACTTAAATTCCATTGGCAATGGAACCTTATGTTGTAATGTTGCCACGATGATGCTGGTGGAACGTTCCAAGGCAGACGGTTAGTATGCCTGGGAAGAGCTGCTGGGATGGTCGTGTGCTGTCTTTGGTGAATAAACATACAGAGTTACTCTGAATGACACTCGTCTCATGTTGATTATTCACAATGGCCACCCACTCCCACACTGATACAGACAGTCACAAAACCACTGAGATGACATATGCTAGAAACAGTATCACTCATTAATAGTTTAGAAATAATATAAATTTAACTTATGGAGTATATATATTAATATATATATTCACTGAAAAAACGCAGGTTTCAGGGACATTATAGTTAGTTGGACATTTCACTCGTACAAAACCAGAGAAATTCGGCTGTTATAGTTAGTTGAGCTAAGTATAACTCGCGCCCCTGCAGTGCACTGCTGATGACATCACATATTACATCACTCAAGACATGGTCAGTGACATCACTGATGACATCACTGATGACATCACTGATGACATCTCAAATGACATCACTGATGACCTCACTGATGACATCATCCAGTTACTGTGTGTTTCTGTAAAGTTTAAATATGTTTTATATATATATAGGCCAAGGTGTATTGAAGAATGAGTGGGTGTATGACTGTCTGAATGGATGATTTAGTAGGTGTGTGACTGACTGTATAAGTGAGTGATTAAACATGTCTTACTGAATGCATGGACTAGTGACTAAACTTTGTGAATGTCTGTATCAGTCTATCTGTTGGTGTGTAAGCAGTTGCATGGGTTGGTGAGTAGCTACATGAGTGTCTATATGGGTTATTGAATGCTTGTCTGAGTATCTGTATGGGTGCCTGAGTGTCTGTGTGGGTGAGTGGGGTGTGTGTGACTCACTGCATAGATGTGTGAGTGGGTGATTCACTGGGTGTATGGGTTCAAGAGTGTATCTGTGAGGGGCTGTATGGGTGGGTGAGTACGTGTATGGCTGTGTTGGTGAGTGAATGGATGTCTCAGTGGTACCTGTGTGAGTAACTACATATGTGAAAGGCAGTATATGTGAGTGCTGGAGTATATAAATGACTATATGTGAGAGTGAGTGATTGTGAGAATGGCTGTGTGGATGAGTGTGTGCTTGTGTCTGTGTTTGTATAAGAGAGTAAGTATGTGTTAGTATCTGTGCGAATAAGTGAGGTGGTGTGTGTGTATAACTGTATAGGTGAGTAAATGGGAGTGTGATTGATTCTTTGCATGACTAACTAGCTGTGTAAGTTACTCTATGGGTGAGTGGGGGTGTGTGAGTGTCTGTATAGGTGTATGAGGGCATATGATAGGAGGTGTATTGATGAGTGACTGCATGTATGAGTGACTGTATGGGTGAGTGAGTGGATGTGTGAGTAGACCTAGGAATCAGTGAGTGGGTATGTAGTAACTGGTATTGGTGTGTCTATGGTTTCGAGAATGGCAGTCTGTATTTTAGAGTGGGTGTATCAAAGGTTATATTAGGCTGTGAGGAGGGGCATCAGAGGATCACGTGGATGATGTCATCAGTGATGTCATCAGTGATGTCATTTGAGATGTCATCAGTGATGTCACTGACCATGTCATGAGTGATGTAATATGTGATATCATCAGCAGTGCATTGCAGGGGCGCAAGTTATACTTAGCTCAGCTAACTATAACAGCCGGATTTCTCTGGTTTTCTATGAGTGAAATGTCCAACTAATTATAACATCCCTGAAACCTGAGGTTTTTTCAGTGAATTTTATGTTTTTTTAAATGCTAATTTCTAACTATAATGTCCCTAAAACCTATGGCTTTTTCAGTGAATTTCAAAGGTTTTTTAAATGATAATTTCTAACTATAACGTCCCTGAAACCTATGGTTTTTTCAGTGAATTTCTAAGGTTTTTTAAATGCTAATTTCTAACTATAAAGTCCCTGAAACCTATGGTTTTTTCAGTGAATTTCTAAGGTTTTTTAAATGCTAATTTCTAACTATAACGTACCTGAAACCTATGGTTTTTTCAGTGAATTTCAAAGGTTTTTTAAATGCTAATTTTCAACTATGCCTACAGAGGTAAGACATGTGCAGAAAGAGGAAGAAAGGCGCAGAAAGAAGCAAGAGAAATGCAGAAAGAGGCAACAGAAGCCTAGAAAGATGAAGAAAAGTGTAGAAAGAAGCAAGAGATATACAGAAAGAACCAACAGTGGTGCAGAAAGAGGCCTTGTTGCAAAGTCATCCTGTGCCTCCAACTTTTTGCTGACTGGTACTGGTGGTAACTGACTCTGACTAACCAGGCCCGGAGCCAGTGCTATGCTGAAAGACACTTATAATACAGTGAAAAAACCCACAAACACTAGGGTACACAATGGGTTGGGGTACCCCTGTGATTGGCATGACCTCTCCTGTAAGGCCCTAGTACATAATAGGGCAGGGGGATTCAAACTACCTCTAGCTCAGAGGTGCAGAAAGAGGCAAGAGAAGTGCAGAAAGAATCAACAGAGATGCCGAAACAGGCAAGAGAGGTGCAGAAAGAAGCAAGTGAAGTGCAGAAAGAGGCAAGAGAGGTGCAGAAAGAGACAAGAGAGTTACAGAAAGATGCAGGAGGGGTGCATAAAGAAGGAAGAGAAGTGCAGAAAGAGGCAAGAGAATTTCTGAAAGAAGCAACAGAGCTGTAGAAAGAAGCAAGAGAAGTGCAGAAGGAGGCAAGTGAGGTGCAGAAAGAAGCTAGAGCAGCGCAGAAAGAACCAACAGAGGTACAAAAAGAGGCAAAAGGGGTACAGAAAAAGGTAGGAGAGGTGCTCAAAGAGGCAAGAGAGGTACAGAAAGAGGCAGTAGGGGTGCAGAAAGAAGGAAGAGAAGTGCAGAAAGAAGCAACAGAGGTGCTGAAAGAGGCGCGAACAGTGCAGAAAGAGCAAGAGAAGTGCAGAAAAAAGCAACAGAGGTACAAAGAAAGGTACAGTAACAGGCAGGAAAGGTGCAGAAAGAGGGAACAGGGGTGCAGAAAGAGGCAAGAGGTGTGCAGAAAGAGAAAAGAAGGGTGCAGAAAGATGGGTGCAGAAAGAAGCAAGAGCAGTGCAGAAAAAAGCAACAGAGGTGCAAAAAGAGGCAAGAGAACTGCAGAATGAACCAACAGAGGTGCAAAAAGAGGCAAGAGGGGTGCAGAAAGAGGTAGGAGAGGTGCACAAAGAGGCAAAAGAGGTACGGAAAGAGGCAGGAGGGGTGCAGAAAGAAGGAAGAGTAGTGCAGAAAGAGGCAAGAGAATTGCTGAAAGAAGCAACAGAGGTGTAGAAAGAAGCAAGAGAAGTGCAGAAAGGCAAGTGAGGTGCAGAAAGCAAGAGAAGTGCAGAAAGAACCAACAGAGGTGCTGAAAGAGGCGCAAAGGGTGCAGAAAGAGCAAGAGAAGTGCAGAGAGAGGCAACAGAGGTACAGAAACTGGCAAGAGAGGTGCAGAAACAGGCATAAAAAAAGGTACAGAAACAGGGAACAGGGGTGCAGAAAGAGGCAAGAAAGGTGCAGAAAGAGAAAAGAGGGGTGCAGAAACAGGCAAAAGATCTGCAGAAAAAAGCAACAGAGGTGCTGAAAGAGGCAAGTGAGGTGCAGAAAGAGGCAAGAGATCTGCAGAAAAAAGCAACAGAAGTGCTGAAAGAGGCAAGTGAGGTGCAGAAAGAAGCAAGAGAGGTACAGAAAGAGGCAATAGAAGTGCAGAAAGAAGCAACAGAGGTGCAGAAAGAGGCAAGAGGGATGCAGAAAGAGGCAAGAGCAGTGCAGAAAGAACCAAGAGAAGTACAGAAAGAAGCAGCAAAGGTGCAGAAGGAGGCACGAGGGGTGCAGGAAGAAGGAAGCAAATTGCAGAAAGAAGCAACAGAGGTGCTGAAAGAGGCATGAAGGGTGCAGAAAGAGGCAAGAGAAGTGCAGAAAGAAGCAACAGAGGTACAGAAAGAGGCAAGAGTGTTGCAGAAAGAGGGAAGAGAGGTATAGAAAGAGGCAAGAAAGTTGCACAAAGAGAGAAGAGGGGTACAGAAAGAGGCAGGAGGGATGCAGAAAGACGCAACAGAGGTGCCGAAAGAGGCAAGAGAGGTGCAGAAAGAAGCAAGTGAAGTGCAGAAAGAGGCAACAGAGGTACAGAAAGAGGCAAGATAGGTGCAGAAAAAAACGGGAAAGGTGCAGAAACAGGGAACAGGGGTGCAGAAAGAGGCAAGAGAGGTGCAGAAAGAGAAAAGAAGGGTGCAGAAAGAGGCAAGAGTTCTGCAGAAAAAGCAACAGAGGTGCTGAAAGACGCAAGTGAGGAGCAGAAAGAGGCAAGAGATCTGCAGAAAGAAGCAACAGAGGTGCAGAAAGAGGCAAGTGAGGTGCAGAAAGAGGAGAGAGAAGTGCATAAAGATGCAAAAGAGGTGCTCAAAGAGGCAAGAGGGATACAAAAAGAGCCAAGAGCAGTGCAGAAAGAACCAAGAGAAGTACAGAAAGAAGCAACAGAGGTGCAGGAGGAGGCACGAGGGGTGCAGAAAGAAGGAAGAGAAGTGCAGAAAGAAGCAACAGAGGTGCTGAAAGAGGCACGAAGGGTACAGAAAGAGGCAAGAGAAGTGCAGAAAGAAGCAACAGAGGTACAGAAAGAGGCAAGAGTGGTGCAGAAAGGGGGAAGAGAGGTGTAGAAAGAGGCAAGAGAGTTGCACAAAGAGGGAAGAGGGGTGCAGAAAGACGCAGGAGGGGTGCAGAAAGAAGCAACAGAGGTGCCAAAAGAGGCAAGAGAGGTGCAGAAAGAAGCAAGTGAAATGCAGAAAGAGGCAACAGAGGTGCAGAAAGACGCAAGAGAGGTTCAGAAACAAGCAAGAGAAGTGCAGAAAGAGGCAAGAGAATTGCTGAAAGAAGCAACAGAGGTGTAGAAAGAAGCAAGAGAAGTGCAGAAAGAGGCAAGTAAGGTCCAAAAAGAAGCAAGAGCAGTGCAGAAAGAACCAACAGAGGTGTAAAAAGAGGCAAGAGGGGTGCAGAAAAATGTAGGAGGGGTGCAGAAAGAGCCAAGAGAGGTACAGAAAGAGGCAGGAGGGGTGCAGAAAGAAGGAAGAGAAGTGCAGAAAGAAGTAACAGAGGTGCTAAAAGAGGCGCGAAGGGTGCCGAAAGAGCAAGAGAAGTGCAGAAAGAGGCAACAGAGGTGCAGAAAGACGCAAGAGAGGTGCAGAAACAAGCAAGAGAAGTGCAGAAAGAGGCAAGACAATTGCTGAAAGAAGCAACAGAGGTTTAGAAAGAACCAAGAGAAGTGCAAAAATAGGCAAGTGAGGTGCAGAAAGAAGCAAGAGCAGTGCATAAATAACAAACAGAGGTGCAAAGAGAGGCAAGAGGGGTGCAGAAAAAGGTAGGAGGGGTGCACAAAGAGGCAAGAGAGGTACAGAAAGAGGCAGGAGGGGTGCAGAAAGAAGAAGAGAAGTGCAGAAAGAGGCAAGAGCATTGCTGAAAGAAGCAACAGAGGTGTAGACAGAAGCAAGAGAAGTGCAAAAAGAGGCAAGTAAGGTGCAGAAAGAAGCAAGAGCAGTGCAGAAAGAACCAACAGAGGTGCAAAAAGAGGCAAGAGGGATGCAGAAAAATATAGGAGGGGTACACAAAGAGGCAAGAGAGGTACAGAAAGAGGCAGGAGGGGTGCAGAAAGAGGGAAGAGAAGTGCAGAAAAAAGTAACAGAGGTGCTGAAAGAGGCGTGAAGGGTGCAGAAAGAGCAAGAGAAGTGCAGAAAGAGGCAACAGATGTATAGAAAGAGGCAAGAGAGGTGCAGGAACAGGCAGGAAAGGTGCAGAAAGAGGGAGCAAGGGTGCAGATAGAGGCAAGAGAGGTACAGAAAGAGAAAAGAGGGGTGTATAAAGAGGCAAGAGATCTGCAGAAAAAAGCAACAGATTTGCTGAAAGGGGCAAGTGAGGTGCAGAAAGGGGCAAGAGATCTGCAGAAAAAAGCAACAGAGGTGCTGAAAGAGGCAAGTGAGGTGCAGAAAGAAGGAAGAGAGGTGAAGAAAGAGGCAACAGAAGTGCAGAAGTAAGCAACAGAGGTGCAGAAAGAGGCAAAAGGGGTGCAGAAAGAGGCAAGAAAAGTGCAGAAAGAGACAACAGAGGTACAGAAAGAGGCAAGAGAGGTGCAGAAACAGGCAGGAAAGGTGCAGAAAGAGGGAACAGTGGTGCAGAAAGAGGCAAGAGAGGTGTAGAAAGAGAAAAGAGGGGTGCAGAAAGAGGCAAGAGATCTGTAGAATAAAGCAACAGAGGCGATGAAAGAGGCAAGTGAGGTGCAGAAAGAGGGAAGAGATCTGCAGAAAAAAGCAACAGAGGTGCTGAAAGAGGCAAGTGAGGTGCAGAAAGAAGCAAGAGAGGTGCAGAAAGAAGGAAGAGAAGTGCAGAAAAAAGTAACAGAGGGGCTGAAAGAGGCGTGAAGGGTGCAGAAAGAGCAAGAGAAGTGCAGAAAGAGGCAGCAGAGGTACAGAAAAAGGCAAGAGAGGTGTAGAAAGAAGGAACAGGTGTGCAGAAATAGGCAAGAGAGGTGCAGAAAGAGGCAATAGAAGTGCAGAAAGAAGCATCAGAGGTGCAGAAAGAGGCAAGAGGGGTACAGAAAGAGGAGACAGAAGTGCAGAAAGAAGCAAAAGAGGTGCTCAAAGAGGCAAGAGGGATGCAGATAGAGGCACGAGGAGTGCAGAAAGAAGGAAGAGAAGTGCAGAAAGAAGCAACAGAGGTGCTGAAAGAGGCACAAAGGGTGCAGAAAGAGGCAAGAGAAGTGCAGAAAGAAGCAACAGATGTACAAAAAGAGGCAAGAGTGGTACAGAAAGAAGGAAAAGAGGTGTAGAAAGAGGCAAGAGAGTTCCACAAAGAGGGAAGACGTGCAGAAAGAGGCAAGAGGGGTGCAGAAATATGCAAGAGAAGTGCAGAAAGAGGCAAGAGAATTGCTGAAAGAAGCAACAGAGGTGTAGAAAGAAGCAAGAAAAGTGCAGAAAGAGGCAAGTGAGATACAGAAACCGTCAAGAAAGGTACAGAAAGAGGGAAGATGAGTGCAGAAAGAAGCAACAGAGGTACAGAAAGAAGCAAGACAGATGCAGAAAGAGGCAAGAGAGTTGCAGAAACAGGCAAAAGAGGTACATAAAGAGACAACAGGGGTGCAGAAAGAAGCAAGACAGGTGCAGAAAGAAGCAAGGAAAGTGCAGAATTAAGCAACAGGGGTGCAGAAAGAGGCAAGAGAAATGCAGAAAGAAGCAAGGGAGGTGCAGAAAGAAGCAAGGGAGGTGCAGAAAGTGGCAAGAGAGGTGCATAAACAGGCAAGAGAAGTGCAGAAAGAGGCAAGAGAGTTGCTGAAAGAAGCAACAGAGGTGTAGAAAGAAGCAAGAAAAGTGCAGAAACAGGCAAGTGAGATGCAGAAACAGGCAAGAAAGGTACAGAAAGAGGGAAGACGAGTGCAGAAAGAGACAACAGGGGTGCAGAAAGAAGCAAGACAGGTGCAGAAAGAAGCATGGAAAGTGCAGAATGAAGCAACAGGGGTGCAGAAAGAGGCAAGAGAAGTGCAGAAAGAAGCAACAGAGGTGCAGAAGGAGGCAAGAGAACTGCAGAAAGAGGCAAGAGAGTTGCAGAAACAGGCAAAAGAGGTACAGAAAGAGGGAACAGAGGTGCAGACAGAGGCAAGAGAGGTGCAGAAACAGGTAAAAGGGGTGCAGAAAGAGGCAAGAGGGGTGCAGAAATTTGCAAGAGAGGTGCAGAAAGATGCAAGAGCAGTGCAAAAGAACCAACAGAGGTGCAAACAGAGGCAAGTGAGGTGCAGAAGGAGGCAAGAGAACTGCAGAAAGAGGCAAGAGAGTTGCAAAAACAGGCAAAAGGGGTGCAGAAAGAGGGAACAGGTGGGCAGACTGAGGCAAGAGAGGTGCAGAAAGAGGGAAGAGGGGTGCAGAAAAAGGCAAGAGGAATGCAGAAATTTGGAACAGAGGTGCAGGAAGAAGCCAGAGTACAGAAAGAACCTACAGACG
The DNA here is from genome assembly GCA_963921515.1 of Calotriton arnoldi. Classification (NCBI taxonomy): domain Eukaryota; kingdom Metazoa; phylum Chordata; class Amphibia; order Caudata; family Salamandridae; genus Calotriton; species Calotriton arnoldi. Next base: position 898,439 of record CAWUFW010007052.1, on the reverse strand, counting down.
GGCAGAAAGAGGCAAGAGGGGTACAGAAAGAGGCAAGTGAATTGCAGAACGAAGCAAAAGAGGTGCAGAAAGTACCAACAGAGGTGGAAAAAGAGGCAAGAGGGGTGCAGAAAGGGATACAAAAGGTGCACAAAGATCCAAGAGGGGTACAGAAAGAGGCAGGAGAACTGCAGAATGAAGCAACAGAGGTGCTGAAAGAGGCACGAAGGGTGCAGAAAGAGACAAGACAGGTGAAGAAAGAAGGAACAGAGGGACAGAAAGAGGCAAGAGTGGTGAAGAAAGAGGAAAGAGAGGTGTAGAAAGAGGCAAGAGAGTTGCACAAAGAGGGAAGAAGGGTGCAGAAACAGGCAAAAGGGGTGCAGAAATAAGCAAGTGAGGTGCAGAAAGAGGCAAGACATGTGCAGAAAGAAGCAAGAGAGTTACAGAAAGAGGCAAGTGAAGTGCAGAAGGAGGCAAGAGAACTGCAGAAAGAGGCAATAGAGGTGCATAAAGAGGCAAATGAGGTGCAGAAAGAAGCAAGATAAGTGCAGAAAGAAGCAATGGAAGTGCAGAAAGAGGAAAGAAGGGTGGAGAGAAAGGCAAGAGGGGTGCAGAAAGAAGCAAGACAGGTGCATAAAGAGACAAAAAGTTTGCAGAAAGGCATAAGAGGGGTACAGAAAAAGGCAAGAGAGGTGCAGAAAGAGGGAAGAAGGGTGCAGAAAGAGTCAAGAGGGGTACAGAAAGAAGCAAATGAGGTGCAGAAAGAGGCTGTGCAGAAAGAGGGAAGAGATGTGCAGAAAGTAGAAGAGATTTGCAGAAAGAGGCAAAAGAAGTGCAGAAAAAGAAAGAAATGTGCAGAAAGAAGCAACAGAAATGCAGAAAGAGGCAAGAGAGGTGCAAGAAGGAAGCAAGAGTGGCTTGCAAACCATTAGTACCAATTTAACACCCACATTTAGCAATAAGTAACAGGTGACCATTCTAGGTTTGCAAAGGGCCTTCCGCAATGCTGTAACACTTGCCGCTGCATTTTTGGTAATGTTTGAACCGTTTGAGCTAAAAACAAGGCTTTTTTTGTTTAAATCTGCAGATTAGGGAGCAGATGATGAATTATGTGGCTAATGCAGAAAATGTATAATTGTGCGAAAGTCAGTGAAGCCAAACAGTCGCATAATTCCAGTGGCCCTGCTCATACCTCTGACTAGGTCCACAAGTGCTCCTCAGTGATTCCTTCTTTTTTTGTCTCACTGAGTTCATAGTTGAGCTTCTATGGAAACGAAGAAGACTAAACATGACATTACCACTCCACAACACAGACTACCATACCACATAATTACTCTCCACAACACATAATCCCACTCTACATAATTCCTATACACTAAATACCACATACTTTCTATCCACATAATTTCACTGCACAACATACCACATAATTCCACTACCCACAATGTACATCCACTCCACTCCAAAAAACATTAGTAAAAAAACTTTACATTTACAATGCCAATTGCTCTAATTCTCACAAATGCGAAACCTATTACACTGCAAACACTTCTTTAACTAGTAGTCGCGTTTGCAGAGTGGTGGAGAAAGGGTGCTGGGCCCCCGACCAGCGCTCAGGAATTCGGCTGCGTAGGACTTACAGGAGGTACTAGGAGGGCTTCTTGGCCCCCAAAGTCGCTCAGGAGTAAATTGGACTTCATCCCCCATCCCGTAGTCTGCCAGGAGGTGCGTTTGCAGAGTGGTGGCGAAAGGGGGGCATGACCTCCAAAGACGTCTTAGCAATCCCACTGTGTGGGACTTACTGGAGGTAACAAGAGGGGTAGTTGGCCCCCAAGGACATCCTTGGGGGCCAACTACATCTCCTATTACCTCCAGTAAGTCCCACACAGCAGGATTGCTAAGTTCTCATAGCAGGCCACGCCCCCTTTGCCCACCACTCTGCAAACGTGCTCCCTGGTGCGCTCTTGGATGGGGATTGAAGTCCCCTTTGCTGCTGGGGGTCCTTGAGGGGCTAACTAGCCTACCTCTTACCTCCAGTAAGCCCCACACAGTGGGATTGCTGAGAGGTGGACGAAGGCCATGCCCCCTTTCCCCACCACTCTGCAAACACACCTCCTGGCATGCTCTTTGTTGGGGGTTGAAGTCCCCTTGCCTCCTGAGGGTCCCTGGGGGCCAACTAGCCCACCAGGTACCTCCAGTAAGCCCCACACAGCTGGATTGCTGAGAGTGGTCCAAGGCCACGCCCCCTTTTTACACCACTCTGCAAACACGGCTCCTGGTGCACTGCTGCTCGGGGGATAAAGTCCACTTGTGTCCTGAGGTCCTCAGGACACAAGAGGACCTCATCACCCCACCAGCAGTGCGCCAAGAGGCCACACATTCTGGTTTGGAGTGCTGGCAGCCAATTAGAATTGAGCTCATGCTTGTGAGGGTTCGCAAACCCTTCTGGGTGCTCAGATATCGATATTTTTATTTTTTTAATTTCTAAGCAACTACTGAACGGATTTATACCATTTAAAAAAGGGCACTTTCTGAACCAAGAGCTACCTTTTTGCCAAATTTGGTGTAATTCCGTTCAGCAGTTCGGGCTGTAGCCGTGTCTAAATTTTCCTATGGAAATTAACATGGAGAAAACGTGTTTTGGGACCCCCCTTTTTTCTCGGCCCCCGCTAGACGAATCACCCAAAAACTTTCAAGAAAGGACCTGACCTGAGTGAACCTTTTTTGGGGAAAATTTCGCAAAAATTCGTCAAACGGCACCAAAGATATTTCCCAAATCAAAAAACGCATTTCCTATGGAAACCAGATCCTAACTATAACTACCTACTGGCGACCGCCAGTAGGTAATATATATATATATATATATTACCTAATGGCTGGCGGTCACCAGCAGGTAGTTATAGTTAGGACCTTGTTTCTAGGCCTGGGCGGTAAAATCCGCTCCGCTCGCGGAATTTGCGGAATTTGCAGAATTTTGGCAATTCCGCGTTCCGCGGAGAATGCGGAATTGCAGAAAATGTTTTCCTTGTTCGCGCTTTCAAAATGCGTGTTCGTGCACGTGGTTGCGACTTACCGGGATCCCTGCGTTGCCAACGAGTTTTCCTATCCGTTCGCGTGTGTCCCGAGATTTTGGTAGCTGGCCGCACGATCCCACGAGAGTGTGCGATCGCGAACACGTCATTCGGACGCTCCATCGGACATCCGCGTTCGTGAACTGGAAACACGCATCGCGAACGGGCAGGACAAGTGAAACAAGATGGCCGTGCCAATTGGCGACCGCATGGGCAAGTTCGCGAGATATTTCCCCCCGAGCACGCAAACAGTGTCCCCGAACAGGAAAAACGCATCGCGAATGGGCGGAACAAGCAATTCCGCGTGCTCGCAGAATTCTGCGTAGCTCGCAGAGACTTTTTTACATCTTTGCAGAACTTTGCGTAACACGACTATGCAAATTCCGCCCAGGCCTACTTGTTTCTATTAAAAAAAAGTCATGTTGGATTCGCAAATTCACCTCAAATAAATAATTTAGTAGTATATAATTTAGATGGTAGTGTTGTATTTGTGAAGTTGTTTTAAAGAGGTACTATGATAGAAGTTAATGACAAGATTACAATTGATTGAGTTGTTAAAAATATATCAAATTAAAAATTAATAGTTAACCCTATTAGTGCCCATTGAAAATCCTTCAGTGCCAAGCCATTTCATGACTTTTTGGAGTGCTTTGCTTTAACATGCTGTAGTTTGTGTAATTATGATTATAGTGTTGGGAAACTATATATTTTTGGTTTCAGTACTTCTTGTACTATCAATTTATATATAAAACATACATTTATAAAACACCCTGAAGTCACATGACACAATTCAAGATGGCCGACAGGTGACAGTGAAAATGATAAGTGTAAATGACCGCGTTAGTAGGGTAATAAAAAAATAGTGTTTTCCAAATGCAGATACACAGAAATATTTATTATTCTGTTAGCTCACCAGGTAAAAAGGCAGGTTTTGATTATTTTTTAGTTTTTTGTGTTTTTTATGGCTATCTATCATACTATGACATAGATATAAGGCACATACATTTTTCACATGTTTCTATTGTTGTGCAGAATCTAAAGTTATAAGCCTAGCAGAATAGGTTCACAGTAGTAAAATGGATGTTTCAGAGACGCCTGTTAGTAAAGACATGAAAATTCATATTTTTTCTGTTTTGGACAGCACTTTACATACTACAAAATGGCCAACATGCTGTTTCGTCTGTTGTTGTTTTTCATATAATGGTCTCAATCTTGTTATTGGCGATGTGTTCAACATCTCAAAATTTATTTTCTGACTTTTATGCAAAGCAGTGATGCATATTTTGTGAATAGGTGGCATATGATTTCATACATAGTCTCTTGAAGGTCACAGTCCTTGACCTTTGACCCCAAATTGTAGCTCCTGGAAGTTTGCAAAGGATGTATCTTTATAACAGTGAAATTGTTTATGCAAAGTGAGGTATCATTTGAAAAGTCATTGTCTGATCTCAAAGGTCAACTAGTCAAATTTTTTATGAGGTTAAAAAACCGTGACCTTTGACCCCTAAATACACATTATTTAACCTTTTTTAGTTTTTATTCTGTTACCCTTGGATCAATTTCAGCAAGTGTGGTATTATCGGACTTGGCAAGAAAAGTTAAAAAAAATCTTTGTTTGAATTGTTGAAGAGCTCATAATATTTGACCTTTGACCTCTATTTGCACTTATTGTAAGTGTTTCAAGGTGTTTATTCCATTATGGCTAGATAATTTTTTATATGTATTGCAGTGTTTGAATTGTCATGATAAGGACTTACATTTTTCTTGGTTAAATTCGTATGGGGGTCATGTGGTTTGACCGTTGACCTCTATTTTCACTGTTCTAAGTGTTTCATGGTCATTAATCCAATATTGTTAGATCATTTGTTACAAGTGAGTCATTATTGGAATTGTCATGACAAGTACTTAATTCCTATTTAGTTACTGTGATGGAGGAGGTTATGCTTTTTGACCTTTGACCTCTAATTATACTTGTTTAGGTGTTTCAAGGTCATTATTGCACTACCCTTGGATCATTTGTTACTAGTGTTGCATTGTAATTGTCTTGAAAAATACTTGCATTTTCATTGGTTTAATTGGTGTTGGGGGGATCATGTCTGTTGACCTTTGACCTCTAATTTCACTATTCTAAGTCTTTGTAGGTCATTAATCTATTACGGTTGGATCTTTCCTGCCCCTACGACCCCCTACACCTCTACTTACCTCTGCTGTCATTGGTCTCCCTCCTGCAACCTCGGAACGATGCCTGCAGCCGGTTTGTCAAAAGAAGAAACTCCATTGAGAAGCATTAGGCGCCCGACGCTGAAGTGGTACCCTGCACCCGGCCCCCTGTGCTGCTGGGTGTGTATGTTTGGTGCTGCTTTGTTCCCCCCCTGTGCTAACCCCCAAAGTCAGGCTCCTGCAACCGATCTACTTATCTGTAAGCAGTGTGGCTCCAGGCACCATTTTTTTTTAGAACAAACTTTATTGGGTTTTTCCACATTACAAACCTCTACATCTTTTTCAGTTATGATGCAAGAAACATCTGTTATGTTCCCCGCAGACCAATTACAATATCGTTCCAATAGTGTGGTCCAGAACAAAATCTCCAATATTATGCATATTATTACATGAACTTATATTAGTAACATAAATGACAATGCTCTGATTGCAACCCATCACCTCCCCCCTCTCTGCCCTCCATATCCACCCGCTCCCCCCTCCCTGGGCTCTGGTTATATATCTTCTGAGTCGCATTTATGTCTCTTTCATCATCCTGAGTGCGGCAAGCCTTGTTCCGCATTTAGAGGTGTCCCCCGATCTATACACTATATTCCTGGTTGTGTGTGATGTGCGTCCCCTCATTGCGATTGCGGAACATCGAAATACCGTCTGGGCTACTTCCTTTGAAGGCCTCCAGTGCTATATCCCACTCTAGTGATATTGGATTTTTCCAGAGTCCCCTGGCCTCCTCCCTATGCAAGGATGCGCTTTCCGCCCCCGCCCATCTGACCACTTCATTATGCTAGGTATATAATGAAGGAGCTTTTGCCGATTTCCAACACATTGTGATAGATCTTTTGGCCAACAATAACGCCAAATCTAGAAAATGCAACTGTACTTTTTTGTGGTGGTCTGCGTCTACGAAGACCAAGTAAGCACTCCAACGCCGAGTTTCCTACAGTAAGATGGGTAACTGTCTCAAGTGTTCGCACTACTCAATCAATCAATCCATCAATCAATCAGTACATTTATAAAGCGCACTACTTACCCGTGAGGGTCTCAAGGCGCGGGGGGGGTTGGTGCTGCTACTGCTCGAATAGCCAGGTCTTGAGGAGTCTCCTGAAGTTCAGCAGATCCTGGGTCTGTCGCAGGGGGATGGGGAGGGTGTTCCAGGTCTTGGCGGCGAGGTGGGAGAACGATCTGCCGCCGGTGGTTGCTCTTCGGATGCGGGGGATGGTGGTGTGGGCGAGGTCGGCGGAGCGGAGCTGGCAGTTCGGGGTGTAGAAGGTGGGACGTCTGTTGAGGTATGTTGGTCCGGTGTTGTGGAGTGCCTTGTGAGCGTGGGTGAGGAGCTTGAAGGTGATCCTCTTGCTGACGGGGAGCCAGTGCAGGTCTCTCAGGTGGGGTGTGATGTGGCTGCGGCGGGGGATGTCGAGGATGAGACGTGCAGAGGCGTTCTGTATTCGTTGTAGTCGTTTCAGGAGTTTGGTCGATGCTACTGCGTAGAGGGCGTTGCTGTAGTCCAATCTGCTGCTGACGAGGGCCTGGGTGACCGTCCTTCTGATTTCGGTGGGGATCCATCTGTAGATCTTGCGGAGCATGCGGAGGGTGTTGAAGCAGGAGGATGAGATGGCGTTGACTTGCTTGGTCATGGATAGCGATGCGTCGAGGATGAACCCCAGGTTGCGTACCCCAAAAGACACTCAGCCCCGGGCAGGCCCATAGCATATGGAGTAGATCGGCCTCTAGCAACTGACATCTAGGGCAGTGATGGGCAGTGGACGGGTACATCCTCTGTAGCCTGTGTGGTGTTAGATAAGCTCTATGCATAATCATGTATTGTATGAATTTAAACCGTGCATTTCGCGGAATCTTCCTAGGGTAATCTAAGATATGTGCCCATTCTCTGTCCGTGAACTCCCGTCCCATATCCGTCACCCATTGCGCTCGGAGCACTTCAAGAGGAGGCCTCGCGTGTGCGCGAATACTCAAATACAGCCATTTAATGAGGTGGCTTCCCGCCCCATAAGGTAAAGCGCTTTAACTAGTTTGTGTGTCTGGGGTTCCACCCGGTCGGGGGACCACTGCTTTTTGATATAATGTAGTAGCGCAGCATGCATAACGTACAAGGTATTGGGAGCCCCAGTTTCTTGTATAAAATTGTCATGGTCCACACAAAATTCTCCCTTTTCTTCCTGTGGATGATCGCCGGACCATTATTCATGCCCTTATTACATAACACCAGGATTATGCGAACAGCCTGTATGTTGGAGCGCCAGCCTACTTGGTCAAACGCCTGCAGATTGTGCAGAATGCAGCGGCAAGAATAATCTGTAACATTCCATATCGTCACCCAATCTCACCACACTTAAAAAAGTTACACTGGCTGCCCGTGACTAGACGCATTCAGTTTAAATCTCTGGTCCTGGCTTATAGATCAATGCAGGGTCAGGGTCCTGCCTATCTCAGAGCTAGACTTAAGCATGCTCAGTCCATCCGATCACTCAGATCAAATCATCTGCGCCTCTTGTGGACTCCCCGGTTTCGTCGATCTAGAATGGGAGGCAGAGCTTTTGCAGTTATTACTGCTCAATCTTGGAACAGCTTACCATTGTCCCTCCGTATGACAGAATCTGAAGGTTTATTTCGACGCAATTTAAAGACCTGGCTGTTTACCAACCCTTAGCCGCTCAGTGATACTTACAACTGTTAACCATCCGTAGCGCCGGGACACCCCCGTTGGGGGTAGCTGTGCGCTATACAAGTTTCAAAATAACTAAATAAATAAATGAATATGATGGTCGTCTGCCAAGATTGTGTGTTGTCCATGTGTAGTGTTTGTCTTTGTCAAACCTATCCCTCAAATACCCCTTCCCAACCATTCATCAAACCCTAACCCTCTTCCCCCGGGCTGTGTGATTTGTATTGAGGTGTGACTAAATTAATTTACACCAATAATTGATCACACACTTTCTGGGGCGGATGTGGTGAAAGCAACACTAACTCAAGGCAGGGCGAGGATCTTCTTCTGCTTGCCCACCCATGCTCAGTATTTGCAAGTCAATTTTTCTTCCAGAGGAACATAATCCATCATAATTAATTGCCAGCATCGGTTCATCATCCTTACAGCACTAAAGGTTACGCTTGTCCACGTCATATGTCGAGTCAACTACAGTTTGTAACTTGTACTAGGCTATCCCCACCACCATTATTTTTGTACATTAAATTGGTGGGAGGGGGTCATGTGGTTTGACCTTTGACCTCTATTTACACTGTTCTAAGTGTTTCATGGTCATTAACCCATTACTGTTAGATCATCTGTTACAAGTGAGGCATTATTGTATTGTAATGATGAGTACCTACATCCTCCTTAGTTACTGTGTTGGAGGAGGTTATGCTTTTTGACCTTTGACCTCTAATTATACTTGTTTAGGTGTATCAAGGTTGTTATTGCACTACCCTTGGATCATTTGTTACTAGTGTTGCATTATTGTAATTGTCTTGATAAATACTTGCATTTTCATTGGTTTAATTGGTGTTGGGGGGATCATGTCTGTTGACCTTTGACCTCTAATTACACTTTTCTAAGTCTTTCAATGTCATTAATGCATTATGGATGGATCCTTCCTGCCCCTATGACCCCCTACACCTCTACTTACCTCTGCTATCATTGGTCTCTCGCCTGCAACCTCCGGTGCCACGCCTGCAGACTTTTTGTCAAAAGAAGAAACTCCATTGAGAAGCATTGGGCGCCTGGCGTTTAATTGGCACCCTGCACTTGGCCCCCCTGTGCCCCTGGTGGTGTATGTTTGGTTCTGCTTTGAAGCCCCCCCTGTGCTTGTGCTTACCCCCAAAGCTTGGCACCTGCAACCGATCTACTTATCTGCAAGCAGTGTGGCTCTAGGCACTCCCAATCTCCATTGGAAAGCATTGGGCCAACCTCCGACTTTGACCTCTGCACCCAGCCGCCCCTGTGCCACTGGTGGTGCAGTTTTGGTACTCTCCTTACCCTTTGCCCTAGCTGACCTTTCCAAGTATACTATGAATCCTTATATAGATGACCAGACTTGTTAGACCAGCATGGTCTGGCAGCATTTCTTGAGAGCCGGTGTGGGATGGTGGTCAACACAGGTTGCCAATGGAGACTCTTCGATGCTCTCCCATTGACGGAGGCTTGGGAGCCCCGGACTTCGAATGTTATTATTTGTCCGCCCAACTACAGTGGGTGGCACAGTGGCCAGCTGGTTCCTGCCGGGAGGAAACGGGCCTGACGGGTAGATTTACTCCTCAAGAAGCATTACTAGAGAAGCTTCTGGCTTGAAAGGCTGACCTCCCATGGCAAGGGATTCCGTTGTCTGTGGTCCTGGAGTGTTGGAAGCGATTTATACGACAAACAGCTGGGAACCCACTATACGGCCCAGAATTAACACTGTTAGGATTGTTTGTTGTTATAAGTTTACCCTTTGTTTTGTTGAATGGCCACTGCAATAGTTCCTATCTTAGCCACATGTGGAGCACTGCAAAATGGCAAAACATCTTATACACTTTCCTGGTATCCTGGAAACTCCCTTAGAGGTATTTTACGCACAGGGAGAATAAATGACTAACTATAAGGTATCTGGATGAATACGTCAGACAGGCAGAATCAGTAACCCATGGACACATGTTGAAACCCTGTGGTACCACCAGCCGGGGATGCATGTGCGGTCATATCTCATACTGGGGATAACTGTAAGGTGATTGATTAAATCCTTGTAAAGTGCTATGAATATATGATTGGAATGTATGTTGTAAAATGGCAATAAAGATATGTTAAAAAAATAACATTCTTGGCAGAGCCAGGAGACACAAAACAAGAGCAAGGTTGCCTTGAACCAACTGTGCAAAGTGGTGCTGTGGCTCTGCTGGCAGTAAACACACCTCAGTAAAGGCATTAGCTCAAGGAAAGCTGCAAAGCATGTACCTACAAGCTGTCCCTAGGCTAAACATGTGAAGTTGATGGTTGTTGAAGTTCTGGTCCACCTAGAAGGGGAAAGAGAGAGAGAGTGTGCCTACAACCTGACCCTGTTCTAAACATTCATGGCAGAGCAAGGAGATACAAAACGAGAGGCAGGTTGCCTTGAACCAACTGTACAAAGTGGTGCTGTAGCTCTGCTGCTGGCAGCAAACGCACCTCAGTGAGGGCATTAGCTCAAGGCAAGCTGCAAAGCATGTACCTACAAGCTGTCCCTATGCTAAACATGTGTTGTTGATGGTTGTAGAAGTGCCTGGTCCACCTAGAAGGGAAAAAGAGAGAGTGTGCTTACTACCTGTCCCTGTTCTAAACATTCATGGCAGAGCGAGGAGATACAAAACGAGAGGCAGGTTGCCTTGAACCAACTGTACAAAGTGATGCTGTAGCTCTGCTGCTGGCAGCAAACGCACCTTAGTGATGGCATTAGCTCAAGGCAAACTGCAAAGCATGTACCTACAAGCTGTCCCTAGGCTAAACATGTGTAGTTGACGGTTGTTAAAGTTCTGGTCCACCTAGACGGGGAAAAAGAGAGAGAGTGTGCCTACAACCTGTCCCTGTACTAAACATTCATGGCAGAGCGAGGACATACAAAACGAGAGGCAGGTTGCCTTGAACCAACTGTACAAAGTGGTGCTGTGGCTCTGCTGGCAGCAAAAACACCTCAGTGAGGGCATTAGCTCAAGGCAAGCTGCCATAAACCTACAAGCTGTCCCTAAGCTAAACGTGTAGTTGACTATTGTTGAAGTTCCTGGTCCACCTAGGAGGGAAAAAAGAGTATGTCTATAACCTGACCCTATGCTCCTCTTGTTGAAAGAGTAAAAACCAGATCCGGATTCCTAGAGCGTATACCAAGCTACTTCCCAGGAGGTCCACAGATTTGGTATACCTTCTAGTCACCGACTTACCTGAATGATGTTTCTTTGGCAACATCCAACAGTCTTTCCAGCGTGACGTGATTGTTCATCTTCTTCACCTTCATCACAGACACCATCAAAGTGTTCTCATGAGTACGGTTTCCACCATGTGAAGAAAAAACATAATTTAATGATTAAATATTACTAGTCACACATCCCCAAATCGCACCCATCCATTTATTTGATACTCGCCCTCTTACTATGCAGAGTTGGATTGTAAGTAGCATTTTCCGAGGCAGAGCATCCCATCAGAAACTCTCATGCAGAACACGGTTGGTATTAGTGAAACCATGTAGTGCTAAACCAAGGGCAATCAAATCACTTCCAAAAGACATTGGTCACCCTCTCTCACCCCCACATCAAACGTGACTGACTTTCCACTGGTTTATATCCACCCACTTGTCAGTCAACACAGTATGCTTCTCTGTATCCTTTTCTGATAAGTTAGACTGCTATTTATTATGCAGGGTATAGCAGTTCTAATTACTCTGCACTGTCCGCAAGGTCATGCAAGGCTAAGCTCATTGTTTATCCAAGCTGAGATCAAAAGATAGTCACAGAACAGGACCCTTCCTTCTAGACTAACAACCCACTTGACCATCCCCCTTACAACAAGATACCAAGAGACCAATGCTTGCTACAGGTTCACCAAACAAGTCATGTAGCAAGAGGCCTATGCACGATATCAGATATCCATGTTATGTCATGTTATCCCAGAAGGGTATCCTGGTGCTAAAGCAGGAAATATTTAGGCCAGAGTAGGTGCTAGATCAAGAGTCAGGTCTTCACTTTCTAGTGGAATTCAAGAACTGAGGCGGTGGCTCTGATGTGCAGGGCCAGATCATTCCAGGAAAGAGCATTACTGATCTGCTTCTGTATACGCAGGGGTGTGTGCGAGTCTAATACCAAGGTTCACAAACACATAATAAGGAGTCGGGCCAAAAACTGAATTTCTAATGAGAGACTAAGAGTGGAGAATTGAAAAAGATAATAGTGAGTAAAAGACTCAGAGAGAGCAGTAAGGCTGTTTAGGCCACTATAGGGAGATGAGAGTTGGGGGAATTAGCTGGTTAATTAGTGTGGTGCATGACTTACCTTGAGACTGTCTTTACCTGCCAATATGCCATCAGATACCCTAACAACGCCAACCCCTTTCACAGGTGGCCCAAGAACAGCACTGTACCAGCACTCCAAGAACTCTAAAATGCCTCTAGGCTCCCTCCACACAATTTCAACCTATACTCATGGAAAAAATGGTTCAAAACTCCATCAGGGGTAGCAAGGACTATATAAATGCAAACCTTTTTCCCTCTTCTATCCCTCCGCTATTCTCCTCAATCAAAATAACTGACTAATATCCACCACTTAAATTACTTTCATATTTCACGACACCAATTATCCACTAATCCTTTATGGGTTCTGGAGTAGCGTGCTACTCGCCAAAACAGAGCTTCAACACCCCATATGGGGTACCAAGTGTTATATAAATTTAAACCTTTTTCCCTCTTCTATCCCTTCGCTATCCTCCTGAATCCAAATAACTGACTAACATATCCACCACTTAAATTACTTTCATATTTCACTATACTAATTCACCACTAATCCTTTTTGGGTTCCGGAGTAGCGTGCTACTCACCGAAAAAGCGATTTGACGCCTGGTCAGGGGTAGTAAGTGCTAAATAAGTGCAATTATAATTACACTTACAATTGAAATGTTAAGAATAGACCTGTCTCTAGCCTCCATCACTACTATGTATGGGTTGCTACACTCCAGCCACAGAAATGCAGGCACTTTAAAAACTCCTCTCACTGTGCAGTCAGAGAAAGAAAAGTAAACACCAATCCTGCAGCAATTTGTCAGAAGACATAGTTAGACATTTGACCTCTGTCTTTGAAGCACCTGCAAATGTGACAAGTTAACCACAGACAGATTCAGACAGATTCAACATCACCCTGTTGTTAGTTGATATTCTGGCTATGATATTTTTGAAGCATAATATTTTTGTGATTGATATTTTGTCATGCAATCCAGTGTTGTGGTGCCTTCCAATCATTAACCATGGCTTGGAGGAGCTTAGCTAACCTATGCACATGTGTGTATTTACTAGCCCCTTCCAAATAGATTTCTGCTCTAAAAGCCTTTTGTATTTTATGAGTGTCTCAAAAGATCCCTGTTCCTTGTGGTTCTTCCCCAGACATGCATCTTTACAAACTGCGCCCAGAGATGGATTGTGTTATATAGTGTGTGCACGTATGTGGCACTTCACTTTCTCACTTATTTCTCCCAGGGCCCTCATTACAAGCGGTCCTATGTGGTAACTCCTATTACTGCACATATCACAATTATGAGATCTGTGATAAATATCAACAGGCCAAATATGGCAGTATGTATTGGGAGAAAAAAGCCCAGTATTTAATGGAAGATGAGGATTTTGTTGCAGTAAGTACCAAAATCTTCATGTTAATGCTCAAAAGCTCATGATGGCACCAGATAAATATCAAAGAACTCAGGTTTTATCAGATGTAATAATTATTGCATTAGACAGTGGCTATCTCATAATTAGGATTTAGGTGTGCAGTTATTTGTGTGTCACCCCTTTTACTTCCTCTGTATGGTAGTACTAGGCACATGAGCGCTTCCTTTTCCTCTGTGTGCACCAACAATTTCTTTAGGCTATTTTCCCATCCATTGTGTGCACTAACATGTGAACACACCCTTCTTCAATCACTGCATAAGACATAAGGCCTTTCTTGCTCCGCTGTATGACACTAACATACTGGAAGCCCTTCTGTCTGCTGTGTGTAAATTATCACTTGCATACAGCCTTTGCCCATCCTCTCTATTCACTAATATTTGCATGCGCCGCTGCTTTCCCCTCTGCAGAGCACTAACAAGTGCATAATGCCATATTCCTTTCTATATATGCGAGACCTAAAAAGGATAGTCTGGAGAGATAAAGATTGGGGGTGCACCTCTCACACAGTATGATGCACCAAAAACAGCTAAAGGAAAACTCCTTTCATGTGAACAAGGTGAATCCTAACTTTATCACAGATTGCATTTGTTAGGCAACACTGTCTAAGTGATGAGATGTAACTCAGGAAAATTAAGTTTTACTCCAGTATTTACACTTTGGTCGCAATTGAAAGGGTTGTATAAAGGTCCAAGGGGCTGGGCTTGGCAAAATGTTGAATTTAGTGCATAGTCCTGCATTACATGCTGAAAAGTGAGAGTTTCACAGCTAGAATCCTAAAGTTACGAGACAGCCTGAAAAACCTTGAGCGTCGCACATCAAAATCCGTGGGTATAAGATAAAGTTATTAGTCCATAGAGGACATGAGTAGTTCTCATGCCCCGCATCAAAATCTGAGCCGAGGAACTGCAAAGCAGTGAAAATGTCCCTGTCAAGAAAATAGGTGACAGGCTAACAAGAGGGTGAACCCACAGTTTGCAGCACCCTAAGAAAAAAGAATCCTGTTCCAGCCCACAAGAGCTGCACACAAAGCTAACACTTCTGATTCTCATGAAAATCTGAGCTGCAGGGGCTCGGAACGCTGAACATTGCAAAGTGACCACTCCCAAACTCTTACATTTTCAGAGACTACTAACAACATCATTACATATCTATGAGAGCAGAAAAAACACCCACCATAACAGCTTGGAGCAGTCCCAGTACATGTCGCTTTGGTGTGGCCTAAAGATAGAGATATGTAAGTGTAAATAAATCAACAAGAAAATCATCACCACTAAGTCAAATGTTGAAACGGATCAGTTTGGCTTCTCCTGTGCAACATAAAATTAGACATCTGTTTGGGAGGGGGAAATCCACTATATTTTAACAAAATATGTGTCTATGACTCTCATTTTTTACTTTCTCAATGCCTGTGAAAATAAAACACCAAAAATTACACGTGCAACACAGTGGAACATATGACACTGTTCAAAGACTTTTAGGGCTGATTCATACATATACACAACGAGCATGCATATTACGATATAAAGATATAAATGCACTCCAACATTTTCACAGAAGTTACCTATGGAATTTGGACAGGTCCAGTTTCAGTAAACTGTGCAAATTAAAGTTGTGCAGGGAGCAGTTGGTGCAAGATCTAAAATCATACCCATAAAAATACCAGTTGAGCCCTCCTCCTCCCACTGTCTGACATGTCACAATCTTCCCTCAAGCCTGTTGAATGGCTATTACCATTTTACGCCATTCTATACTAACCTAAGGTGTTATCACCCATTCACAGACCTACATAATCAAAAATCCAATGCCTGGTCGTCACTGGAGCTGCTGAGCTGAGTGGAGTGCAGGGGCATGAGCTAGGGTCACGATCAGGTCAGGTCACATGGTGCACTGTCTCTGGGGCTCGCAGTAGCGCAGAGCAGACTTCATACTTCAATTCTTGCCAGAGGCTGGCCAGTTTTCCACGCCCCTTCTCTCAGTTTACTTGCAGCTGAGGACAGCTCACTGTCCTCCTATCCTGCTGCTCCCTCATAACTTCTCTACAACTCAAATCCAGCTTTCCCCTCTGCCCTGTACCAAACCCCTCCTCGAACTCACATGCCCCGGAGTCAATAAATCTCTCAGTAACTCTCCACTTTCTCCTTACTTTCTCTTTCTATCTGCTCTGGGACCTCTCTATCCATCATCTCACTTCTCTGTCCTGAGCTCCGTCCTTCTTCACCTAGAGCTCTCACTAATCTCACCTAGCTACGCTGTCATTTATCATCCTGCCTGTAGCTCCACCTCTACCCCTTCTTTCAGGGGTCTCCGTCAGAAGCCGACTAGAGCCTGTTTACCCTACTCTCCTTATGACACCTGTCTTACAGCAGCTACTCGTTTAACTTCTATGGGCCAGATGTACGACCTGCCAAATAGCGCCTCGCAAATTGCGTCGCATTTGCGACTCGCAATTTGCGAGGCGCTATTTGGCATGTTCAACAGTGTGTTGAATATTAATGAGCCTCTCGCAATTTGCGAGCCCATTGGGAATGACAGGCCCTCCCAGGGATGGTGGCCTGCTGGGCTCAACAGACCACCATGTCTGGGACTGCTTTTAAATAAAGCAGCTTTTTTTTTAATGCAGCCCGTTTTCCTTAAAGGAAAATGGGATGCATTTAAAAAAGAAAAAATGAAACGTTTTCGTTTCATTTTTTACGGGCAGGCAGTGGTCCCTGGGAGCACTGCCTGCCCTTAAAAAATAATATTGCA
The DNA here is from genome assembly GCA_963921515.1 of Calotriton arnoldi. Classification (NCBI taxonomy): domain Eukaryota; kingdom Metazoa; phylum Chordata; class Amphibia; order Caudata; family Salamandridae; genus Calotriton; species Calotriton arnoldi. The sequence goes on along the minus strand of CAWUFW010007052.1, from coordinate 882,037 downwards.
TGCATTTGCAAAGGGTAAGGGGTCCCCTGGGGACCCCTTCCCATTTGTGAATTTGTGAATGCATTACCACCTACTTGAAGTAGGTGGTAATTTGCAAGTGTTTTGTGACTGCAATTGCAGTCGCAAAACATTGGTACATAGCTTTGCGGTCGCTATTAGGAAGGGAACGCCCCTTCCTAATAGCGAGTCGCAAACCAGTATTTTGCGAGTCGCAATTTATTTGCGACTCGTAAATTACTGTTTGTACATGGGCCCATGCTTTTTAGCGTCCGCAAACAGGTCTAAGACCCGTTTGCGCACACTAAAAAGCGTTATACATCTGGCCCAAAGACTTTAAAACCCCTTGCACATTGCTGCTTCCTTGTCTAAATCTCTTGAGATATCTTGTGCCCCTCGCATAACTGTATGCAGGGGGCACTAAATGCTGCCAACCACGCTCCAGTAATTAATCAGTCTGCGTGTGCTTCGAGACTCTTCCTGAGTACTTAGCTTTTTAGTACACTAGGGAGCAAGTTTACTTTTTGGAATTTGTTGATGATATCCCTTCACCATCTCCAAATACGAGATGGGGGCTCTCAGCTAAACACATTTCTAGCATGGTACCGCCCCTTCCAAAATTATTCATTATTCAATCTCCGGGAGATGCAGAGGCACGCAGAGTTCTAGTCCATAGCAGATTGGAAACATTTGCCTACGAAAGACAAAACAATGCAAGGTGTACCTTCAAAAATTAGTTCAGAATTAGAAGGTATTATGAAAAAATATGTGCAACCATGCAGTAAAGTGATTTTACTCTATCTACTCTTGCCACACATGCTCAAAATGTGTAAATGTGCAAAGTGCAAAGTTTGTGTAATTCTTTTTTGCAAAGCTGAAATCTGTTTTGTTTCCATGGACAGACTTACCATTTGAGGCTTTATCCTGGTTCAAAGCATTGTACTCACACAGTTCGGACTGAACGTCCTTTGTACAAGTGCACATGGTTTTCATTTTCTCACCGTCCACCCTACTCCAGTAAACTCATAAATCAGCGCAGATTGACACAGGCCCAACTAACATAGGCTAGACTCACAAATTCACACAAACAGCACAAGAAATACAGATAGATTCCAGGCATCTGTGACTGTTACTTGGAGGCGCAGGCCAGGCATTTAACCATGGGACCACGCTTCTCATTGCAAGGCATGCTCTCATCCCACCTGCCATGTTTCCTAGGACCATGTGTAATGTGCAACTCCAGTACATGCTTGTTTCATTATTCTGGGGCTTGTAGTCCTGTTTTATAATGGGGTAAATTACACTACAAGCCCCAAAATTCAAAGGAAACACCAGCAGTATATCATGCATGGACCTAGAAAACGTGAAAGAGCTGCTGTCTCCTCGTGTGTGTTGTTTAGAATATGTGAAACCAGGTTCTGTCGGTAGAGACCAGCACCCTACTTTCAAGCATGGTTCTAGGGGTCGGGGACAATAGTCCACTGGCTTGTACACGCAGAGGAGCTCAGTTTGAGGGTTATAAGAGAAAGTGCTGAGTTTGGGGCTGCGCTGCAGACCTGAGGGATTTCAATTACATTGCGCATTAGGTAAACACAGACTTTGCAATAATACCCAGCCAAAAAAGCGATGAAAAGCCTGAAGGAAAAACAGATATTTTACTTACTTCCTGAACAACTCATCTTCACCATTCGCCAAACACAACTTATGAGGCTCGTTATGTGTTACTGAACTGTTATAATGAGGCCAGTGGAAAAAACAAAGGAGAAAGGGTTTTGGGCAGTTTGCCTGCCAAATCTATTGTAAAATTAGTTGTTTGTAGTTATTTTACAAAGTGCATGCTGCCGTGTGTAATTTTTAAAAGGGTAGCTTTTGAAAGCGAAGATCTTCAGATATGTAAAAACACGTGCTCAAAGCCAACCAGCCTCTTTCATTGCTCCCTCGAGTGTGCAAATGCCTGTTACAGGCCCAGTTATAACCGTCAAAGCTTTTGCAAAGGATTGTAACATGACGATGGACAACAGCTTGCAGATATTGTAGTTCAGCAAAATGAGGAAAGTTTTTTTAATTTATTATGGTGTAACCTTGCCTCCTTTGCAGCCGATCCTGTATCGTCTCTCTAACTTTCTCAGGGAACGCACCTCATCGGCCTGGAACATAACACAGATTATGTCCATTTAAAACGCCTTTCTTTTTTTCTAAAACTCTACAATTGTGTACTGTACCAAGGAATAGTTTTGTGGCTTGGGACAGACATGACTACAATGGAGGGAGGAGCTCAGAGCCGAGTGTCTGCATGGAGCTGAATAGATCGGATCGTGGCACTTCTAATTTTACGTTCGAAGTGATTGAGAAATTTGAAATAAACTTGTCAAAGTACCTAATTCAATGGTGCTATTTAGTGAGCCATACCTGCACTGGTTTCTTGGTGTTTTCCGATCAAGGCCAGAAGCGGTGGACACGTCGAGCACGCATGCTTGCTGCACTGTCTCTGGGGCTTACGGCAGATTTCAGCAATGTCTCCGAGCTGTCTGCGCCCTCTAATGGTAAACAAGGGCCAGTGCAGCTTTCAGCTGACGCTGCTTTTCATTCCGAGAACAAGATTTTTCCACTAGTTTTAAGTGAGGAAATCTCCGTGAGTGGGTCACAATATGGCCTAATACTGCTTTGGAACGAACAAGGGAGGTGTTCTAGATTGTCATTTGAGGCCAGTTTTCATTTTCAAGTGACACAGCAGGAGAGGAACTGCTCCCAAATGAGTGTCAGCTCCTGGGCCGATCTGATCGGCCTGAGCACTTTCGCTTTTAACACAGGGCCGATTAGATCGGCCCATGGCACTTCTTAGATAAAACTTGAAAAGTGTGTTGTGTTGTAGTACATTGAATTCATGCTATTGCAGATTCATGTCGGGTGCGCGAATCCACAAAAAAAAATTATATTCACTATTATGTTATAGGGTGGCTCTAAAAAGAGCCCTCGTTTTCATTAAGAGTTTGTTGTAGCTACATGTAAGTGCAGATGCACAGCTTTAGGTTGTTGAGAAAGACTCTGTTCCCATGATCTGTGAAGTGTACTCCATCACTTCTGTTGATGTCATCCATATCAATACATAGATTGTTGTTATATATGGAGCCTATCCTATGGTCTCTGAGGTAAGCAGAAACAGCTTTATTGACATTCTTTCTAGCTTCCTCAATCTGTGGACAGAATTGATTTGACAACTTCCATTTCTGCCTTTGGCATATAGTAGAGTATACAAAGACAGTTTGAGGCAAAAGCAACATCAATTGTGCAACTGTGTCCTTCATTAGCATTTCCAGACCTACCCCAGTCAATGTGCCTAGGTCATTGCCACCACAGTGCACAATCATGAGGTCAAAGGGTTGGAGATGCAAAAAGGTTTTAACCAAAGGCATCAATTGGTGCCACTTTAATCCTGTCTGTGCAATCCATTTAATATCCACATTTTACAAAGCTAGGACTTTGTCAATACCTCTGCGTTCAGCATGCCTTTTGCACCAGTAAACATAGCTGTGCCCAACAATCCATACTGTAAGCATCTTGAAGGGATGTCCGGAAGTAATGAAAAGATGTCTGTAGCTGAGGTAGTCAGTTGGTAGAATGAGAGGTATCTAAAATGGTGGACAAGATGCTGTTTTTTAAAAAGTAGATAATTGATTGGCTTTTTATGAACATTGTACACTCAAAAATAGGGTGCATGTTACTTTCTTTAAAAACATGTTTCTTATTGGTTTGTTAAAAGTGTTTGAAAGGTACAGTAGATAGGATAAGGTCTTATTTTGCAAACGCCAACCACACCTGCTGTTTGCATTTGTAAGCTTGTGTGCTGACCTTGAAGATATGGTGAACTTGTGACCTGTCAGTTCACTTCAATGTTCCATGAACTGTTGCTATGGAAACTGGCATTAGGGAGAAGGGGGAAAGGTTGAATGTTATCTGTGGTTTTAAAATGTGGAATTGTAATTCATATATAAGTGATATGTTATTAAAGTAAGATTTCCCAAGTCAGTACTATCTTTGGAAGTGGTGTGTTCTTAAGAAATAGTGGTATTTTTATTTGTAATATATTTTTGAACTCCCGTATGGATTCGCGGCTCCATCGCGTTGGTGCACGGTGGAATAACGACTCCAAAAAATTCCAGAACCAGTTTGGGCACTTTTAGAAGTCAGTTGGTAAGGGTTAATATTCTAACCAATAGAAATGTGTTTTACAATTTGAAATTATATAGGAAGCAATGTGATTTGTTACTTACATTTATTTGTGTAGAGAAAGAGAGGGAAAGTTTGCCAATACTGGTTTTATCTTGTTGAGAGAGGTGCATTACATTGATTGTGTGCATAAGAAAATCTTTTATGAGTTTCTGATATTTCATATTCTACAAATCAATTTGGAAGGTGAGTTATTTATTTGTGAGGTGTATTATGTATTAGCTTTATTTTTAAACTTTATAAATTATTGAAGAACTGTGATGTTTGAAATATATTATTAAATGTAGAGATGTGTATTGTAGTTTGTTTTATTGTAGTTAAATGTTTGAAATAGATTTTGTATAGTAATATGTGTATATTGGAAGATGGATTAGTGATTATGATAGTTTGTTTTAGTGTGTGAATATGTACATTTGTAGTATACCGCATAATTTTAGGTGCTGGTTTCAAATTGGAAGTGGAGTTTGTCAAGTTTTAAGGTGTGCATGGACTTCTGTCTGAAGTATGTCTCTACTTGTATATGTATTTTCATATGTCTTATACATTTGAAGGTCCATGATGTATAACAAAGAGGTGTTGTTGCTTTTTATGTGGTAGGCTCAAGACTTTGAGTCGTGGTAGAATGGTGAAGATGCAGCATAATAGTGTGGTTTAAAAGATGTTGACATAAGGTATTAGTGATTAGGCTTCTTTTTTTAAGTCTCTAGAGAGGTACAGTTTAAATATGCCACATCATTTTTGGTGTTTGCTTGAAATTGGAAGTTTGTTCTGTGAATTGTTAAGGTGTGGATAGTGTTATGGTACAGACGTATGCATACATGCTTTTAGGAATATGGTGAGACTTTCAGCAAAGACATGTGAAGGGTTCCTGCTTTGTATTTGGGTAGGTGTAACATTATAAGTAGTTGTAGAATGGTAAAGCAGCAGCACAAAAGTGAGGTTTGAGATATGTTTGTAGAGATATTATTTATTAGAGTAATTTGTATGATGTGTGGAAAGGTATATTTCATATATACCGCATAATTTTCAGTGTCTGTTTGAAAATTGAAGTGTAGTCTGTGAAGTTGTGAGCTGTGTATGGTGTTGTGACTGAGGTATGTCTCTACTTGCACATGTATTATGGTATTTGTTATACGTCTCAAGTTGATAGATGTATAAAACACAGGTATACATTTATCTGTATATTACTTTTATATATGATGCTGCTAGCAAAAGGTACAGAGATATACATGCATGCTTTTAGGAATATGGTGAGACTTACAGCAGAGACTTGTGAAGGGTTGCTAGTTTATATTTCTGTAGGTCCAATAGCATAAGTAGTTGAAGAATGGTGAAGCTGCAGCTCAAAACTGTGGTTTAAAAGATGTTGGCAGATGAATTAGTGATTAGGGTATTTTGTATGAGTCTGTTGAAAGGTATGGTTGAAATATATCACATTATTTTAGGTGTATATTTGAAATAAGAAGTGCAGCTTCTTCTGTTTTAAGATCTGCTTGGTTTTGTGACTGTGGTATGTCTGTACTTACAGATGTATTTTTATATGTGTTATGCATCTGAGAATGCTAGATTTATAAAATACAGGTATAGGTCTATTTGTATGTTTCTTTTATATATGATGATACAAGGAAAAGGTAGACATATATGCATACATGCTTTTAGAAATATGGGGAGACTTTCATCAAAGATAAGTGAAGGGTTGCTTTGCTGTTAGCTATGCTCAATACCTGATTAGTACTAGAATAGTGAAGCAGTAGTAGTAGAAAAGTGATGTTTAAGATATGTTGGGAGAGGAATTATTGATTATGGTACTTTATAAGAGTCTGTGTAAATGTTCACTTGAAATGTGCCGCATAAATACAGGTGTGTTTGAAATGTTAAGTGTACTTTTAAGGCCTTTATGGTCTTGTGAGTGTGGTTATGTTTCTACTTGCACATGTATTCTAATATGTGTTATGGTTTTGGCAATAGGTATACATAGAAGCATGCATGCTTTTAGGAATATGGTTAGAGTTATGGTAGAGACATGTGATAGGTTGCTGCTTTATGTTTGGCTAGGCCCAATATTCGTAGAATGGTGAAGCTGTAGAACAAAAGTGAGTTTTAAGACATGTTGGCAGATGGGAATACTGATTAGGCTACTTTGTATGAGTCTGGGGAAAGGTACACTTGAAATACACTAGAGAAATGTAGGTGTGTCTTTCAAATGTAAAGTTCAGTCTATTTGTTATTTCAAAAGGTAGACATATATGCATGTATAGTTTCCGGAATATGGTGAGATTTATAACAGACTCATGTGTAGGTGTGATGCTTTATTTTGGGTACGCCCAATACCCTGAGTAGTTACAGAATTGTGAAGCTGCAGTACAAAAGTGTACACCATGTCATAGACCTCACTTTTGTGCTGCAATTTCAGTAGTCTGCTACTACTCAGGATGTTGCACTCCTCCAATCACTCAGGCACTACCACAGCACTACTCCAATCACCGAGACAGTACACATGCACTTATAAAATCACCCAGGAACTTCCTATGTATTCCTGTAATCTCCCATATATTACCCCTGCAGTCATGGAATCACCAGCCATTGCCTATGTACTCCTCTAATCCCCTAGACATTACTCCTGCAATAATGCAATCACCAATGCGTTAGCTATACACTGGTTTAATCACCCAGGCACTACCCTTGCACTCCTCCAATCACCCTGTCAGGATCTATGCATTCCTACAATCACTAAGCCAGTGCCCATGCATTTATAAAATCACCCAGGCACTACCTTTACATTCCTCCAATCACTGAGGCACCACCACAGTACTACTCCAATAACCCAGGCAGTACTGCTGCACTTATAAAATCACCCAGGCACTTTCTATGTACTCCTGTAGTCCCCCAGATATTACCCCTGAACTCATGCAATCACCCAGGCATTACCTATGTACTCCTCCAATCCCCCAGACATTACCCCTGCACTCATGCAATCACCAATGCATTAGCTATACACTGGTTCAATCACCCAGGCACTACCCTTGCACTCCTCCAATCACCCTCTCAGGATCTATGCACTCGTCCAATCATTTAGCCAGTGCCCATGCACTTATAAAATCACCCAGGCACTATCTTTGCACTCTTCCAACCACTCAGGCATTCCCTCAGTACTCCTGCAATCACCCAAGCAGTACTTATGCACTTATAAAATCACCCACTCTCTTGCTATGTACTCCAGTAATCCCCCAGATATTACCCCTGCAGTCATGCAATCATGCAGGCTGTACCTATGCACTCATGTATTAACCCAAGCACTAGCCTTGCAGTCGTAGAGTCACCCAGGCTCTACTGTTGCACTCATCTATTCACCTAGGCACTACTCCATGACTCATCTATGCCTTCAGGTGCTATTTATACACTTATCCATGCACTCAACCTCTATGTGTGCACTCATGCAATTAGCGAGTCACTATCCATCTTCTCCTTTAATTACCCAGTGACTACCCTTGCACTCATACAATCACCCAAGTACTACCCATAGAGTTATGCAATCACTCAGGCAGATCTATTACATGTTTCAGTTTCTAGGTTTCACTATATTCCAGAAATATTGTTTATATATTTCTTTTAGATATCATGATGATTTGAAAAGTTAGAGACATATGTATGCATGCTTTTAACACCATAGAGAGACTTATGGTTGAGTCGTGTAATAGTCTGCTGCTTTATATTTGGCTAGGCCCAACACTCATGCGGTTATAAAAACACACAAGTACTTCCCATGCAGTCTTCCAATGTTCCAGTCACTACATATGCACTGCTGTAATCACTCAGGCATTACTGCTGCACTCATGCAATCACCAAGGTATTACCCATGCACTCTTTGAATCATGTAGTCACTACTCATGCACTTATATAATCACCCAGGCACTACCGTTGCACTCCTTCAATCACGGAGGCACTACCCTTGTACTTATGTAATCACTCAGCCAGTAGTCATGCTGTTATGAAATCACTGAGGCACTACCTTTCCACTTCTTTATTCAGTGAGGCACTATCTCAGTAGTCCTGTAATCACCCAAGAAGTACCCATGCACTTATAAAATCACCCAGTCACTTCCTATGTAGTCATGTAAATCCCCAGATGTTACCCCTATAGTCATACATTCACTCACGTGTTACCTATGTACTCCTTTAATCCCCCAGACGTTAGTCCTGTACTCATGCAATCACTAATGCATTAGCTATACAGTGCTTTAACCACCCAGGCACTATCCTTGCACTCTTTCAATCATGCATGCACCACTCTTGTACTTATGTAATCACTCAGCCAGTACTCATGAACTTATAAAATCACTCAGACACTACCTTAGTACTTCTGTAATCATCGAGGCAGTACTCATGGACTTATAAAATCAACCACTCACTTCCTATGTACTCCAGTAATCCCCCAAATATTTCCCTGTAGTCATGCAATAACTCAGGCACTACTTATGTACTATCCCTGCAGTCTTGCAATCATGCAGGCTATACCTATGCACTCATGTACTTTTCTAATCATCTAGACATTACCTTTGCACTCATGCAATCACCAATGCATTAGCTATACACTTGTTCAATCACCCAGGCACTATCCTTGCAGTCCTCCAATAACCGTGTCAGGATCTATGCACTCCTCCAATCACTTACCCAGTACCCATGCACTTATAAAATCACTCAGGTACTACTTATACACTTATGCAATCACCCAGGCACTACCTTAGTACTCCTCATATCACCCAGGCAGTATCTTTGTTCTCATGCAATCACCTAGGCCCTATCTCTGCACTTCCATTACCCAGCCACTACCCCTGCAGTCCTTCGATCACCCAGCCACTCCCCATACACTTATATAATCATCCAGGCAGTACCTTTGCACTCTTCCAATCATGCTGACATTATCTCTGTAATTATGTAACCACTCAGCCAGTGGTCATGCAGTTTTAAAATCATCCAGGCAATACCTTTACAATCATTGAATCCCTCAGACACTATGATAGTACTACTCCAATCACACAGGCAGTACTCATGCAGTTATAAAATCACCCAGGCACTTCCTATGTACTTCTGTAATCCCCCAGATATTACCCCTGCATTTATGCAATCACTAATGCTTTAGCTATACACTGATTGAATCACCCAGGCACTATGCTTGCACTCCTCCAATCACCCTGTCAGGATCTATACACTTCTCCAATCACTTAGGCAGTACCCATGCACTTATAAAATCACCCCTATGTTCCTATGTACTCCTGCAATCCCCCAGATATTACCCCTGCAGTCATGCTATCACTCAGGCATTACCTATGTACTCCTTTAATCCCCCAGACGTTACCCCTGTACTCATGCAATCACCAATGCATTAGTTATTCAGTGGTTCAATCACCCAGGCACTACCTTTGCACTCTTTCAATTACGCAGGCACTACCCTTGTACTTATGTAATCACTCAGCCAGTACTCATGCACATATAAAATCACCAAGGCACTGCCTATGTACTCCTGAAATCCCCCAGACTTTACCTGAGCACTCATGGAATCACCAGCCATTACCTATGTATTCTTCTAATCCCCCAGACATTACTTCTGCAATTATGCAATCATGAATGCATTACCTATATACTGGTTTAATCACCTAGGCAATACCCTTGCACTCCTCCAATCACCCTGTGAGGATCTATGCACTCCTCCAATCACTTAGTCAGTGCCCATGCACTTACAAAATCACCAAGGCAGTACCTTTACACTTCTCCAATCACTGAGGCACTATCACCGTACTGCTCCAATCACCCAGGCAGTACTGATGTACTCCTTAATCCCCCAGGCATTACTCCTGCACTCATGCACTCACCAATGCATTAGCTATACAGTGGTTCAATCACCCAGGCACTATCCTTCCACTCCTCCAATTATCCTGTCAGGATCTATGCACTCCTCCAATCACTTAGCCAGTACCCATGTAGATATAGAATCACTCAGTTACTACCTATGCACTTATGCAATCAGCCAGGCATTACCTTAGTACTCCTCCAATCACCCAGGTACTACCTTTGTTCTCAAACAATCACCCAGACATTACCCCTGCATTCCTTCAATCACCCAGCCAGTCTCTACTTGTATACTTATTTTCATATATGTCATACATTTGAAGGTGCATAATGTGTATCAAAAAGGTGTTGTTGCTTTCTAAGTGGTAGGGACAAGACTGAGAGTAGTAGTAGAATGGTGAAGATGGAGCATAAAAGTGTTGTTGAAAAGATGTTGAGATAAGGTATTAGTGTCTATGCTACATTTTATAAGTCTCTAGAGAGGTACAGTTGAAATATGCCACATAATCTTTGGTGTTTGCTTCAAATTCGAAGTTTGTTCTGTGAATTTTTGAGGTGTGCATAGTGTTTTTGATACAGACATATGCATGCATGCTTTCAGGATGTTGCACTTTTTCACTCACTCAGGCACTACCACAGTACTACTCCAATCACTCAGGTAGTACCCATGCACTTACAAAATCACCCAGGCACTTCCTATGTACTCTTGTAATCCCCCAGATACTACCCCTCAACTCATGCAATCACCCAGACATTACATATGTACTCCTTAATCCCCAGACATTACATTTGCACTCATGCAATCACCAATGCATTAGCTATACAGTGGTTCAATCACCCAGGTGCTATCCTTCCACTCCTCCAATCATCGTGTCAGGATATATGCACTCTTCCAATCACTTAGCCAGTGCCGATGCACTTATATAATCACTCAGGCACTATCTATGTACTTATGCAATCACCCAGGCACTACCCTAGTACTTCTTCAATCATCCAGGCACTACCCTTGTTCTCATGGAATCATCCAGGCACTACCCTTGCACACCTTCAATCACCCAGCCACTGCCCCTGAAGTCCTTTGATCACCCAGCCACTACCTATGCACTTATAAAATCACCCAGGTACTACTTCTGCACTCCTTGAATCACTTAGACACTACAATAGCTCTACTCCAATCACCAAGGCAGTATCCATACACATATAAAGTCACCCAAGCACTTCCTATGTATTCCTGAAATCCCCCAGACATTACCCCTGCACTCATGCAATCACCAATGCATTAGCTATACAGTGATTCAATCACCCAGGCACTACCCTTGCACTCCTCCATTGACCCACACATTACCCCTGCACTCATACAATCACCCAAGCACTACCCATGCAGTCTTCCAATCATCCATGCACTACTCCTGCACTCATGCAATCACCCAGGTACTACTCATGCACTACTTCAATCACCCAGCCACTACCCCTGAAGTCTTTTGATCACCCAGCCACTATCTATGCACTTATGAAATCCCCTAGGCACTACTTTTGCACTCCTTGAATCACTCAGGCATTACAATAGTACTACTCCAATCTCCAAGGCACTATCCATGCACTCCTCCATTGACCCACACATTACCCCTGCACTCATACAATCACCCAAGCACTACCCATGCAGTCTTCCAATCATCCATGCACTACTCCTGCACTCATGCAATCACCCAGGTACTACTCATGCACTCCCTCAATCACCCAGCCTCTACCCCTGAAGTCTTTCGATCACCCAGCCACTATCTATGCACTTATGAAATCCCCCAGGCACTACTTTTGCACTCCTTGAATCACTCAGGCATTACAATAGTACTACTCCAATCACCAAGGCACTATCCATGCACTTATGAAATTACCTAGGCACTTCCTATGTACTCCTGAAATCCCCCAGACGTTACCTGTGTACTCATGCAATCACCAGCCATTACCTATGTATTCTTCTAATCCCCCAGACATTACTTCTGCAATCATGCAATCGTGAATGCATTAGCTATACACTGGCTTAATCACCTAGGCAGTATCCTTGCACTCTTAAAATCACCGTGTGAGGATCTATGGAATCCTCCAATGACTTAGCCAGTGCCCATGCACTTATAAAATCACTCAGGCAGTACCTTTACACTTCTCCAATCACTGAGGCACTATCACAGTACTTTTCCAATCACCAAGGCAGTACTGATGCACTTATAAAATTACCCATGCACTTCCTATGTACTCTTGTAATCCCCCAGATATTACCCCTCAACTCATGCAATCACCCAGGCATTACCTATGTACTCCTTAATCAAACAAACATTACCCCTGTACTCATGCAATCACCAATGCATTAGCTATACACTGATTCAATCACCTAGGCTCTACCTTGTCAGTATCTATCCACTCTTCCAATCACTTAGCCAGTACTGATGCACTTATAAAATCACTCAAGCACTACCTATGTACTTATGCAATCACCCAGGCTCTACAGTAGTACTCTTCCAATCATCCAGGCACTACTCCTGCACTCGTGCAATCACCCAGGTAGTACTCATGCACTCCTTCAACACCCACCCCTGAAGTCCTTCCATCACCCAGCCACTAACTGTGCACTTATGAAATCACCCAGGCACTACTTTTACACTCCTTGAATCACTCAGGCATTACAATAGTACTACTCCAATCACCAAGGCACTATCCATGCACTTATAAAATCACCTAGGGACTTCCTATGTACTCTTGTAATCCCCCAGATATTATCCCTCAACTCATGCAATCACCCAGGCATTATCTATGTACTCCTTAATCCCCCAGACATTACGTTTGCACTCATGCAATCACCCAGGTACTACTCATGCACTCCTTCAATTACCCAGCCACTACCCCTGAAGTCCTTTGATCACCCAGCCACTACCTATGCACTTATGCAATCACCCAGGCACTACCCTAGTAGTCCTCCAATCATCCAGGCACTACCCTTGTTCTCATGTAATTATCCAGGCATTACCCCTGCACTCCTTCAATCACCCAGCCACTACCCCTGAAGTCCTTCGATTACCCAGCCACTGACTGTGCACTTATGAAATCACCCAGGCAGTACCTTTGTTCTCATGCAATCACCTAGCTACTACCCCTGTAGTCCTTCGATCACCCAGACACTACCCATGCACTTATATAATCACTGAGGCACTACCCTTGCACTTCTCCAATCACAGAAGCACTATCCCAATAATTATATTATTACTCAGCCGGTAGCCATGCACTTATAAAATCACCCAGGCACTACCTTTGCACTATTTTAATTACTCAAGGACTACAACAGTACTCCTCCAATTACCTACGCAGTACCCATGCATTTATAAAATCATTGAGGCACTTCCTATGTACTCATGTAATCCCCTAGATTTTATCCCTGCACTCATGCAATCACCCAGACACTACCTATGTACTCCTGTAATCCCCTAGATGTTACCCCTGTACTCATGCAATCACTAATGTATTAGCTACACACTGCTTCAATCACCCAGGAACTACCCTTGCACTCTTCCAATCATGCAGGCACTAACCTTGTAGTTATGTAATCACTCAGCCAGTACTTATGCACTTATAAAATCACCCAGGCACTACCTTTGCACTCCTCCAATCACTCAGGCACTACTTTAGTACTCCTACAATCACATGTATGATATGAATCAAAATGCATATGCAAGTATAGATATACCTTAGTTACAAGACATATCTCAATCACAATATAATGCAGGCCTTAAAAGTTGAGAGATTGCACTTTACATTTTATTTGGGTAGCAGTACAAAACTCCTTTAGTTGTGCTCTATGATTCTGTTGTATAGGTTGCGATGTCTTCTAATTGTAGGAATTCTGCAGTGTCTGAGATAGATTTGAATGCAATTAAAAATATTTCTTTAATTATACATGACAATATTTGAATATAATTATTTTAATAATATTAAACTATTTAACAAAATTATTTAAAATTGTCTTTGTTTTCAGATATTCACCATTATTAGTAATAAAGATTGAGTATGGCAAGCAAAGTTCAAAAGAAAAGAAAAAAAACAGCACTATTTAAAGGAAAGAGAAAAGCTGAAATTAGATGAAGTACAACATGTGACATTGAAGAGAAAGACTTCTAGTAAGAGAACTAAAGAATTTGTTACAAAACTTTTAAAGAACGTAATGATTTTTCAAAATGGAGTAAAGAGAAAGAAAAGTAGTACAACGAATCAGAAGGAAACGAAAAAAGGACAAAATAATAGAAAATCAGGTTATGGGAAAACAATCTATGTTGAAAGAAGGATGAAACAATTTAAAGACATTAGAAAGAGAATGTATAAAAGTAAAGTACTACAACATTTATTGAAAGATTGCAAAAAATATAAAAGAAGATCAGCATTTTACAAAAAAAAAGAGCAGATGAAAGTGTAGTTGAAAAGGCTTTTGAATTGAAAAGAAAATTGTTTATATTAGTATTGAAGAGAATGAAAACATTGAATAAAATAATGCATTTTATGAAGGAGAAAAGTAAAAGAAAAAGTCTGGTTAATAGAACTAACTTTTGCAAAATCTTTTCTGGTGAATGGAAACACACTTCTAGTACGGAGCCTTTTTTTAATGAAGAAAGCTATTTTCAACAAAATACATTACTTCATGCAGTTGATACCAGTGGTCGTTGTTATGAAGTTAAAACCAGTTGGCCAATTGAAAAAGAAAAGCTGGTTCCCAGAAATGTGGAATAGCTGAAGAAGTTCAAGGGAGACGTACACAGGCTCCAGTGTATAAGTGGGATTGTAGTAGTATTTGTAGTATACAACAGGAATCTATTGATATATTACGACATTTCTTACGAGATTATGGTAATAAATGTGTTAAACAGAAGATTAAGATGTTGCAAGGACTAGATCCTTGTAAAGTGAGAAAATATACTAACTTGCAGGGTCATTCTCTGGCTTGTCTTTCTAGAAAAGTGTGTTGAAGTACTTTTCATCATTTAAGATTGTTAGCAGTACATCATTCAGAAATGTGGAAGTTAGTAAGAAGATTATACTACGTAAAAAGTCTTGCATTATCTCTAAATGAAATTAACACAGCTCTTTTGCATGGTTCAGTGTTGGATGTAAAAAAAAGTTTCTGATGATATAGAGTTTTGTTTCTTTGGTCCTCAAGAGGAGTGTAGAGAAAGTGAGAGTTTGATAAGTGTAGGTGTTGAAGAAGAGATGGAAGATACTACTACTGTGAAGTTTGTAGAAGAAATTACAAAGTTTAAGGTAGTTTCTTGTGAATATCCAAACTATGTTTGTGTTTGTTGTCGACGTACTCACTATAGAAGTCAAACTAGGAATGTTGATGTGTATTTAAAAAGTGAAAAGGAAAACAATGATAAGTGGGAGCAATTTGGTACTTATTTGTTGGTGGAAGGTCGTTTTGAGTTGGGTAGTGATCAACGTATTTGTAAATATTGTTACAACAAATTAGAAGAGAACAAAATGCCAGCTAGAGCTGTACATAACAATCTAGAGTTGGTAGCTATTCCTCCAGAACTGGTAGATTTAAGTACGTATGAGTCTATTCTTATTCAATCTGTGCACCTGTTTCAGGCTATAGTTCGTATGGAGCCTAACACAGGTAAGCTGCCTCCAAGAGATTTACAAAGAGCTTTAAAAGGAAGAGTTGTGTATTTACCTTTAGATTTTAAGAAAAATATTGAACCTGTTGGTGTAGAGAGAGAGGAAAGGGAACCTGTAGTCATTCTAGTTAATGGTGTACCAACAAAGAGTCGGAAAATATGGCAAGAGTTAGTAGATGTCACCAAACTTCAAAAGGCTACATTATATCTTGTGCAAAACAATATTTATTATAAAAATGTATATGTGTAAGAAGAAAAAATATCTTTAGAAGATGAAAGAGAAATTTCAACTGGCCAAATAGAAAAAGTGGATAACTCGAGGAGTGAAGAAATTTATGAACATTATAGTATACATCCTCTACATTCAAAAGAAGAGATAGGAAACACTATTGAATTATTCCAAATGAAGAAAGCAAATGAAGGGAACTCCCATGAGTGTATGGGATAAAAGTTTGGAAGCTCGTTGTTTTCCACAGCTCTTCCCCACTGGAAAAGGTGGATGATATGATGAACGACCAGTACAGATTCCAGCTTCAGAATATCGTACAACAAGATTGTACTCAGAAGATCCAAGATTTCGACAGTGTATTCCATATTTATTTCATCTTCTCTTTGAAAGTGACTTATCTAGACTTTCATATGCAGTGAACCACATATTAAAAACAGGAGTTCATCTTACACATCTTTCTGCAAAGGAATTTTTGGACAAAGTTCAAGAAAGAGACGATCATTTAGAATCTCAGTTAATTAATTTGATGGCGTGTCAACGTGGTACTAATGAGTATTGGTATCGTCATCACGGAGAACCTAAATGTATGTTAAAGAACTAAGGGCCATATGTAGGTAGCTAAATACCGGTCAGTAACGGCCGAAATTCGGTAAATCTCCCGTTACCGACCGGTATTTAGGCAATTGAGATGTAGGAGGCCGGATTTAAGGAATCGGTAATTTACCGATTCATTATTTTAAGGAATCGGTAAATTACCGATTCCTTAAATCCTATGTAGGGAGCACTAAAGTGAGTGCATTTTTGGTTTCAGGATTCGTTATTTACCACCAACTACAAGTTGGTGGTAAATACTGAATACCTTTTAAAAAGCAATTTTGTGCTTTTTTAAAAGTGCCATGTGGCAGACAAACATGCCCTTAGGGCATGTATGTGCGCCACATGTGCACACATGCACGATTCAGGGGTGCAACAGGGTGTCAATTTGACACCCTGCCACCCTTGAATATGCTCCCCTATTACCGATTCGGTATTTACCGAATCGGTAATAGTGAATGGCTTCCCATTCATTCCTATGGGCCTCCAGGCCCATAGGAATGAATGGGAAGGTATTCCTACCGATTCGGTAAATACAGAATCGGTAATACCGAATATTACCGAATCGGTAAAATTTACCGAATATTTACCTACATTCTATTTACCGATTCTTAAATACCGAATCAGTAAAATTCGGTATTTAGGAATCGGTAAATAGAAATTACCTACATATGGCCCTTAGGAACCCCTACGTGGTTTGTTACGCTTAGCTGTGCTGAGTACGCATGGGACGATTTACTTGAATTTTTACGATAAGCAAATTAAAATGTAAAAAAACATTGAATTGAAGACAGCTAGAGAACTGTGTTCCTTGGTTCCTGTAAATGTGTGCAGATATTTTAATCATAGGTTTCAAGCTATGATGTCTTTTATCTGCAATAAAAATAATCCACCTCTTGGAGAAGTTATTGATTTCTTTTGGAGAAAGGAGTACCAAGCCAGAGGTGCACCTCATATTCACATGCTGTTATGGATCAAGAATGCACCAACATTTCGAACTGATACTGATGAAAGTGTTTTATCTTCCATTGAAAAATATGTTACCTGTGCCATTCCAAAAGAAGGAGGAGAAAGCAACTTGAGACAGCAAGTTTTATGGTTTCAAAGTCATCGATGTGGGAAATATTGTTGACGGAAATACAAATCAAAGGGCAGATTTTATACAAAATGTCGTTTTGGATTCCCACGTCCAGTAATTTCAAAAGGAAGAGTCAACAGTTTCATGTCAGTAGTAAGGCATACTATAACTCGAAATTCTCTGAAGAATACATTCAACATAGAACTGAAGATTCAAAGTATATTAATGACTACAATCCAGTGATTTTGACAATTTGGAATGCAAATATGGATATCCAGTATGTTGCAGATAATTCAATTGCTGTTGCTCGCTATGTTACGTCATATATAACTAAATCTGAAAAGACGGAGTTGAAAGAAATGTGGGAAGAAATTTCACAAGAGAAGACTCTTAGTAACAAATTGTACAGCTTTAGTTTGAAGATGCTTTCCCATCGAGAGATTGGATCCTACGAATGTTCGGATCGGTTGACTTCTGCAAGTTTATATTCAAAGTCAAGAGAAATCATTTGGGTAAGTCTAGGTCTTGCTGCAACACGAAATCGAGTATTGAAATCTGTACAAGAAATTGAATACTTAGCATTGAATGAACCAGAAAGTACAGATCTTGTTAAAACTAATATGTTGGATATGTACTATTTTAAAAGAAGTCCACATCTGGAAAACATATGTCTCTATGAAGTACTGCAACATTACAGCTTTAAGAGAAATGTTACAGAGAATATAAATGAAGAAAAATATGCAGTAATTGGATGTGAAGGATGTTTGGTAAAACATGCCAAAGGCAATCTTATTAACCACAGGAAACCCAGTTGCGAACCTCCAGATAACTTCTTCAACTTTTCAAACCTTTGCGTAGTGAAATGGAATTACTTGGAGATTTTGACTGCTATGAAGATTCTTTTATTGCATGTAAAGATAGCATTCAATGCACAATTTTTCCAAATTATCTACAAATGTTAAATGAAGAGATTGAACAAGAAACTACTATTGCAGCTGAAATAGCTCGAGACAGTTCTCAAGATAGTCAAATTTCTGCTCCACTAAGTGAAGATCCATTAGGACAATCAACTCTTGAAAATGAGGCAGCAATAGCCATGAATGTAGGGGAAACGGCAATGCAACAAGCAGAACAGGATATTATCGAGTCGGAAAACTTGGAAGAACAACTAAATATTGAACAAAAAGAAATATATCAGCAAGTGACAGAACAGATACAGCATGGTTTACTGCATGAAAAAAAGAATGCCAATGCACATCATTTAAACCTATTCGAATGTATATCAGTGGTCAAGCTGGAACAGGAAAAAGTTTCTTAATTAAAGTTTTGACCAGTTATCTACAGAAAACCACTGAATCACATTTATCTTGTGTTTTACCTGCTCCAACTGGGTTAGCAGCACACAACATTAAAGGAATTACATTACATCGATTACTCATGCTACCAGTTGAACATGAAAATAAGTTGGAATATCATAAGCTATCTGGAGAAGCTTGTTATGAAGTCTGAATAGTACTAAAGAAAATGAAACTTCTGATCATTGATGAGGTGAGCATGGTCTGAAACTTAATGCTGGCCTTTGTACATTTAAGAATGCAACAGATTTTAAAAACAGATTATGATGTTTTATTTGGAGGAAAACATGTAATTGTATTCGGCGATCTACTACAACTTACTCCTGGGAAAGGACAACCAGTTTTTAAAACACTTGTCCATGAAGACACTAGGAAATCTTTGGGAAGTATTGGAAATGTAAACATTTGGTCTCATTTTGAATATAAAGAACTTATTAAGAATATGCGACAAGCAAGTGATGAACATTATGGAAACATTCTTCAAGATATAAGAATTGGTGTTTTGACAAAACATGGAAAAGAAGCTTTACAAAGTCGGCTACTAACTAACTTGTTTGCAAATGAACACATAGCACCTGAAATAATGTACAAAAAAATTGGAGAAAAGAACTCTATAGTTTGCCTAATGCCAACACTGCAAGAGCGTTCTACATTCAATCAAGAACTTTTGGAACTGGAAAAACAACCAATAGTGAAAATGGAAGCCATTGATAAAATAGAACACGAAGGGGTTACTATTCTTCTCTCAGAGAAATTACAGCCAAATTTGGATTCTTTGGAAAAGTCAGTATCTAAGACTGCAGGTTTAGAAAAGACTTTATATGTATGTGAAAACTGTCGGGTAATTTTACAGCGTAATTTGGATGTAGAAAAAGGTTTAGTAAATGGAGCAATGGGAAAAGTTGTTGATTTTGTTAATTATCAGAACAGAGATGGAATTGAATTTTTGAAGATTAAATTTGATCAGATTGAAGAAGTAAAACAGATTGGACGCTGTGCTGTTCATTTTTTGCTTGTAAAAGACTTGTATGTTTGTAGAAAACAGTTTCCTCTTTCTTTAGCATATGCAGTGACCATTCATAAATCTCAAGGTTTAAGTGTAGACAATGCTTTGATAAATATTGGAAGTACAGTGTTTAAAGAAGGCATGGCATACGTTGCCTTGTCTCGAGTAAGAACATTATCTGGTTTATATTTGATTGATTTTGATGACAAAAAGATTAGTGCTGATGCAAATTGTGTAAGAGAGTATAATCGGTTAAGAAGACTTATGTTCCTAACTTAGGTGAATATCCCATATATGAGAAACGTGTAGTATGTCCAAAATGGAAACATGACAAACATTCTAGTGAAATTCAAAAAAAGAAAACAATTGAAGAGAATAATGAAGCTGCAAAGAAAATGAAAATGGACACTGTTGATGATATTGTAGTATACCAGTTAGAAAATAGTTCAGGTATCAAATGCTATGCTAATGTAATTGCGAATGTTGTCTTTTATCTACAAGATCTTCATCATGAAATTATAGAAAATCGAGAAAAAGATTCTGTTCTTTATTACATTATATTTTTCAAAAGGTGGTACCTGATAGAACAAAAATCCATACTGCTTTTGGCATTTGGCATCTTTTGGATATATGTACTGGTTCTTTGCAATTTACACTTAATATACAACAAGATGCACAAGAATTTCTTATGTTTATGCTTGCAGTATTGGAAGATGAAGGAATGGAAATTGAAAATTTGTTTGGACTAAGTTACAGATGGGATCATAAATGTGAAGAGTGTTCATTTTTTTCTACCACTGAAATAGACACTGAACGATTCATATATTTGACAATACCAGATTGCAAATCAGTGTCTTTAAATAAATTAGTAAAATCAGCTAATCAAGATATGAAATGCTCTCATTGTAAATCAGAAATGTTGTCAACATTATATTTAGAAAGATTTGGAAAACATGTCATTTTAATGCTACAATGTTGTAGAGCAAATGGAAGAAAATTGTAAACCAAAATTAAACATTTTGTGGAAAGTCAACTATCAATTTCAGGAAGAACTTCTAAAGCTGTGGCTATTATTTTCCATGATTGACCTACTACAACATCTGGACACTATACTGTGGGATCGATTCTGATCTCGGCCGGAAGCGCACCTAACAGTATTTGTCCGGAAAAAATACAAGCCGAACGCGTGCTTCCCGACCGATCCGAACATTCGTCCGAACGAACAAGTACGATGCGCACAACAGCCCAGATTCCGAGCGAGCCGTACTTACCCATTTCAGCTCCTGTTGCCCGCCCGAGCCGGATCCGTAAACGCCGATTCGAGTCGCACGGAAGCAAATACACAGCACCTTCCGTCCGGACTAGTACGATGCACCTTCCGTACGCGCCGAACCCGTTGCTACGTCCGGCACGTTTGAGCATCCGGGAGAGCTGTACATAAGCTCCGATTCACGCCACAAGACGATCCACGGCGACGAGACGAACAAGCCAGCGACGAGTACGAGTCGAAGCCACGAGAAACCCGAACGAGACGACCCAACCATGAATCCCATCACGCAGGTCCTACCAATACTCTACATCTATTACCGGGACCGGTACGGACGCGTATGGCGCAGACAGTAAGTCAAACACCCACAACACAAACAAACGACAGGTACCCGAAATATGTCACACACACATAGGGATGCACAAATGACGTACACCAGCACCAGCAGAACCATAGGGGCGGGATGGCTATCACCAATGCCATACACACCCATAGGGGGATGGATGCCTACCACTAATACCATCCCCACTCATAGGGGGATGGATGCCTGCCACTAATACCATCCCCACTCATAGGGGGATGGATGCCTACCACTACCACCACCCCTACTCAGGGGGCCTGGATGCCTACCACTACCACCACCCCTACTCATGGGGGCCTGGATGCCTGTCACTACTACCATCCCCACTCATAGGGGGATGGATGCCTACCACTACCACCACTCCTACTCAGGGGGGCCTGGATGCCTACCACTACCACCACCCCTACTCATGGGGGCCTGGATGCCTGCCACTACTACCATCCCCACTCATAGGGGGATGGATGCCTACCACTACCACCACCCCTACTCATGGGGTCCTGGATGCCTGCCACTACTACCATCCCCACTCATATGGGGATGGATGCCTACCACTACCACCACCCCTTTTCAGGGGGGCCTAGATGCCTGTCACTACTACCATCCCCACTCATAGGGGGATGGATGCCTACCACTACCACCACCCCTACTCAGGGGGGCCTGGATGCCTACCACTACCACCACCCCTACTCATGGGGGCCTGGATGCCTGTCACTCTACCATTCCCACTCATAGGGGGATGGATGCCTACCACTACCACCACCCCTACTCATGGGGGCCTGGATGCCTGCCACTACTACCATCCCCACTCATATGGGGATGGATGCCTACCACTACCACCACCCCTTTTCAGGGGGGCCTGGATGCCTGTCACTGCTACCATCCCCACTCATAGGGGGATGGATGCCTACCACTACCCCTACTCAGGGGGGCCTGGATGCCTACCACTACCACCACCCCTACTCATGGGGGCCTGGATGCCTGTCACTACTACCATCCCCACTCATAGGGGGATGGATGCCTACCACTACCACCACCCCTACTCATGGGGGCCTGGATGCCTGCCACTACTACCATCCCCACTCATAGGGGAATGGATGCCTACCACTACCACCACCCCTACTCAGGGGGGCCTGGATGCCTACCACTACCACCACCCCTTCTCATGGGGGCCTGGATGCCTGTCACTACTACCATCCCCACTCATAGGGGGATGGATGCCTACCACTACCACCACCCCTACTCATGGGGGCCTGGATGCCTGCCACTACTACCATCCCCACTCATAGGGGGATGGATGCCTACCACTACCACCACCCCTACTCATGGGCGCCTGGATGCCTGTCACTACTACCATCCCCACTCATAGGGGGATGGATGCCTACCACTACCACCACCCCTACTCAGGGGGCCTGGATGCCTACCACTACCACCACCCCTACTCATGGGGGCCTGGATGCCTGTCACTACTACCATCCCCACTCATAGGGGGATGGATGCCTACCGCTACCACCACCCCTACTCATGGGGGCCTGGATGCCTGCCACTACTACCATCGCCACTCATAGGGGGATGGATGCCTACCACTACCACCACCCCTACTCAGGGGGGCCTGGATGCCTACCACTACCACCACCCCTACTCATGGGGCCTGGATGCCTGCCACTACTACCATCCCCACTCATATGGGGATGGATGCCTACCACTACCACCACCCATTTTCAGGGGGGCCTGAATGCCTGTCACTACTACCATCCCCACTCATAGGGGGATGGATGCCTACCACTACTACCACCCCTACTCAGGGGGGCTTGGATGCCTACCACTACCACCACCCCTACTCATGGGGGCCTGGATGCCTGTCACTACTACCATCCCCACTCATAGGGGGATGGATGCCTACCACTACCACCATCCCTACTCATGGGGGCCTGGATGCCTGCCACTACTACCATCCCCACTCATAGGGGGATGGATGCCTACCACTACCACCACCCCTACTCAGGGGGCCTGGATGCCTATCACTACCACCACCCCTACTCATGGGGCCTGGATGCCTGCCACTACTACCATCCCCACTCATATGGGGATGGATGCCTACCACTACCACCACCCCTTTTCAGGGGGCCTGAATGCCTGTCACTACTACCATCCCCACTCATAGGGGGATGGATGCCTACCACTACTACCACCCCTACTCAGGGGGCCTGGATGCCTACCACTACCACCACCCCCTACTCATGGGGGCCTGGATGCCTGTCACTACTACCATCCCCACTCATAGGGGGATGGATGCCTACCACTACCACCACCCCTACTCAGGGGGGCCTGGATGCCTACCACTACCACCACCCCTTCTCATGGGGTCCTGGATGCCTGCCACTACTACCATCCCCACTCATATGGGGATGGATGCCTACCACTACCACCACCCCTTTTCAGGGGGGCCTGGATGCCTGTCACTACTACCATCCCCACTCATAGGGGGATGGATGCCTACCACTACCACCACCCCTACTCAGGGGGGCCTGGATGCCTACCACTACCACCACCCCTACTCATGGGGGCCTGGATGCCTGTCACTCTACCATCCCCACTCATAGGGGGATGGATGCCTACCACTACCACCACCCCTACTCATGGGGGCCTGGATGCCTGCCACTACTACCATCCCCACTCATATGGGGATGGATGCCTACCACTACCACCACCCCTTTTCAGGGGGGCCTGGATGCCTGTCACTACTACCATCCCCACTCATAGGGGGATGGATGCCTACCACTACCCCTACTCAGGGGGGCCTGGATGCCTACCACTACCACCACCCCTACTCATGGGGGCCTGGATGCCTGTCACTACTACCATCCCCACTCATAGGGGGATGGATGCCTACCACTACCACCACCCCTACTCATGGGGGCCTGGATGCCTGCCACTACTACCATCCCCACTCATAGGGGAATGGATGCCTACCACTACCACCACCCCTACTCAGGGGGGCCTGGATGCCTACCACTACCACCACCCCTACTCATGGGGGCCTGGATGCCTGTCACTACTACCATCCCCACTCATAGGGGGATGGATGCCTACCACTACCACCACCCCTACTCAGGGGGGCCTGGATGCCTACCACTACCACCACCCCTTCTCATGGGGGCCTGGATGCCTGTCACTACTACCATCCCCACTCATAGGGGGATGGATGCCTACCACTACCACCACCCCTACTCATGGGGGCCTGGATGCCTGCCACTACTACCATCCCCACTCATAGGGGGATGGATGCCTACCACTACCACCACCCCTACTCAGGGGGGCCTGGATGCCTACCACTACCACCACCCCTACTCATGGGCGCCTGGATGCCTGTCACTACTACCATCCCCACTCATAGGGGGATGGATGCCTACCACTACCACCACCCCTACTCAGGGGGGCCTGGATGCCTACCACTACCACCACCCCTACTCATGGGGGCCTGGATGCCTGTCACTACTACCATCCCCACTCATAGGGGGATGGATGCCTACCGCTACCACCACCCCTACTCATGGGGGCCTGGATGCCTGCCACTACTACCATCGCCACTCATAGGGGGATGGATGCCTACCACTACCACCACCCCTACTCAGGGGGCCTGGATGCCTACCACTACCACCACCCCTACTCATGGGGCCTGGATGCCTGCCACTACTACCATCCCCACTCATATGGGGATGGATGCCTACCACTACCACCACCCCTTTTCAGGGGGGCCTGAATGCCTGTCACTACTACCATCCTCACTCATAGGGGGATGGATGCCTACCACTACTACCACCCCTACTCAGGGGGGCTTGGATGCCTACCACTACCACCACCCCTACTCATGGGGGCCTGGATGCCTGTCACTACTACCATCCCCACTCATAGGGGGATGGATGCCTACCACTACCACCACCCCTACTCATGGGGGCCTGGATGCCTGCCACTACTACCATCCCCACTCATAGGGGGATGGATGCCTACCACTACCACCACCCCTACTCAGGGGGGCCTGGATGCCTATCACTACCACCACCCCTACTCATGGGGCCTGGATGCCTGCCACTACTACCATCCCCACTCATATGGGGATGGATGCCTACCACTACCACCACCCCTTTTCAGGGGGGCCTGAATGCCTGTCACTACTACCATCCCCACTCATAGGGGGATGGATGCCTACCACTACTACCACCCCTACTCAGGGGGCCCTGGATGCCTACCACTACCACCACCCCTACTCATGGGGGCCTGGATGCCTGTCACTACTACCATCCCCACTCATAGGGGGATGGATGCCTACCACTACCACCACCCCTACTCATGGGGGCCTGGATGCCTGCCACTACTACCATCCCCACTCATAGGGGGATGGATGCCTACCACTACCACCACCCCTACTCATGGGGGCCTGGATGCCTACCACCCACACAACCCCTACTCATAGGACGGGTAATGCATGACACAACCAGCATACTCCAACATAAGGAATGTCTGAAAAATACATCCCCCCCAACACCATGACAAGCGTGTGTAGTCTGTGTCAAATGCCTACAACACTGAACATGACATTGAACATACAATGTGACCCCCTATCACATGTGTCACACATAAATGTGTGGGGCCTCCACATTGCAAGCAGACCATGACCACTGTGGCAATGGGGTCTAAAGCCCCATCACCACAGTGACCAAAAGGTAAGTGTGGGGTCCATAGCTGAAGCACATTTTGAACATTGTGGCAATGGGGTCTAACACCCCATCATCACAGTGACCAAAAGGTAAGTGTGGGGTCCATAGCTGAAGCACATTTTGAACATTGTCGCAATGGGGTCTAACACCCCATCACCACAGTGACCAAAATGTAAGTGTGGGGTCCATAGCTGAAGCACATTTTGAACATTGTGGCAATGGGGTCTAACACCCCATCATCACAGTGACCAAAAGGTAAGTGTGGGGTCCATAGCTGAAGCACATTTAGAACATTGTGGCAATGGGGTCTAACACCCCATCACCACAGTGACCAAAATGTCAGTGTGGGGTCCATAGCTGAAGCACATTTTGAACATTGTGGTAATGGGGTCTAACACCCCATCATCACAGTGACCAAAAAGTAAGTGTGGAGTCCATAGCTGAAGCACATTTTGAACATTGTGGCAATGGGGTCTAAAGCCCCATCACCACAGTTACCAAAATGTAAGTGTTGTCATGTGAAAAGCTGCAAATGCCAAACTGCATGGATGTTTCCTGGTCACACAACAACAAACACATCAGTGGCATAGTAGTGCTTGTGTCCCATAGCAACATAGATTGGGTGAGGCAAACAGTGCAGTGCCAATGAAACATCGCTTTGGCCATGTGCAGACAAACCTCACCCATGGGGGCTCACATTGTCAACATTCACGAATTACACAATGACAGAAGTGACCATCATAATGCAGACCCACACATCAGCACCAATGGACACACACATGTAGATATCCTGTGGAGACTGTAGATGTCAGGTGAACAAATACCATTCCATGGCAGCAATAGGACATACAAACCATGATCATTGTGCTGACTGATGACCTAGGAGTCCCAGGGACAGCAGGGGAAACCCACCCAACAACATACAGCCAATGGCACACTAAAGAAATGCCAATGCAGTGGTGCAAATGCACAAACACAAACAGGCAGACTCACACTGCATATCAAACACAACAGGTGATGGGGGTGTGCCAGTGTCCCCAGGCAACCACACAACACATGAGGAGGCCTGAATCCCTATTACACAGATGTGTATACAGTGCCACACAAAAGTAACTCATGGACCGGATTCCCCTATGTGGGCAATCAGGCATTGTTAGATGAGAGGGAGCACAAATTACAAATCTCACACAAGCTTGTAGGAACAGCAACTAACACAGCAAGAGACAGACCCACCACAGCACTACCCCCAGGGACCCCACATTGTGGTGACACTGGCCTGCATGATAATCCCACTGTGATGACAAAGGTAGATGTCGTACACACAGTGAACCACAGTCATGTTTCCTGAGCAACTAACTACCATCACACCTACACAAGCACAAATCAATCAGCACAGCATGTCAGCCAAGGCCAACATGGAGGTAGGGGTCTAGCCGTGCAACAACTCTCATTTGCACACACTCAACACCACACACCTTGACCTCCACCAATGTGCAGCAGTGAAGCTCACATGGACTGTTGACATTGCACATGCACCCATGACAATCCCAGGGGTGGTGGGGGAACTAAGGTGGAGATACCCATCACACATGGCCAGTCAACAAGACTTGTGAATGTCTGACACACTGCACAGTACGCTGTACATGGGCATGACGTCAAATCCACACCAACCAATGGGATCCCGGCCACAGTCACACACCAATGAAGAAGCCAAGGTCACCCACCAAGAACACACATAGACAACTTCCAACATTGCAGCTCTGATCCTGAGGAGTGGCATCAGTCAGACACACAACGTGTCACAATCACTGAAAGCTAACACAAAATGTAAATTACATGACTTGTGTAACCAACAAGTGCCAAGGGGAATCCTGACTGTGTCTCATCTGCGTTTGCCCACAAACTCAGCCCTGACAGCAAACACACCTATGGATGACACCCTGATCACCAGTAATGTGCCATGCACCCACATCACAGAGAACCCAGGGCGAAGATTTGGAGGGAACATAGGTCAACTCAGCAAGCATCACAAACAGGAACATCACTAGGGATCCCAGCCTGTGTTGCAAAATGGAAGTGAACACACACAGACATGCTCACACAACACACACCTTGGGCTCAGGCAATGTCACGGAATTACACACTGCCATGAGGGGACTCCACTCCTGTGTAAGGAAAGCTGTGCCATACGTTGTCTCTGCAGGGCTCTATCATGTCAGCAGTACACTTGGTCACTCAGTCAACAATTAGCACAAAATGAAGGCTCTCGTCACATCAGCCTGGTCATGGGAGTGTCACCGAAATCATCTGCACAGATCCAACACACATGTATAGCAAGTTGCACTGATAACACAGATGAGTCCTTCCCCATTGATGCCCAAACTTGCATGTCCAGTGGAGATGGTCACACGGTCAGGGAAACAGACAAATTGAACAATGGCAAGCACAACTGATGTGCAGGGGTGTAAGCCACAGATGTGATATTGCAAATAAATGTAGGAAATCCCATTGGCAAATATTGAAAACATGACACCCTCATATTGCTGCAAAGGATGACATGGCTACACACCAGGATAGGACACATTCCCCCTGGACCACATGGGGTCCTGCACAGTAACACTTCATTTTCATGATACCAAATATCACCATCACTGCAGCAAGGGCATGGTTAGCATCATCAACATCAAGTACATCTGAAGCAAAACCACCAGAGAACAGAAAGGAGCTTTATTCAGCATATGTGTCTGAAAAATGAAAGTCCTGCAAAAATACAAAGGCCAATGGCCAGTCCAACAGTTCAGTCCGAACAGGGTGACAGTGGTAGATGTCACCCTCTGCTTGCCTGCACTGATATGGAGCAGGGACATTCCCCTCGGAGGGGTATACGGGGGGCAGGCCAGGCACCGCAGGGACAGGATCAGGGCTCACCAGAAGGAGGCAGGGAAGGGGTGGCTGGTGCTGGAGAGTCACTGACAACTGCAGTGGAGGTGTCTGACATGGTGTGTGCCGGCACAACTGGGGGGCATGAGTCAGATGGTGTGGGTGCCGGCACGACTGCAGTGGTCCAGCCAGATGGAGTGGACAGGTTCCCCACTGCAGTGCCCAAGTCAGACGGGGTGGTAGTGGACTCCACTGCAGTGCCCATCTCCGGGGGAGTAGAATGGGGTTCAGGTAAGGTGGGCAGGACAGAGGGGGAGGACACGGTCTCCACACCAGTGGCACAAACATGTGCAGCGGGGGGTGTGGGGCTGGAAGAGCAAGTGGTAGGAGGAGAAGGCCGCATCATTTTGGGGATGGTGTATCTGTGGGTGGGGGAACCTGGGACAGGGTGTGGTGGGGGAACCTGTGTTGTGGGTGACTGAGGGATGGAGGAAGGAGACTGTGTGGTTGAGCTGCAGGGCGGTGGTGGGGTCTTGCTCTTCCGGGACCGGGGGGACTTGCGGGTGGAGGCCTCAGGCTGTCTGCGCCTGGGGGAGGGTATCCGGGGGCGAGGGGCACTCCCCTCTGTGTGGGTGGACTTCCTCTTCCCCCTGTATGCTGGATCAGCGGGATCGGAGGGGAAGAGGCCAAGGTCACAGAGGAAGAGCTGCTTTGTAGGTGAGGTTGCAGGTGAGGCAAGGGAAGGGGTCTTGGAGGGAAAGGATTTTGAGGACTGGGGAGTGAGTGTGGATGCCTGTGTGTGTGTCTGTTCCCCATCCCCTGTGGGTGTGGTATCAGTCCCCTGAGGATGCTTGTGTGCACGTTTTGCCCTTGTTCTGTGTGTTTCTGTGCTGTTCGTGTCTGTGTGTTTGGGTGATTGTGCAGGTGTGCATGTGCTTGGGACAGGTAGGGTGCCAGGAAGTGTGGATGGGGCAGAGGTAGGAGGGGTGATGGACTGTTGGAGGAGGGACACTGCTGCCGTCAGGGAGGAGTCCATGGACCTATTGCTCCTCTGTAGGGCAGACATGCCCATCGAGATGCCCTCCATGAACAACACCAGCTGTGTCAACAGAGTGGTGTGTGCATGGAGGACACTCAGCATTGCTGCCTGCCCTACATGGAGCTGCCGAAGTAGGTACACAGACTCCTCACTCAGGGCAGCAGGGGACACAGGGGCAGGGGGTGCGGTGCCTGGCACGAAGGAGATACGCTCCCGGACACGGGAGCCTCCACGGACCTCTGGAATGGGAGCCAATGGGAGGGCGGTGGTGGTGGTGGCGGCGGGGCCAGACATACTAGCTGGGGTGTGGTGGCTGCTGACACCCGCCTCCACAAGGGAGTCATCCTCCGAGCTGCTGTGGTCCTCAGCTGAGGTGGATGGTGCTGAGGACTCCTCGGTGTGGCTCCCCTCGCCCTCCGTGCCACTGGGTCCCTCCGACCACTCATCGCCTGCTGACCCAGTCTGGCTCTGCAGCTCCTCCTGGTCCGTGGAGCTGTCCCCTCCTGTGGCCGTGGATGTATCTGCAAACAATTAGGGAAACAGACAAACATCAGTCACCTGCACTGACCGCACACACCACAGTAAGTACAGCACATTACAGAGCAAGCCCTGGCATCCTCAGTTGAACATTGCCAAAAGTCCTCACACAGATTAGGAGAAGCCAATTGTCAGTCTGATGGTCAACCATGGCACTCACACCCCTCCTGCCCTTGCACCCATCTGTCTGGTGCCTGCTGGATGGTAATACCCCAGTGTGGACACAGGCACCACGTACACAGTTGTTGGACATTGCAGAGAACACAGTGAAGTATGTGAACATGCACACATCACATCTCTTGCCACTGAGTTAGTACAGGTGTCCGGGTAAAGGGAAGGCCAGAGTCTAATTAGAAATGCATGTGATGCATACCAGCACCAGACACCATGATGCACCCATGTCCGGATAGTCAATGCCACAATGGAGTGCATGTTGCACATGTAACTCCCCTGCAGGATCACTCTTAGGAAGTTAAATGCCATGGCACAGGCATGCCTGCAAAGTCATACATCACTGTCTCCAGTCACATGGGCATGGCAGCCAGCCAACAACAGTCTGCACTGTGTCACAATCCTAGGAAATGGGGAATGCAAGTTATGTAGCTGACAAGTGCACATGTCCATCCCCCACAAACCACATCATCTGAACTCTTATTTGGCCACGTCATGCCAATTGGACATATGGGAGACATGAAACACAACTCTATGAACCTGAGCACCTCACAGTCTGCTGTGAATGTAAAACAGCTGCCTGAAGTTCACAGTCGCATACACCTGTGTGCACAGTCAAGTGATCAAACACCTATGAGTCACAGAAGTATCGTCTCTCATGGTCACATCTCAGATGGCATGCTGAGCCCTAAACGATAAACATCCCAGTAGTCCTGACAATGAAGCCACGGCACAATGACACAGAGGCAGACACCTGAGGGAACATTTCACTGATCACAACATGTCAGCTGATACACGGGAGTGGGAGTACAGAGTGTATTGTATGCCCTGGAGTAGGCATGACTGTCCTGCTCCACCTGAAAGAGGGATGAGCCCTGGACAGTAGGCAGGTGGCTAAGCATGTGTGACACACTTGATATACATACTCCTGAGGCCCAAACATTGTTCCCACCCGCAGCATGGCGGTGTGCCAAATACCCCAGGGACATGTGGTGATTCAGATCAGCAAGTGGACCACATATCAAAGTTACACCCAGATTACATGTCAGAACTTAGGCATTGTGTAAGCAATTGACCCACCCATGAATCCCACAACATAGTCACGGGAACAAATGCTGTCCCCCACCTTGAGCGAAGCAAAATGCAATGACACAGTACCCAAGTGACACAATTTCCTGACTGTAAGGGCCACACATATGCGTATCAGATGAGGAGTGGGCATGTCACAATTGAGGGACATGGGTCCTGGACCACAAGACTGATGTACTGTGGAAGTTTAACCAGGCCAGAGG
The DNA here is from genome assembly GCA_963921515.1 of Calotriton arnoldi. Taxonomy (NCBI): domain Eukaryota; kingdom Metazoa; phylum Chordata; class Amphibia; order Caudata; family Salamandridae; genus Calotriton; species Calotriton arnoldi. Next base: position 849,788 of record CAWUFW010007052.1, on the reverse strand, counting down.
AGGGCACATAGCATGTCAGACAAAGTGCACAGTGCAGTCATGGACTCACCCCTCCTTGCTGCTGTCTGGCCTTCAGCTGCCCATCCAGGTCAGGGAAGACCACCGCCAGGATCCTGAGCATGTGGGGGTCAGGGTCCGGTGTCCGCCCCTCCTGCGAGGAGGCGACAGCTTCAGCTGGACCCTTGCGATCCTCCGGGTCCAGCCCCGAAGGTCCTGCCACCTCTTCTGGCAGTTGCGGATCCGGCGCTTGTAGACCCCCACGGATCTTACTGCCCGGGCAATGGTCAGCCAGATTTCCTGCTTCTGGTGGGCATCAACCTGTGAGGATGACAAAGTGAAAATGATATTACTACACATGCAACATATACGTGCATCACACAGTTGGATATACATGTCTCAATCACAGGGGCATATGATGTACACAGGCAGTGCAATGATGGCTATGAACAGTTTGCCAGCAGTTACTACATGGTATCATTGCATGGGAAGTAAACCTTGTTGGAATGCACTGTTACTGCACTGTACCTGTTCAGTGCATGTAACTACACACTTTGGGGGGTGAGAACTACTCAGTGAGCATGCTAGCCAGTGGTGTGCACACTGTAAGTCTTGCTAGTCAGACAACATGCACAATTAGTAAGGCAGTGGACAGCACACTCACCTGCTCCCCTGGTTTCCCATACAGCTTGCTGTACTGTGGAAGGAGGCTGTCCAGCAGGGCCTGGTTCTCCTCAAGGCTGAAGGCTGGGGCTCTCTCCACAGTACGTGCCATTGTAGTAGCCAGAGGATGCAGAGACAGCAGCAGTGTTGGTGGCAGATGTCGTCCTGGAGCATGTAGTGCAGGCAAGTGAGCTCTCAGGGGAACAGCCAGCATTATATGTGTGCTGCAGAGGCAGATACTGTCCCATGTGTCCAAAGTGATAGGCCCACTATACTTTGCATCTTCTGAATCTGGCCAATCCATGGAATTGCACCACTTATACACGTCCACAGCATCCTTCAAAAGTTAAACTTCATGACACCCATGTTTTTGCAACATTGTTGTGGCTGGCCAACTGAATTCACTGCATCCGACTCGTTTCAGCTTCGAAAACGCGTCTGTTGCCATGCCAGGCCCTAGCCAATGCATGCGCACCGTCCGGACCATTGCTGTACAACGCGTATATCAAAAGACAACGCGTACACGCTCACATCAAATGCAATGGCCAGTGCGTGCACACCGATCGGTCCATTGCTGTACAACGTGTACCCGCTCACAACAGATGCAATGGCCAGTGCGTGCACACCGATCGGTCCATTGCTGTACAATGCGTACCCGCTCACAACAGATGCAATGGCCAGTGCGTGCACACCGATCGGTCCATTGCTGTACAACGCGTACCCGCTCACAACAGATGCAATGGCCAGTGCGTGCACACCGATTGGTCCATTGCTGTACAAAGCGTACCCGCTCACAACAGATGCAATGGCCAGTGCGTGCACACCGATCGGTCCATTGCTGTACAACGCATACCCGCTCACAACAGATTCAATGGCCAGTGAGTGCACACTGATCGGTCCATTGCTGTACAACGCGTACTCGCTCACAACAGATTCAATGGCCAGTGCGTGCACACCGATCGATCCATTGCTGTACAACGCGTATTCCGGGAAACAACGAGTACCCGCTCACAACAGATGCAATGGCCAGTGCGTGCACACCGATCGGTCCATTGCTGTACAACGCGTATTCCGGGAAACAACGCGTACCCGCTCACAACAGATGCAATGGCCAGTGCGTGCACACCGATCGGTCCATTGCTGTACAACGCGTCCCTGTACAGGTCACTCGCATATGTCACCATGCTTGTCACTGGTGAACGTATGCCAGCCACATATACTTGCCAGGGACTCAGGGGCACACCTACAACACCACACCCAGTCCACACTGTATCCTAAGGCATGTAAGGCTGCATTACCTTTTCTGTGTATGGGGGTAAACATGTGGTTTTTGGGGTGGCACTTGGGGGCAGCCACTCCCAGGCTGTGCACGTGTTCATGGGGACAGGATCCTTTGTGTGTTGTGCACATGACAACTGTGATCTGCAACTGTTCATTTCGGAGCATGTGGCATGGTCACATTTCCAGGTTGTGTATGTGTATGACATGTCACATACCCCCAGAGTCCCATGTGGGAAGGCATGTACGTCACAGGGTGACCCATTGCCACAATAGTGATGGCCCTCCACAGTCTGTGTGCATGTTGTGTTTCCGATGTCTCTGATTCCATGTGCACAATGGGAGACAGTCTCCACATCAACGTGGTTTGTGCATGGACTTTGATGTTGTGCATGTGTGTGTCACAGACGTCCATGTCTGTCCTGCGGAGGCAACAGGGGCCACTACCTGTGGGAGTCATGTTTGTTTTTCTGACGTGTACATGATACGCCATGTCATGCCAGTGTCCATGTGGCAAGACAGGGTCACTGGGAATCTACCTGTCAATGAGCTGTGATGCCTGTGGCGCATCTGTCCAGACATGTCACTGTGGTGTGTGTGGAACGTGACAGCAGTAAATGGGTACTGTGACACAGCCTAATGGTTTCCCATAGCACAACCTGGAACCTGTTGTCAACACATGTTGAACTGAGATGTTAGATGATGTCCATGTAGGTGCCATATATGTCCATACAGAACGGCACACACATCAAGTACTTGTGTCTCGTAATGATGTATCATGTGAAATTGAGTATGGTGAATGGCACATATGTGGGGTGACTGACAATCTTTCTTTCTTCACCTATGCACTGCAGGGCACCAGCTGTCCATAGACCATTCCCTGACCTGGCAACGATGGTGGAACGTGACAGCATCCGACGGTACCGCTTCACCAGGCAGCTGATTGAGGATTTGGCAGTGCGCTTGGCCCCACATTTGCAACCTGGACGACCGTACCCTACAGCGCTGACCCCCAAGGTGAAGGTGATGGCAGCCCTACACTTCTTTGCCACCGGTACCTTTAACACACTGTGGCGACTGCTGGTGGGATGTCACAGACTATGTTCAGCCGTGTGCTACGCGATGTTTTGGAGGCAATGTTGAGATGCCTGAACCAGTACATCTATTTCCCTACAAGTCAACAACTCACTGACGTCAAGAGTGACTTCTATGACCTGGGGAGGATGCCACATTTCATTGGCTCCATTGATGGGACACATGTGGCTTTGGTACCACCACAGGCACATGAGCAGGCATACAGGAACAGGAAACATTATCATTCGATCAATGCTCTGGTGGTATGTCTTACAGATATGAGCATCTCACATGTGTGTGCCCGTTTCCCTGGTTCGGCACACAATGCCTACGTGATGAGGAGTAGTCGCATCCCGAGGATGATGTCACAGATGCTGAACCAGCGTGCCTGGCTTGTCGGTGTGTACTGACTTTGTATCATTGTGTGTGTTCTGCTATGTTGTATTCCGCCCTCTTTTCCAACTCTGCTAATGTGCAATTGTCTGTCTGTAGGTGACTCCGGATACCCCAACATGCCGTGGTTGCTGACACCCCTCAGGAACCCTGTGACACCAGCCCAGATGCCCTACAATGAGGCACATGGTAGGACCAGGAGAGTGATCGAGCGGACATTTGGTCTCCTGAAGAGCCGCTTCCGCTGCCTGGACAAGACAGGAGGGGCCCTCCCATATGCCCCAGCAAAGGTGTGCAAGATTGTCATCATCTGCTGCATGCTACACAACCTGGCAGTGCGGAAGGAGTTGCCTCTCATCCTGGATGACGATGACCAACATCCGCCACCTGTGGAGGATCCTGGCCTGGGCCACGATGCCAGTGATGATGATGATGATGATGGTGATGTCCGCACACAGCTCATCACCAACTTCTTCAGCTGAATGTGAGTATCCAGAGATGTCATGTCAATGATGTGTGTTTGCGTGATATGTGTTGGTGGTGCTCTGGTGCTGTTTGAGTGTGGCTATGTGCTACTTGACTGGAAGCGTGCAGCGATGTGTCCTTACAGGTAGTCTGTACTCCCCAACAGTGTTGACTTGCTAACTTGGTTTTCTGTGAGTATCTTGTGACACGTATTGGCCATGAGTATTGCAGTTCTGTCCTGTTCTTCGGTGCTTTTGACTGTGTGTCATGTCTGTCCTTCACAGGGTACTTTCAGAGTTGTTTGGTGAACTGTGATCCCCCGACACCATGATTCAACTTCCAGGGTGGAAGCAGTTGTTTCCCTACAGGTGATGTGCCACACACCCCTGGACTTTATTTCTTCTACACTTGTTGACTGTGTGGCCACTGCCACGTAGGATTACCTTGCATCTGTAGTGGAAACAACATGTTGCAAATGTGTAATAAACCTGTGCTTCACTTTGGGTTGTGCGTTGTCTGTGGTCACACATCTGACTGACATGTGCTTACTGCACCTGTGGGCTAGTTAACACAGACTGTGAATAGGTGTGGTGTCTGTGCATTCCACTGTATTTCCTGGCAACATCAGTGAAGGCGATGAGTCTGATGGCCCTGGTGTGTATGTGTTGTGTAGCCCTAGTGGTGTGTCTCCCTCATATGTGTCACGTCGCCATGACTCACATGACGGTGTTGAACTTGCTGTAGCAGTTAGCATGCACAGTGTCATTTAGCAGATCACCATCTACATGACAAAAACCATGTTGGAATCACAACAGAGGCAAGTATGGTGTATTAGTGAGTTTATTTACATACATGTGTGAGGATAGTGCACAGGATGGTGGGTGCTGTACATTGGGATTGGAATCCAAAGTTCCCAGATGAGTTGGAAGGCTTGGTAGCAGAAATGTCCTGAGTAAAGTCCACAGTCATCTGATACATTGGGCCAACTTAAGCTCCCCATGTCATGTGGGAGAGTTGTGTTGCATTCGACAGGGTAAACAGTTTGCACACAAAGGAGAATTTCCAGAACAGGTGTTGGGTTCCTGGGGGATGTACATGGCCATCGGCCTCTCAGTTTTCCTTCCTCGGACGACCCCTCTTCTTCCGGGGGGGACCCTCAAGTGCAGGCTGCTGCGGTGCAGAGGACTCTCCGCCAATCAATCAATCAATCACAGAATTTGTAAAGCGCACTACTTACCCGCGAGGGTCTCAAGGCGCTAGGGAAAAAGGGGGGGGGTGCTGCTACTGGTCGAACAACCAGGTCTTGAGTAGCCTCCTGAAGGTCAGCAGGTCTTGGGTCTGTCGTAGGCTTAGTGGAAGGGTGTTCCAGGTCTTGGCGGCGAGGTGGGAGAAGGATCTGCCGCCAGTGGTAGTTCTTCGAATGCGAGGGACGGTGGCGAGGGAGAGGTCAGCGGAGCGGAGTTGGCGGTTGGGGACGTAGAAGAGGAGTCGTCTGTTGAGGTAGGTTGGGCCAGTCTTGTGGAGTGCCTTGTGTGCGTGGATGAGGAGTTTGAAGGAGATTCTCCTGTCGACGGGGAGCCAGTGCAGGATCCTCAGGTGGGGGGTGATGTGGCTGTGGCGTGGTACATCGAGGATCAGGCTTGCGGAGGCGTTTTGTATGCGTTGCAGTCGCTTGATGAGCTTGGCCGGGGCTCCCGCATAGAGGGCGTTCCCATAGTCAAGTCTGCTACTGACGAGGGCCTGGGTGACTGTTCTTCTTGTGTCTGTCGGGATCCACCTGTAGATCTTGCGAAGCATGCGGAGGGTGTTGAAGCAGGAGGATGAGACTGCGTTGACTTGCTTGGCCATGGAGAGCGTTGAGTCGAGGATGACTCCCAGGTTGCGTGCGTGGTCGGTGGGTGTCGGGGCTGCTCCCAGCGTCGTTGGCCACCAGGAGTCGTCCCAGGCTGAGGGGTTGGAGCCGAGGATGAGGACCTCTGTCTTCTCCGTGTTCAGTTTTAGTCGGCTGATCTTCATCCAATCGGCGACGGCCTTCATTCCTTCATGGAGGTTGGATTTGGCGGCGAGGGGGTCCTTGGTGAGGGCGAGGATCAGTTGAGTGTCGTCGGCATAGGAGATTATGTTGAGGTCGTGCTGTCTGGCGATGCGTGCGAGCGGGGCCATGTAGATGTTGAACAGTGTTGGGCTGAGGGACGATCCCAGGGGTACGCCGCAGATGATCTCGGAGGCTTCGGATCGGAATGGTGGGAGGCGGACTCTCTGGGTTCTGCCGGCGAAGAAGGAGGTGGCCCATTCCAGGGCCTTGTCTCGGATCCCTGCGTCGTGGAGACGTGCGTGTAGAGTGCGGTGGCAGACAGTGTCGAAGGCGGCGGAGAGGTCCAGCAGGATGAGGGCTGCGGTCTCACCATTGTCCAGCAGGATCCTGATGTCGCCGGTGGCGGCGATGAGGGCAGTCTCAGTGCTGTGGTTGCTGCGGAACCCCGATTGGGATGGGTCCAGGATGCTGTTTTCTTCGAGGTATCGGGTTAGCTGTTTGTTGACGATCTTCTCGATGACCTTGGCTGGGAACGGAAGCAGGGAGATGGGCCGGAAGTTCTTGAGGTCTCTCGGGTCCGCCTTGGGCTTTTTGAGTAGGGCGTTGATCTCTGCGTGTTTCCAGCTCTCTGGGAAGGTCGCGGTCTCGAAGGAGAGATTGATGACGTTGCACAGGTGGGGTGCGATGGAGCTGCTGGCTTTGTTGCAGATGTGGTGCGGGAAAGGGTCTGACGGGGAGCCGGAGTGTATTGTGCTCATGGTCTTGATGGTGTCCTCGATGTTCACGCTGGCCCAGGCTGGCAGGGGGTTGTGGTCGATGGTGTGCGGCGGGTCTGGTGCATCGATCTTAGTTGGGGCTGTCTGGGTGTTGAATCTGTCGTGGATGTCGGCAATCTTGCGGTGGAAGAAGGTGGCGAGGGAATCGCACAGGGGTTGCGACGGCGGGATGTCGTTGGTTTTGGAGCTGGGGTTGGAGAGTTCCTTCACGATGTTGAAAAGCTCCTTGCTGTTGTGTGCGTTATTGTCGAGGCGGTCTTTGAAGGAGATTCTCTTGGCGGACTTGATGAGGTGGTGGTGGTTACGGATGGCGTCTTTGTGGGCTGCGTGGCTGTCCGGTGTCTTATCACTGTGCCATTTCTTCTCTAGTTTCCGGCAGGTACGCTTGGAAGCTAGGAGTTCCGAGGTGAACCAGTTGGCTCTTTTGGTGGTGTCACTGTAGGTGAGTTTTTTCAGCGGGGCGAGGGTGTTGGCACAGTCGTCCATCCATCGTCTGAGGTTGCAGGCAGCGTCGTCGGTGTTGGATGGGTCGGAGGGAGGGCTGAGAGCGAGGGTTGCCCGAAGTTGGTCTTCGGTGACTTTGCTCCAGCAGCGGCGTGGGATCTGTTGGGTGCGGTGGTGTGTGGTGGGTTTCTGGAAGGTGAAATGGATGCAGCGGTGGTCGGTCCAGAGGAGTTCCGTGGTGTGGCTGAAGGAGACGTGGGAGCTTGAGGAGAAGATGGGGTCAAGCGTGTGGCCGGCGGAATGGGTCGGTGTTGTAACGAGCTGGCTCAGACCGAGGTTGGCGAGGTTGTCGATCAGGGTGGTGGAGTTGCTGTCGTTGTTGTTCTCCAGGTGAAAGTTCAGGTCTCCGAGGAGGATGTAGTCGGTAGAGGTCAGGGCGTGCGTGCTGATGAAGTCGGCGATGGAGTCGCTGAACTGGGGTCGGGCCCAGGGGGTCTGTAGACAAGGGTGCCTCTAAGGGTGGTGTTGGGGTCCGTGTGGATCTGGAAGTGCATGTGTTCGGCGGTGCTGAGAGTGTCGTCGGTGCTGGTCGAGACCCTGATGGTGTTCTTGTGGATGATGTCGATTCCTCCTCCTACTGCGTTGACGCGGTCTCTGCGGGTGATCTTATAGCCATCTGGGATGGCTATGGCGATGTCGGGGCGGAGGAGTCGTGCTCATCCAGGTCTCTGTCAGGAAGGCGACGTCTGGTGATGATGTGTCGAGCAGGTCCCAGAGCTCGACGGCGTGTTTGCGTGCGGAGCGGGTGTTCAGTAGGATGCATCGGAGGTGGTTGAGGTCCTTCTTGGCGGGCGCCTCGGTGGCTCTGAGGCTGGTGTAGCTGCAGTTCCGGCAGGTGAAGGGACCATGGGTGCGTTTCGGGGCGGCCTTGAAGCAGTTGTGCGTCCGTCCGGGGTTGAGAGCGTGGAGTGTGGTGGCATCATATCGGCGTCGGTCCTCGAGGCTGGAGCGGGGGGCGCCAGAGTCCTCCTCCCTCCCTGTGGCAGTTGCAGTTGTTGCAGCACCAGATGTTGTGGGCACACAGGGAGGTGTGGCCATGTTGGTGCTAATCTGGCAGAGGCATGTCAATATGTCCCTATGCACCGCTGTCAGTTCTTCCAATGTGTCCCACTTGGACTCCATGCCAGACATGTGTGTCTCCACACGGGACATGTGTGAGTCCAAGCGGGCATGATGGGCAGCCTGCTGCTGTTGAATGTCCTCGAGGATCCCCACTACCTGGCTGACCTCTCCGGTGCTATTCTGGTACGCCTCAGCAAGGCGTGCCAGTTGTGGGTCATCATGCAGTCCAGGCCCCTCTGCAAACAGCGACCTATGTCTACCACCCCTCCCACCACCCCTGGCGACACGTGCGGGACCTGTGGTGGCACGCACAGGTGACCGTAGGCCCACTTGGGGGTTGTTACTGGGTTCGTTGTCCGTTGCTCCACGTTGGCCCGGGGTCCCTGTGCTGTTGTCATCGGTGGTCCTTGGTCTGTCCGTGTTGGCAGGGGTGGTCTGTGTGTTGGCAGTTGTTGGAGGGGTAGGTGCAGGAGGTGCAGATGTGGTCCTGCTGGTGCTGCATGATGACTCGCACCGGAGGGGCCAGGTAGGTCTTCGCCATCCGAGGAGTGCAGAGGCTGTTCCACACCAGTGAGCTCAGTGTCCCCCGGAGCCTGGGACAGGGACTCCTCATCGTCTGCTGCTGTGTCCCCATCATCACCTGTTTTTGGAAGAGACACACAATGTATGTTATGTTTCTACGGGCATCAATGGTTCACACACCTGACAGTTGTGACTGTACCTCTGGATGCGGGCCTGTACATTGCATTGTCCTAAGTTGATATTGGTGTAGCACATTGTCCTGCCAAACTGAAGCTTTTCTATGTGAATGTTGAGGTGTGTGCATGGCCAGCATTGGTGGTATTTGGTGGACATTCGGCCCTCCTTCTCCCCCCAGCCCAGTTATCCCACCATGGAACGTGCTTCCATTGCAGGGAGTGCAAGTTGGCTTTCAGGATGTCAGTCAGTGGTGTCCTGCTGTTGGTTGGTGCCCAGTTCCCAGCAGGGGCTTGTGCTCCCCACAGCAGTACCCAGTGTCAGCCATCTTGTCAGTTGTTTTCCACTCCCTGTGATGTGAGCATGGTTCAGAGTGGTGTTGATGGGCCAATTGTGAGGGTGACCAATATCTGTGACTACAACTCCCATCATGTATTGCCTACACCCCCCTTCCCAGCATGCCCATACTTCCTTCCTTTTGAGTGGAGTTCACAGTGTGTGAGTGTGACAGCAATGGCAAGATGGCTGACAGTGGTGTCCTGCTGTTTGTTGGTGCACAGGTCCCAGCAGGGCCTTGTGCTCCCCACAGCTGAGGCCAGTGTCAGACATCTTTGAAGTGGCTTTTCACTGGCTGTGGGGTGTGCATGCTTCAGTGTGAGCTTGCTGGGCCATGTGGGTGGGGGATGTTGAGCTGTGACTACCACTCCCATCATGCTATTGCCTACACCCCCCCTTCCCAGCATGCCCATACTTCCTTCCTTTTGACTCTGCTTCCCTGTGGGGTAGTGTGCCTGTGCTGACAGGATGGCTGACAGTGTTGTCCTGGCGTTTGTTTGGCTACAAGTCCCAAGAGTGTCCCTGTGCTTCACACAGCATAACCCAGTGTGGTTGTTCTTTGTGAGATATTTAATTAGAGTGTGAGGCAATGCATTCTCCCAGGTGAGTTGTGTGGAGTTTGTGTTAAGGGGGTGTGTGAGAAAAGCTGCTGGTGACTATGGTCAGAGCTGTCAGTCCTCCTTCCCACCCAGCCAGATATCCCACCATGGAACGTGCTTCCATTGCAGGGAGTGCAAGTTGGCTTTCAGGATGTCAGTCAGTGGTGTCCTGCTGTTGGTTGGTGCCCAGTTCCCAGCAGGGGCGTGTGCTCCCCACAGCAGTACCCAGTGTCAGCCATCTTGTTAGTTGTTTTCCACTCCCTGTGATGTGAGCATGGTTCAGAGTGGTGTTGATGGGCCAATTGTGAGGGTGACCAATATCTGTGACTACAACTCCCATCATGCTATGGCCTACACCCACCTTCCCAGCATGCCCATACTTCCTTCCTTTTGAGTGGACTTCACTGTGTGTGAGTGTGACAGCAATGGCAAGATGGCTGACAGTGGTGTCCTGCTGTTTGTTGGTGCACAGTTCCCAGCAGGGCCTTGTGCTCCCCACAGCAGTACCCAGTGTCAGCCATCTTGTCAGTTGTTTTCCACTCCCTGTGATGTGAGCATGGTTCAGAGTGGTGTTGATGGGCCAATTGTGAGTGTGACCAATATCTGTGACTACAACTCCCATCATGCTATCGGCTACACTGACTTCACCAGCATACACAGAATTCCTTCCTTTGAGTGAGCTTCCCTGTGAGGTGGTGTTCTAGTGGTGGCAAAATGTCTAACTGTGTTTGTTGGTTGCATTTGTGCCACTGCCTTGCTGTATTTGTAGTTATGTTTGTACATATCTTGACACAGTTACATGTCACTATGAGATGGCATGTATTGTGTTTATCTGACTGACAGACAAATCTTGGAGTGATTATCTTTTGATTGCTGTGTATTTGCTAAGGGTGCATGGTTTGACTATCCCCTTGACAGTGATGTGTGTGTATTGTCACACAATATTGTGTATATTTGTTGTGTACTCAACAGGCTCTGGGATGTTTGATAGTCCATATATGCTCACTGGTGGTAGGATGGCCCGCACCTTCTCCTCCCAGGGCCTGAGGTATAGTGGTTTGGCAGGAGGGCCACTGCCGGTGTGCTGACTCACGATGTAATCCTTCTTTAGTAGGTCCCTGACCCTCCTGCGCACATCATACCACCTGTTCTGGATGTCTTCCTTTGTGCGCAAACATGGTGATTGTGCGTTGACCCTGTTGACAATCCTCTGCCACATCTAGGTTTTCTGCGACATGGGGGTCTGTTGTACCAATGTACCAAACAACTGTGGCTCTACCCTGAGGATCTCATCTACCAGGACTTCCAATTCACTGTCTAGGAACTTTGGATTCTTCTTTAGGGGCATGGTGATGGGTGGTGGTGGGGATTGATGTGTGTGTGTGTGCAGGTGAGGGTGTGTGAGTGTAGGTTTTGCTGGGTGTATGTGAGGGTGCTATTTGTTGAGGTGCTAATGGTGTGTGGCTTGTGTGATTGCTGAGCTGTGAGTGTGTCTGTGTTTGCTGTGTGATGGTGTTCTGTGCTGGCAGGTCAGTTGAATTTGCAAAGGATCATGGTAGGGATTTGTGGCCTTTATATAGGTGGAGTTGGGGGTGTGTCCTTGTTCCATGTTTTTTTTCCCTGTATTTATTGACTTTGTCATTGCTTGTTTGGCCCTTTTTTTTGTTTTTTTCCTTAGTATTTTTTGTGCATGTAGGAGACGTTCTTCTGACCGAGTAGGATGCTGCAGTTGTCTCGTGCGAGCTTCTCCGAGTCGTCCACGCTGTGTTTCTGCAGGGTTTCTTGTGCGGCGTACGCGTCGGTCGCCGAGTATTGGCTTCCTTCGGCTGGCTTTTGTATGCGTGTCGGTCGTTCAGCTTGCGCTCCGTGCGACTCGGTCTGTTTTTCCACGCATTGCATCGTACTGCGCGGGTCGGAGTTCGCGGGTACGTTTCGTTCGGGTTGATTCCTGGTGCGTGTCGGTCGGTTCTATTCGCGTGGTTTCCCGTCCGGATAGCTTGTTTCCGTCCGGTTCGGTCGTTTGGCTTGTGTACCGTACGAGTCGGTCGTGATTCACATGCATTTCATCGTACTTCCCAGGTCGGGCAACGCCGGTACGTGTCGGTCGGACTATATTCCCGTACCGAGTCGTCGGTATGTTTTCCGGCCCGAGTCGGAATCGGCCCCTGTGTATTTAAAGTGCAATAAAGGATGGACACATTGCAATGATGTCCATTTGGAATTCAAATGTAGGTTGCCTTTCGAATTACCAGATTCATATCTGATATTTTTGATGCCAAAGTTTTGAAAACATCATTCGGCCTATTGGGAAGATGTAAACACAAATTAAGGAGTTTATTTTGGATATTTTCAATGCAAATTGATTTGGAAACATTATTCAGCCTATTGGGAAGATGTGAAGAATTACTGTTCAAATTATTTTTTGTTCTAATTGTTATTGCATTTGCAAAATTATGTTTGAAAGAAATAGTTTATATATTTGATCTTTATATTATACGCGATGTAAATGAGAATGTATATTTCAGAAATGTACTTCAGAGAAATACATGATTTATTGTAGTTGAATGTAATTTAGAAACTGTAGATAGGTAAACAGATAGTTGAATATGAAGTAATGTTTATAGTCAACTTTATTGCACTCCCATTTTTTCAAACACTACCCATGCAGTGATCTATACAATTAGGCACTATTCCCACACTCCTGCCATCACCCATGCACTATCCTTGCATTTCTCCAATCACCTAACCTGTATTCATACAGTTATAAGATCACCCAGACACTACCTATGTACTTTTCCAATCACCCAGGTGCTATATGTACACTCATGCAATCAGCTAGACATTATATGTACACTCTTCCAATCACCCAGGTAGTACCTATACACTTCTCCAATCCCCTAAACATTATCCCTGCACTGATGCAATCACATAGACACTACCCTTGCACTCTTTCAATCATCCAGGCAGTATCTATACACTGCCCTATTCATTCAGGCAGTACATATACACTTATAAAATCACCCAAGCTCTATTTATACAGTCCATCAATCACCCAGGAACTACTCCTGTACTCCTCCAATCACCCAGCCAGAACCCTTCAAGTTTTAAAATCACTCAGGCACTACCTATGCACTCCTCCAATCACTCAGGCCCTACTCCTACACTCTTGCAATCAGCAAGACATTACCCCTACACTCATGCAATTACCAAGCTATTACCTATGCATTCCTCTAATCCCCCAGACATTATGCCTGCACTCATGCAATCACTTAGATATAAGCCATGCACTCCTCCAATTACCCAGACATTACCCCTGTACTCATGCAATCACACAGGCATTACCCATGCACTTCTTCAATCCCTCAGGCACTACCCCTGCAGTCATGCAATCACCCAGGCACTACCTATGCACTCATGGAATAACCCAGGCACTACCCTTGCACTCCTCCACTCATCCAGACACTATCCATGCACTCCTCCAATCACCCAGGCACTACACATGCACTTAAAAAATCACCCAGGCACTACCTATGCAGTCGTCTAATCACTCAGGCACTATGCACTCCTCCATTCATCCAGACATTACCCCTGCATTCATGCAATCACCCAGGCATTACCCATACACTCCTCCAATCACTCAGGCAGTGCCCATGAACTCCTCCAATCACCCAGATATTACCCCTGCACTTATGCAATCACCCAGGCATTACACATGCACTCATACATGCACTCAAGCACTTCTGCGGCACTTATTCAATCACCCAAGCACTACCCATGCAGTCTTCCAATCATCCAGGCACTACTCCTGCACTCATGCAATCACCCAGGTACTACTCATGCACTCCTCCTATCACACAGGAACTACCCATGCAGTCCTACATGCACCCAGGCACTACCCATGCACTTCTTCAATCACTCAGGCACTACCCCTGCAGTCATGCAATCACCCAGGCTCTACCTATGTACTCCTGGAATCACCCAGGCACTACCCTTGCACTCCTCCACTCATCCAGGCACTATCCATGCACTCCTCCAATCACCCAGCCACTACCCATGCACTTAAAAAATCACCAATGCACTACCTATGCACCCGTCTAATCACTCAGGCACTACCCGTGCACTCCTCCATTCACCCAGACATTACCCCTGCACTCATGCAATCACACAGGCATTACACATGCACTCCTTCAATCACTCAGGCACTACCCCTGCAGCCATGCAATCACCCAGGCACTACCTATGCACTCATGAAATCACCCAGGCACTACCCTTGCACTCCTCCACTCATCCAGGCACTACCCTTGCACTCCTCCACACATCCAGGCATTACACATGCACTCCTCCAATCACTCAGCCACTACCCATGCACTTATAAAATCACCAATGCACTACCTATGCACTCGTTTAATCACTCAGGCACTACCCAAGCACTCCTCCATTCACCCAGACATTACCCCTGCATTCATGCAATCACCCAGGTATTACCCATGCACTCCTTCAATCACTCAGGCAGTGCCCATACAGTCATACATGCACTACAGCATTTCTGTAGCACTCATGCAATCACTGAGGAACTACCCATGCAGTCCTACATGTACCCAGGCACTACCCATGCACTCATGCAATCACTCACGCACTACCCATGCACTCATGCAATCACCCAGGCTCTACCTATGCACTCATGGAATCACCCAGGCACTACACTTGCACTCCTCCGCTCATCCAGGCACTATCCATGCACTCCTCCTCTCCATCCCAGCCACTACCCATGCACTTATAAAATCACCAATCCACTACCTATGCACTCGTCTAATCACTCAGGCACTACCCATGCACTCCTCCATTCACCCAGACATTACCCCTGCATTCATGCAATCACCCAGGCATTACCCATGCACTACTTCAATCACTCAGGCAGTGCCCATTCAGTCATACATGTACTCAGGCACTTATGCAGCACTCATGCAATCGTCCAACCACTACCCATGCAGTCTTCCAATCATCCATGCACTACTCCTGCATTCATGCAATCACCCTGCTACTACTCATGCACTCCTCCAGTCACCCAGACACTGCCCAGGCAGTCCTACATGCACCCACGCACTACCCATGCACTCTTCCATGCACCCAGGCATTACCCATGCACTCCTTCAATCACTCAGGCACTACCCCTGCAGTCATGCAATCACTCAGGCACTACCTATGCACTCCTGGAATCAGCCAGGCACTACCCTTGCACTCCTCCACTCATCAAGACACTATCCATGCACTCCTCCAATCACCCAGCCACTACCCATGCACTTATAAAATCACCAATGCACTACGTATGCACTCGTGTAATCACTCAGGCACTACCCATGCACTCCTCCATTCACCCATACATTACCCCTGCATTCATGCAATCACCCAGGCATTACCCATGCACTCCTTCAATCACTCAGGCAGTGCCCATGCAGTCATACATGCACTAAGGCACTTCTGCAGCACTCATGAAATCACCCAGGAACTACCCATGCAGTCCTACATGCACCCAGGCACTACCCATGCACTCATGCAATCACTCAGCCATTACCCATGCAGTCTTCCAATCATCCAGGCAGTACTCCTGCACTCATGCAATCTCCCAGGTACTACTTATGCACTCATTGAATAACCCACGCACTACCCTTGCACTCCTCTACTCATCCAGGCACTATCCATTCACTCATGCAATAAGCCAGGTACTACCTATACACTCATGCAATCAGTCAGGGACTGCTACTCCACTCATTCATTCCCTCAAACACTATCCATGCATTCATTCAATGACTCAGGCAATACTGCTGCACTCATTCATTCACTGAGACAGTACTTATTCACTCATACAATGACTCAGACATTACCATAGCAGTCATTCATAGAACACATACAAGTTTGTCTATTTTTAACCAATTAGGCGGTTCTAAAAAGAACCATTTATTTCTTATTTTTTTTGTTCTATATTTTTTTTGCATTTTTTTAACCCTTTTTTAATTGTTTTGGGTGTTTTAAAAAAAAAAATGAAAAAATAAACAGAACCAACAGTGAACATGTTGAAAAAATTATGCAATTATAAACTCAATGCATAGAAAAAAAAATAAAAAATAACAGTGGTGGTTCCTAATAGCAACCAGGACAGCATCCAGTGATTGCTCACCACAACAGACAATTTTTTTGCATTTTATGCAATGCTGCTCCACTCTAGCAAAGTCAGGGAAGATGTTGGCTGTGCTAGATGATGTTGAAGCACTTGACGTGCTAGGTCCAGCAGCGTTGTTGTCACTTGCCTGCCTCTCTTTTTCCCGTCTAAGCTGTTCCTTAGCTAGACGTCGAGGATGCATTGTTTGTAGGTGTTTCAACATCGACGACGTCCCACAGGAATATTTTTTGTCAGAACCTCGTGAGAGGACTTTGTCACAAATAGTGCACGTGACTTTTCGGGCATTTACCTTTTTTTCTCCTGGTAGAATAGAGTAAAAATGCCCATATGACACTTTCATACCTCTTCTTTACAGGTTCCTCCAGGTCTTCTTCCTCTTCAGGGGGAAGCTGTTCAGGTGCATCACCAGCTGCCATTTTCAGTTCTGTAAAAAAAACACCAAAAAAAGGCAAGCAAGAGGAGCAGAAGACAACAGGTGTGTCTGCTAAGATGCTCTTGAAGGAATGAAAAAAATGGGTGGGGTCCTTCAAGTTCTAGAATCAAAAGGTTCTTAACCAATGAAATGCTTCCTTATGAAGTCACATTGGTTCGCGCACCCGGCGCGCCACTAGCGCGATTCCGGAAAAATATATTTAACTATAATATATTTTTATTCCAGTTGCAAATATATGATATTTACAATTATCTTAAATAATGTCTTGGTATAATATATATATAATAAACTTATATACATATACTTTTAAAACGTAAATGTTTGCGATGGATTCGCACACCCGGATCGACCCCCGGAAATACGTACTTGAAATTACGCGGGGCTGAGATCCGCGCACCCTTCGCATACCAAACACGCATCCTACATGACTTAACCAATATGGCAGCAAAATTCTTGGATTCACGCACCCACCGTGATTGGTACACGATCGGACGCAAATCCGCTTTTTTTTTTAAAAAAAGGCAAAAGAATATTTTAGAAAGGAGAAAACTACATTATTTTTATAAAACTTTAAACATTTAGAAAAAGGTTTTTTTGGACATTACAATTAGAAATTAGCGTTTAAAAAACCTTACAAATTTACTGAAAAAAACATAGGTTTCAGGGACATTATAGTTAGAAATCAGCATTTAAAAAACCTTTGAAATTCACTAAAAAAACCTTAGGTTTAAGGGATTCCATTGTCACCAATGGTGGGACAGTTGCCCTGCGTGTGGTAGGGGCACGTGATGGATTATGTGGCACCACAGGTGTGTCTGTCACTTCTACGGCGCTAGTTTCCTGTGTGTCAAGGAAGTCACTGTCCTCTGCATCTTCACGTTCTGCATCTGTGAGGTTAAACAGTGCAAAACAGCATTAATTTCTGTTGGTGATGTTATGTCACAGAAATCATGATTTCGGTTAAAATAAATGTTTAGCTGTTACACTAATTATGAGTTGGTTTATTCCTATTTGTGTGTTTGCCATAGTACCTGCCTGACCTGCCTGCATCTTCCATAATGCACTTTGATTTTTAACCAAAATCTGTAATGGATTTTCATTATGGACACTTGTGCTGTACTGAGCTGATGTAATACCTTCTCAAGTTTGTGACAATGGTCACATGCATGCATCTTACCTTCAGATGTGTTTGCCGCTCCAGAGGTGTCTCACTGTGTCACCCCAACAACAGCTTCAGGCTGCAGTGTCGACTCCACCATGTCCTCCATGGGTGTGTTGGCAGTCTGTGCCGGTGTCCCCCCTCCTGTCTTCCTGGCTTCCTTGAGCCGGTCGGCAATGCGTTCCTTTGCACGACTGCGCAGGTCGTACCATCTTTTCTTTAGGTCGTCGATGGTACGGTGTATGACCCCAACTGCGTTAACTTTATTTTGGATCCGGATCCAGATTTTTCTTTTACCTGCTCTGCCACTTTCAAGGATGATTTCCCAAACAGCTTGTCATGGCTGTTTACAACACCCTCAATTAATGTTTCTATTTCCTTTTCTGAGAACTTATTTTTCCTCTTCCTGGCAGTTTGGCTGTTCTCTGCATTTGCTGTATCCATTTTGTGTAAGGGACAGGTGTTGTTCCAAATATGAGTTACACTCCTGCTCAGCTCCTGCAGTCAGCTCCCTCCTCTCACTATGACTGTGCACTGAATGAGGCTTGGGCTGCTGACTTCCTGGTAGTGATGTCATCAAGATGCATCAAATGTGCGACTCCGCTTTTTGCGATATCGCAATTTGCGATATCGCAAATAGCGAACTCGCAATTTGAGATCTCGCTAATTGCGAGTGCGATTTTTTGCGATTCTCTATTATTTCGCAATTTGGGTGATGCATCCATTGTTGCGATTCCTTATTTGTGAATCCTTATTTCTCGCAAATAAGGAATCGCAAATTTTGACATTGACGCATGTGCCTGATAGTGATGATGCCCTGGAATGTAAGGGGTCTTAACAACGCACGTAAATGTAAGCAAGTCACTAGGCAATGCCACCAGGTGGATATCGCATTTTTACAGGAAACGCACCTGGCACCCTCTGTAAAGTCTCCCCTGACCTCCAACTGGGGGGCACATAGGAATTTTGCAGGATACAGTTCCTATTCCAGAGGAGTTGCAATTTTGATCCACAGGCGGGTGCCGTTCAGGGAGGTGGCGGTGCACCGGGATGTTGGTGGGTGATATTTGCAGGTCAAGGGATGTATGTTAGAACACTCAGTACTGTTTGTTAATATTTATGCACCAAACATTGATGATCCCGACTTCTTTGACTCCATTCATACACATATTGAGCGTATGGGGGCAGACCAGATTTTCCTGGGTGGGGACCTTAACTTACTCCTTGATACAGTGAGAGACAGCACAGCAACCACAGTAGATATGAAGCCTAGAGCTAGGCGCTCGCTGATGGATCTTATAGACACAACCGGGTTGGTGGACGCCTGGAGATATCGCTGCCCCCGCCAGGTCGGGTACACTCACTACTCTGCCCCACACAATACATGGACCCGGTTGGATTACTGGCTGCTCTCCATGGGGGCGGCGCTGTGGGTGAGTACGGCCAGTCATCTCCCACACACATTGTCAGACCACTCCCCGGTTCTGCTGAGGCTGAGGATCCCGTGCGCAGGAGGGTTTGAAAGGCCATGGAGATTCCCTGACATGGCCTTGAGGGACATTGCATTTGACTCGGAACTTCGAGATGCGATACTACAGTACTTCTCATTGAACGTTTGCACTGTGAGTTCCAAGGCCACATTGTGGGAGCCTTTTAAGGCGTATACCAGGGGATTGGTCATCTCCAAAAGCTTTGGGTGTTTAGGGACTTGCAGCGCACACTCGCGCGGCTAGAAGCGCACCTGGTGGAGATTGACAATAATGATGCAACCTCTCTTTATCCCCCCAGTCTACAATGCTGAGCTTACCTTCTAGCGGAGTTTTGGGAGGCGGCAGAGCGAGAGGCGCACTAACTCGGCAAGTATGCAGTCGCCAGGCGATATGGAAAGGGTGAAAGACCAGGTAGAACTCTGGCCAGATTAATGCAGCAGTCCCGCAAACCGACCTATATAGCCGAACTGAGGGGGCAAGAGGACTCGCGGATAATTGGCAATGTAGGGGTCCTCAAGGAGGTACTCACTTACTACACTGCTTTATATACATCCAGGGCCAATGGGAATCCATTGCCATAAAGGGACTATCTAGACGAGACCTCATTGGCCTGGATGGAAAAAGCACATCAGGAGTTCTTGGCTGAACCCTTCTCTGAGGACGAGGTAATTGAAGCCATTGATGTACTGGACGGCTCTAAAGCCCCGGGGCTAGACGGGGTCACTGGATGCTTCTATAAGAAGTTTAAAGCTGTTCTCACTCCATACCTCATAGACGTGTACCAGGAGGCAGTAGAGTCGGGGGTGCTCCCCCCTACCTTGAGAGAGGCGGTTATAATCCTTCTCCCTAAGCCAGGGAAGGACCCATCAAAATGCGGCTCATACAGACCGCTGTGACTCTTAAACTTCGACAATAAGGTTCTGGCCAAGATACTGGCAACGAGGCTTGCCCTGATCATTGATGAGCTGATTCACCCGTTCAATCGGGATGTATCCTTCATAAATCAACTGCTCTTAACCTCCGCACACTATTTGCCACGCTGCACAGAATATCGCCGTCAGTCTCTGCGGCGGCCATGCTGCTTGATGTGGAAAAGGCATTCGACTCTCTTGAGTGGCCTTCCCTATATGCCATGTTGGGTCACCTGGGGGTGCCAGAGCAGTTTCAAGCAGTCATCAAATTACTATACACACTACCCACTGCGGGCATTCGTCTTCATCAATCAATCAATCAATCAGGGGGGTTTGTTGAGTGCGCTACTCACCTGTGAGGGTCTCAAGGTGCTGGGGGGGCTCTGAAACTCCATTAGCCGAAAAGCCAGGTCTTGAGGGCCCTCCTGAAGGTGTTCAGGGAGGGGGCGAGTCTGATGCCTGCCGGGAGCTCGTTCCAGGTTTTGGCCGCAATGTGAGAGAAGGACCTTCCACCTGCTCTGCCTCTGCGGATGCGAGGGGTTTCGGCCAGTGCGAGGTTGGAAGATCGGAGGTTCCTTTTGGGTACGTGGAAGTTGATTCTGATGTTGAGGTATTTGGGTCCGGTGTTGTGCAGGCATTTGTAGGCGTGGGAGAGGATTTTGAAGGTGACTCTTTTCTCCACGGGGAGTCAGTGGAGCCTTTGAAGGTGTTGGATGATGTGTTTGTGCCGGGGGATGCCGAGGACCAGTTGGGCGGCGGTGTTCTGTATCGTCTCGAGTTTTCGGAGTAGGGACTTGTTTATGCCGGCGTATAGTGCGTTCCCATAGTCCAGTCTGCTGGTGATGAGTGCATGGGTGACTGTCTTCCTTGACTCCGGGGGGACCCATTTGAAGGTCTTGCGGAGGATGCAGAGGGTGTTGAAGCAGCTGGAGGCGACTGCGTTGACCTGTCGGTTCATGGAGAGGGATGAGTCTAGTACGATGCAGAGGTCTTAATGGTACGTTGACTTTCGAGTTTCCTCTCACGCGGGGGACACGGCAGGGGTGCCCACTCTCCCCTCTGCAGTTCATGCTGGCGCTAAATCCTCTGGTGCGGCGCCTGCAGGAGCGGCATAGTCATCGTGGCCTGCAGTTTAATGCCGGTCCCTTACTATTTACACTGTATGCCGATGACATTATACTTTATGTACGGCATCCAGATGATAACCTGGCACTGCTACTTCGCAAAGTGACAAGGTATGGCACCATGTCGGGTTTATGCATCAATTGGGAGAAGTCTGAGGTTTCCCCGTTGACCGAGGCGCCCTGTGGCAAAACAGCGGAGTATCCATTGTCATGGTGTGTAGACTCCGTTAAATACCTCGGAATCCATATACATAGAGAAGCGGATCGCATTCTTAAACTTAATTACGGCCCAGTGATGGAGAAGTTAGGACGTAACCTAGAGCGATGGTTGACACTGCCCCTGTCTATGGCGGGAAGGATAGCCATTGTTAAAATGGTGGTCCTCTCACAATTTCTATATTTATTTCAAAATATTCCAATCGCGTTATAAAATAATTTTTTCTCCACCCTTCGGACGCATCTGATACGAATGGTGTGGGGTGGTAAGCAGCCTCGGATAAGCTGGGATACCCTAATGTTGCCGTATGAGAGAGGTGGATTTGGTGTGCCCAATTTCCGTATTTACTATTTGGTAGCGCAGGCAAGCTTTGCTCGAGACTGGTATCACGCAGGCATCGGGATTCCATACTTCAGGCCGGAGGCTGACCTAGCACTCCCGGAGCCCCTTAACTCCCTGTTGCCGGTTGGGTACCCATGGGACCCACATGACATTCAGACGATTTCCACAACAAGCTGGGCTTGGCATAGATTACTCAATGCAACTAGAGCCCGTATCTTATATTCCTCAGCATTACCACTAGCGGGTAATGGCTGGATCCCTATTTTGTAGGAGACGCTGGTAAAGTGGACTTTGGCAAAATTTCATCTGGGAATGTTTGGAGACCTATTCCCCAGCGGTCATGTCTTCTCACGCACGGGGGACCCACGCTTTTGGGAAGCCACAGTCAAAGATCACTTCGTATTGCAAAGGCTGCAGAGAGCTTTGAGGGCTCATATTTTTAGCTACCGACTGGAGCCCCCTGACTTCCCCCCTTTGACAGGTATTATCAAAGATGCAGATGGGAGTCATCTCATGTCCAGACTATATAAGACTGTAGTGGCAATGCTCCCCAGCTGGGATTCTGGGGTGCGGGCAGCCTGGGAGTGTGACCTTGGACATTCAATTGCTGATGCACATTGGAATCGGTGCTGCGAGCAAATACGCTGTGTCTCCCCTAATCACCGGCACAGGTTGTTACATTTAAAATTTCTCTGGAGGGCGTACATGACACCCAGCAAATTGCACCGTATTGACCCATCCCGTCCACATTCATGCCCCAGATGTAGCTCCCCAGAGGCAGACTTTGCACACATTACTTGGACATGTGACAAGATAGCAGGTTATTGGAGGGTAGTCTTTGGGGAGATCTCCCATATGATAGAGATGGAACTTGCACCCACACCGCTGATGTCATTACTTGGGTATACACACGACCTCCCCAAATCCAAGCGACGGTTTGTCGCCATTGTGCTCCTCATTGCCAAAAGGGAAGTAGCCCTAAAATGGGACAGTAAACACACACCCACGTTGACTACATGGCTGCGCAGCATGACCTTCTGTAACACAAACAGCGGTACATATGCATCACTACAGCCGCCCGCTGCCAGGCCCCTTGATATATGGCAACCATTTCACTCTTACCTGCTGTCTGCACAGGATACCGGCAACACCACGCCCCACAGCAACACATCCCAGCGGATGCTGGAATGGAGGGGGGAACACCCGGGACCACTGGGCCATCACCGAGGTAGTGGTGAGACTAACTGTATTTGTTCCTCGCCCCCATGCAGGATGGGACAATTGTATTCAGTGATTGCCTTGTAAACAAAAGCCTATAAATTGACCTGTATTTTTTGCATCTTAATGTGTCACATACTAAATTGCACTGTAGTTATGTTTTCATGATGTTGTGGAAATTAATAAAAAAGTGTTAAAAAACAAAAAACAACAAAAAATACATTTCATCATTCAAAGACATCCAGCACCTAAAGAACACTCTTCTCACAGTCGCAAGCCTGGTTGACCAGCAACCACCTCAAACTCGACCTCATCCATCCCAAACAAAAACCCTTTCCCGTAGAATGCTGGCTCGACAACCTCACTTCTTTAATGGGGAATGGATGAGCAACGGCGGATCTGAGTAACCGCACCTCCCTGCTTTATTCCTTTTCTTGTATAAGAAATTGTAGTGGATAGTATGATTGGGTGTGCACATACAGCTCCTGCACCTGCCGTTGTTGGATGCCAGCTGCCAAGCAGAGAGAAAACTGTGAAAATGGTGGAGCGGTGCACTACCAAAGAGTTTTTTCAATAAATCCAAATGTTCATTTTGTATAGTGGTAATCAATCCTTTATTTTCAATATCAAAATATACAGATTCCAGCCAACGCGTTTCGTTCATACATAAAATGAACTTCTTCAGGGCAAATGGTGATGTGAAGAAGACGCAGGAACACAGAGGCAATGAAGAGCCTTTGGTCTGAGATATTTCAAATTCCTGCTGTCGACGCACATTGACTGCCGACCAGACGATACTAACAGGACTGTGTCCCCAGAGATACAACCATCAGGTACTTATCATGGTAGCCTTTAAAACTTAAATACTTGTGCGTCGACAGCAGGAATTTGAAATATCTCAGACCAAAGGCTCTTCATTGCCTCTGTGTTCCTGCGTCTTCTTCACATCACCATTTACCCTGAAGAAGTTCATTTTATGTATGAACGAAACGCGTTGGCTGGAATCTGTATATTTTGATATTGAAAATAAAGGATTGATTACCACTATACAAAATGAACATTTGGATTTATTGAAAAAAACTCTTTGGTAGTGCACCGCTCCACCATTTTCACAACCTCACTTCTTTACACTGTAAACTGTCCATCGCCAACTCTGTTAAATCCCTGGGGATTACCCTCAACTCCCAAGTAAGTATGAAAGACCATATCAATGCCTCTGCAAAAAGTGCATTCTACACACTGAAAAATATCAAAAAAGTCATACCCTCCATCCCCAGCGAAGATCCTTAGTCTTACCCAAGCTAGACTACGGCAGTGTAATGGTTAAGGGTGTCCCAAAATCTTACCTAGCCCCACTGAAAGCCACTCACCACGCTGCGGCTAGACTTGTATTGGGGGAAAGGCTCTTTGTTCACATCACTCCCAGCCTCAAACAACTCAACTGGCTACCAATCGAGGCAAGGGCCATACTAAAATCTGCCTGCATAACCCACAAAGCACTATACAGTGAAAAGCAAATCTACCTGTCAGAACTCCACAGATCCTTGGCAAAACAGGAAGAAGATCTGGATGTTTATCAAGACTGAGGCATAAGACTGCCAGTTGGAGCTTGAGAAAGAAGATTAAAAGTTCCAAGATGCCCGCCAGAAGATTGTGACATTTTCAACATTCTAGTGTTGCAAGCCTGAAGACAGGAATGGAATGTACAGCACGCGCTGCCTCAGAACAGTGCACTTCATGAAAGAAGTTTCTTGAACAGGTTAGAAATCTAGTTGCTTCGCGAAAGTTTTAGTCAGGGTAGCTGCCTTGCAAGTAAAATTACATTTAGTCCGTCTTATTTGTTATTAAGGCAATTTTGTTTGCGAAGGTGGGAAGTGTCTCTTTCCTGAGTCTGACAGCCTGGTCCAGTAATTCCTATTGGCTCTGGCAGGGCTCAAGTGAGACGTAGTGTCTCTTTTCGGAGTCTGACAGGAGACAATGTGAATTCCCATGTCCTGTTGAAAGTCACGTTTAGAGATGTTAGTGTCTCTCGGAAAGCCCAGAGTCCAGAGGATCTCACTTTGAAACTTGATGAGACAGAAGTGTAATTTCCTCTCTACTTCAAACTACAGCAAAAAGTTCTACAACCAGGAACAAGAATAGAGAACAGCAGAGAAATATTGGAATTCGATGGAAGGAAGGCACTTACCTGAAGACGAAAAAGAACTCTGCACTCTTCCCCTTCTTCGAATTGATTGCAGACATGCAAGTACCCTAAAGACAAAAAAAGAAAGATCAGAACTTACCATTGATGAGCTAATATGTTATATTAAAAAGTACATGCAACTTAAGAAAGACAATGTTGCTGAAATTACAAATGTTAACAATTTAAAAAAGAAGATAATAAACAATATATAAGGCTATAGAGAGAGGCACTAATCACAGGCATATTGGGTAAGATAGCAAGTCAAAGAAAGAGAGATAATTGCTGAGAAAGTCGAGGTAGGACATAACATTGCATGTGTGGTTTTGCTTATATTCCCCATGCAGTTTCCTCTCCAGAGAAGAATCATTGAGTAGCAAAGGAAGAAGGTAGAAAGTAGGCAAAGGCGAGTTCTGGGAAGGAAGCCAAAACAGATGTGACTTTCTCTTCTCTATCCCATTCCCCTTTCCCCTCTTTTGATCTGTCCTGCTGGTCTAGGATTAATCAGGATTGGCAGGGAAGTTTTGGAGAGGGGCATTGGGAAAGTTTGCCATATTGCTCCCGTGCGGATACAGGTGAGAAGCCTCCTGACAGAGTGAAGTGCCCACGTTGTTCTTACCACCTCAGCAGTATGGCGGAAGGTCTAGACCTTAAGAAATTAGGAGAGGTATTAGAGGTTAGTCAAAAAGAGATAATGTTGGTTAGAGAAGAAAACAAAGATTTAAGACAAAATTTAGCAACTTTCAGAAGAGAAACCACCAAATTAGCTATTAGAATGAATAGTATAGCAGCAAGTGCTGGTTTGAGTTTCTCATCATCAGGAGAGGAAGGTTCACAAAGTACCCCAAACCCCATGCCCAATGTCACAACTCAGGTTATTCATTCTTTATCCCCAGTAATTCCCCTAGCCTGTCAGGGTTTGACCGGTTACGCGCTGACTGTGGCATACTCGCGAACCAGGAAGTGGGCAGACCCGTGCCTGAAAACTACAGGTCCCGTCATGCCCCGCGAGACACGTTGTACGTGCTCTGACGTCACACCAGAAAATCATGTACAAGAGTCACCGGGAACAATCCTCGCGGCTGATTATTCCAGTTCCTGTAAATCTGCAGACAGCTTCTCTGGTATAGGCGGTAAGAGGGCGGTTCGCCCAGTTCCTTTGTTTCGCATCCCTCTGTTTTGCCGTCAGGGGGCTTGGAAGCCCTGACTAGCACTAACTATTTTCCCCGTTGGATGAGACCGGCAGCGCCCGGTCTCGTGTGGGGAAACTTGCGGAGACTCAGTGCCTTGTCTAACTG
The DNA here is from genome assembly GCA_963921515.1 of Calotriton arnoldi. NCBI lineage: Eukaryota > Metazoa > Chordata > Amphibia > Caudata > Salamandridae > Calotriton > Calotriton arnoldi. Next base: position 823,358 of record CAWUFW010007052.1, on the reverse strand, counting down.
AGTCCCGCGATCCTTGTATTTTTCCCGTTGGCTGAGACCGGCTTCGCTCGGTCTCGTGCGGGGGAAAAACACTTACAGAGACATTGTTCCTTGTCCTTTTCCCCGTTGGATGAGACCGACAGTGCTCAGTCTCGTGCGGGGAAGGACTACTGTATTGGTGGAAAACTATCAGACCCAATCCTTGTTGCACAACCCGCTAAGCCCGGCTGTTATCGACTTTTGGCAGGGGAGGTGGACAGTAACTACAAGCCGCTAGTAGAGTGGGTCAGAGTACTCACTATACAGCACAATCCTTGCTTGGCAATACATTGGGCCAATAATTTCCAACACCTTCATAGAGACTGGTTAAGAAGACTATTAACCCAGTTATCTACTGCCTTATTATATATTTTGTTGTTCTTTATCTTATTTTCCCAGGAGAGATGTACGATAATAGGGGTGTCCTGACTGTTAAGACCATGCAGCTATCGTGCTACTATATGTTTCTATAGGTATGTGTAAGGGGGACTATTGCTAGTAGTCTATGGTGTTCCTCAGAGAAGGAGGTCTGTTACATGTCCGTTCTCTTTTTTCTTAGTGCATATGAAAACCTTGCATCCCCCCTACTCTCTTCTGGCAGCCATCGCTTATCTTTTCCTTTGCAGGTAGGGTGTGCGAAGTTTAGCAGTGTGAGGAATGTGCTAGGTTCTTGGACTCTAGTTATTGCAATACCACTATCCACTGATCTTGTGTTTCTCTATTTCTTCCCAGATCTCCCTCCCTGCTGTTCCTACCCTTTCCTTCCCTCGCTTGACTATCCCAACAGTCTGTGTGTGTGTACATTCCAGACTTGGGGCCGTCGAGAGGTGGACCCCTTTAGAGCATCAGCACAGTCCCGAGGATTCTGGACGAAGAAGCCCGACATAGCCTTACCAAAATGTTTCAATGATGGTCCTCGGAAGGTGCAAGTGTTCTTGACTCAATGTACATTACACTTTATGTGCCGTCCTGCGATTTTCCCCGATGCACAGTCTTGAGTGGCTTTCATACTGTCTTACCTTAGTGGAGATGCAGCATCTTGGTCAATGCCACTAGTTAGAAGAAACAACCATGTTTTGTACGATTTTGACAAGTTCAAGAAGGAGTTTATCAGAATTTTTGATCATCGACACGCATCTCAAGCTACTGATAACAAGTTGTTGGAGAGAAGACAAGGAAACTGAAACCTGGTGGCATACCTAGCTCAGTTCAACAAGTTGGTCGTAGAAACTGAATGGCCAGAAAGTAAGAGAGCAACAGTCTTATACAGAGGTTTGAAGGACAAACTGAAGGATGCCTTAGCTCAACTGCCAAATAGACCTACAGAAATTTGGGCTAGGATAGACTTGGTGTTAGAGATTGACTTTCACCAAAATGAAAGAAGAGGAGAAAGAAGACGAGATTTTCACCCAAGCATGCCTAGGTTTGACCGCATCAAGGTTGAGACTTCCAAGACTATGGAGGGGAGCCGATGCAAATTGGAACAGTTAGAGGACCATTGTCAAAGGATGAAAAGGAAAGAAGAAGACAAAATAAGCAGTTTCCTTATTGTGGCGCAAGAGGAAATTTTGTGAGAAATTGTCCAAAGAAACCCAAACAACCCATGTAGGAAACCTTCCAGTACCATAGGTAGGAGGAGTTGGACTGATAAGTGCGGATCTTGACACAACTCCTAAGGATCATGGATTAGCCAACACTTTATAGTCTTCGTCTCCACACTTGATAATCTCCATGATCCTTAAGATTAGACAAAACAAGTTGGAGGAGGTAGCGGTGATGATAGCCTCTGAAGCAAATGGAAATTTTTGCGAATTGAAATTTGCTGAAAGGATTGGGTTGAAGGCAATTCGAAAGGACAAGAGTGAAGCCATTCGAGAAGAGGATGGAACAAATCTATCATCCGGCCCAATAGTAAGTCATACTGAACCCATTGAGTTAATGTCTCCAGAGGGACATCATGAGGTCTTACAGTTCAACTTAATTGATGCCTCACAATTTGAACTGATTCTAGGTCTACCCTGACTCACAGAGATTAATCCCACAATAGATTGGAGTGCCAGATAAATTGAGTACTGTAAAGAGCATTGTTTTGGAGAAACAGGAACTGGTCATGAAACATCTCTGGCTACCCAGCTCTGTGAGGAGGGTGGAACAACAGTTTGTGTGATACATACTACAGAAATTCCTCCTGAGTATGCACATTTCCAGGACATATTCAACGAAGTAGATATGGAAAAATTGCCACCACACAGAACCTATGATTGCAAAATAGAGCTAGAGCCAGGTTCTAATCTACCTTGCAGTAGGAGTTATGCCCTAACAGAGAAGGAAGATCAGCATTTGAAGAGATATATTCAGAAGTATTTGGATAACTGATTTATTCGGCGCTCTCAAACCCCTGTATCTTCGCCATTATTCTTTGTCCCCGGGAAGGAAGGAGAACTGCGGGTGTGTATAGATTATAGGGCTATCAATCGGGTTACCCACTCCCTTTGATATCAGTCTTGTTAGACCAAGTTAAAGGAGCACAAGTTTAGACAAAACTTGATTTGAGGGGAGCTTATCATCTAGTTCAAATCAAAGAGGGTGACGAATGGAAAACGGCCTTTAGGACAAAATAAGGGCTCTTTGAATATCAAGTGATGTCTTATGGTCTATGCAACGCCCCAGCGGCCTTCCAGCACTTCATAACTGACGTCTTGAAAGAGTTCATCGACCAGTGTGCCATAGTATATATTGATGACATACTGATATACTCAAACTCTGAAAAGGATCACGATGAACATGTGAGAGGAGTATTGCAGAAGCTGAGAGAAAATAGTCTATTCGTAAAACTGGCAAAGTATGCCTTTAATGTGAACTCCGTGGAATTCTTAGTGTTGGACTTGGCCTTTTTTCAGGGTCATCCCTGAACTTTTTGCCTTCCTCCTAGTCTTTTTTCTGACATGGTGGTGGTGGTTTTATGACTCTGAGTACTTTATCACTGCTGTCCAGTGTAAAGAGCATGTGCTCTCTATGGTAAAACGTGGTAAAATTGGTCTACACCTGTTTGGCGTATTTAATTTACCTATCAGTCCCCAGTAAAGTGGTATCTCATATACCCGGGACCAGTAAATTAAATGCTACTGGTGGTCTTGCAGTGCTGATTGCGCCACCCACCAAAGTAGCCTTTCAAACCTGTCTCAGGCCTCTGCTATTGCAAGGCCTGCAGGCGCAGTTTACTGCCGCTGTGACATGGCACATAAAGTGGGTGCCACGTCTGTGACTCCCCTTTTACTACATATCAGTCACCCCTAAGGTAGGTCCTAGCTAGCCCTATGGGTAGGGTGCATTGTAGATAAAAGGTAGGACATGTGTCTTAACTGTGTGGCATGTCCTGGTAGTGACAAACAGCCATTTTGGCTTCTCACTGCTGTGAGGCTGCCCTCTCATATGAATGCATTGGGGATTCCCTGATAAGTGTTTCAGTGGTAATTCCTGATCTGAGAGGAGTAGCGGGATCAAGTCTGGTATGTTTGGAATAGTGGTAATAAATGCTGCATAATGGTGTGCGCAGATTTATTATCACTATTTTAGAAATGCCACTTTTAGAAGTGAGCATTTCTGTGTGCTATGTGTCTTTGTGCCTGCCTGATGTGTATTGCATGTCTGGCTCTGGAGTGACAGGGACTGGGGAGGTGCAGTGGCTCCAGAGGGGCTGGGTGAGTCAGTGCTAGGCTGAATAGGCCAATCTGCATTTGGAGTAGTGGGAGGAGTAGCACCTGGGTCTGATTAGGACTCTGCCTTCCTTCCACTATGCTGGCTCCACACCCCTGTGGTGTGTCTGGGGCCAGAGCCTACACTAACAATGGGGACTGTCGTGCACTTGTTAAGTGCCCCCCAGAACTAGTTTGAACTGGGTCCCAAGCCCTGTGCCAGGGCAGAACAAAGAAGACATTCAGTATAAGTATTGGGGCTGTGACCCCATGTTTTGGTGGTGCTTACTTGGGGCTGGAGGACAGCGGGCGCCAGGAGGAACCGCCACAAAGGACTCCCTCCCTGCTGGAGGGCCCTGTGAGCTGGCCTGCCTGGGCCCAACTCTGCCCCTAGTGCTCTTAGACTCAGCATGTGGTAAGCACTGGATTTTCCCCTGCTTTCTGGGAGCTGATTGCCATTGCGCTAGGTAGTGTTTCCAGCGTGAGAAGAGCGCTGTGAGCTTCCTGCTTTATGTTCCACGGGGAGACTGGCCGAGCGCTGTGTTCCTCCACTGATTTTCCTAGCAGCCCGGGTGGAGGGCTGTTTGTTGTGGAGTATGCCAACTGTGCCCTGAGCGTGCGTCCGTGCAGCGTGTGGAGAGCTGCATCGCCGGGCCCAAGATGTGGCAGAGACTTCCCTCGTATCTGAGCCCGAGACGGGGGTTCTAGCCACCACGCAAAACCGGAAGTCATGCGCCCATTGCCTGACCAGGGGCGAGGCTGACTAAAGAGGAGAAGCCAATCATGAACGATGCGGCCGGAAGTCAGGCAACCTTGTGCCTGAAGGAGGGCGGGGCTCCCGTGTTGCCGGTGAGAGCCTCGCGTGTTGCCTAAGTGAAAACATGAGACTGCTGCGGGAGAAGGCGAGGCGGAAGGGACGCCGCTGACAGAGACTTCGCTCCGTGTCCCGCTACCACCGTGTCCTGCCGGAAGAGCCGGTACAACTGGAGGCCAGTGTTGGCAGCTGCACTGCCAGATCGCAGGCAGCTGCGCTTGAGGAGTGAGAGGATCGGAGCTGTGGCTCCCTGTGGCTGTATCCTTCCTGATTTTTTGCCCGCACAGGAGAAGCCCCGGTGAGTGGGGCTTGGAGGGGAACCCTGTTGGTGCCTGTGGATGCCGATTTCCCTGCGAGAGGAGCCCTGGTGAGGGGGTCTCCCAGGGCACCCTGTTGGTGCCTGCTTGCTTCACAGCTGCGCCGCCGCATTGCGGGCAGCTGCAACATCGGGGGCATTTCTTTGCTGAAGAGAGATAAGGGGGAGTTGCACCCTCGCCCCCGATTGTGTTACGGGCCCATGGGGCCATTGCTCTACTTTATTCGCAGCTAGGGGACTAGTGGAAGACCCGTGTCCACAGAAAGGGACACGCAGATTAGGAAGCCCCTTTCTTTTAACAAGGGCATTGCGGGGAAGCCCGGGACGGGCCCCCGAGGATGAGACTGGCCAATGTGCATCCTAGGGTTGGTGGGACCTAATGCCAGTAGGTGATGTGCATCCACTGAGGGTGCATGGTGTTACTGTGGTGCACTAGTGTTATGATGTTTATGCCTCATGATTTATGCATAATGTGTTTATGCTAAGTGTCTCCTGCCAGTACTTACTGGTTGTTGATGATTTTCATCACTTGAGTGTTCTAATAGTTATGACAGTGGCCCGATTGGCCCTGTAATGTATGTAATCCCCTGTAAAGTAATACCTAGTGCCAGGTGGCACAGTGTATATATGTGATTATGCTCTAATGTGTTTTATGAGTAATACAAAGTCTATTTTTATATAACCCTGTGTGGAGTTTCTTTTGTGGTGTGCCTAGTGTGTCGCTGCTGTGTGAGTATGTTGCGCAAATGCTTTACACATTGCCTCTCGGATAAGCCTGACTGCTCGTGCCAAGCTACCAAGGGGGTGAGCAGGGGTTATCTTCAGTGTGTAACTCCCTTGCCCTGACTAGAGTGGTGGTTTCTGCCTGGCTTAGGCACTTGCCCTAGCCAACCAGAAATCCTGTTTCAATCACTTAGGATTTGTCCTGTGTCCAGCAGGGTTGACCATGGTTAAGAAGAAAATAAATGCAGTTACTGAGTGGAAGTCTCCAAGAACCGTGAAGGAGGTTCAGAGCTTTATAGACTTTGCCAATTTCTACCTGGGATTTATCCAGGATTTTTCTAAAAATTAATTCCACTCACTGGTCTCTTGAAAAAAGGAATTCCATTTGAGTAGTCAGATGATGCAGAAAGAGCCTTTACATCCTTAAAAAAAGATTTTATCTCTGCGCCCATTTTACTTAATGCTGATCCATCTGAATCGTTTTTTGGGGAAACTGATTTGGCTCTGGGTGGAGTTATGTTGCTAAGACATAAGGTTACTGTACAGTTGCATCCCGTGGCTTACCGGTCACAAAAGATAACTCCATCAGAAGGTAATTACACCATAACAGAGAAGGAGTTGCTAGCTATCAAGGATGCCTTCAAGGAATGGAGACATTAGCTCATGAGAGCAAGACATACCATAACTGTATATACAGACCATCGAAACTTGAAGTTTCTAAAATCGGAAAGAACCTTGACCTCAACACAACTTCAGTGGTCTTTGTACTTTGCAGATTTTGACTTTTTTATTACAGATCGGCTTGGCACAAGAAACGGGAAAGCAGATGCCTTTTCAAAGATGGGTATGGAAAATTCGCAAAAGGTAATCAAAAACCAAAACATCCTTCCAGAGACCAGTATTCTAGGGGCAATTTTAATAGGGCAAATAGAGGAATGTGTACATGAAGCAATGACTGTGGATGAGATGAAAGAGTTGGCGAGTCAAGACTCTGTAAGTTCGAGGAGAACTACCACTTAATGAAGGAGCTCTGTACTTACCAACACAAGAATTTGGAGAAAAGGCCCTACATGAGTGTCATGACAATCTGTTGGCTGGACATAAGGGAATGCAAAAGACGGTAGATTTAGTAAAAAGGAAGTATTAGTGGCCGAGAATGACTAAGGACATCCATCAGAATGTGGATACTTGTGAGATCTGTGCTTGAGGAAAATCGGATATACAATCACTGAAGGGACTACTGCAACCATTGCCCAATCCTCCTTATCCCAGGCACACCATGACCTTAGATATTATAGTAGATTTACCCTCTACTCAAAGTTTTGACACCATCTTGATGTGTGTAGATGCCTTCACCAAGATGACCCATTTTGTTCTATTAAAGGTGTTCCCTCTGCTAAGAAGTTGGCTCAATTTTTTTGTCAGAACATAGTATGGGCTAATGGAATTCCTTAAGAGTTAGTCTCAGACCAAGGTTCACAGTTTTTGTTGCACTTTTGGAAGGCCTTTACATCAGAATTGAACATAAACACTTAATATTCTACCAGTTACCATCCCGAAACGGATGGGCAGAGTGAGCGAACTAATCAGGAGCTGGAACAATACTTGAGGCTGTTTCTTTTGGATCAAGAAGGAGATTGGCCAGACTTCTTATGGGCAGCTGAGTTTGCACATAATAATGCAAAAAATGTATTGACGGGCTACTCAACTTTTTCCTTGAATTATGGTGTATATCCACATTTTTCTGTGTCTTTCCAAGAGATGGCAGTTCCAGCTGTGAAAGATCTGGCGCAACATATGGCTTTGATATACAAACCAGCAACTGAGAATTTAACCAAAGCTAAAGAGAATTACAAGTTCCATGCAGATAAGAAGAGACGGAAGGAACCCGATTTAAAGATTGAGGATCACGTCTGGCTCAACTCTAAGAACCTTAGACTTAAAGGCCACGCTTTGTAGGCCCTTACCCAATAGTAAAAAAGATAAACCCAGTGACCTACAAGGTCAAATTAATTTCATGTCTCTTTATTAAAAAAGGTATTGAAAGGTTTAGGAGTAACCCTGCCACCTAAGCCAGTGCAAACTGAAACTGGACCAGAATTCAAAGTGAAACAAATCTTCGATTCAAGAGTATCCAAGGGTGAAATGTATTATTTGATTGATTGGAAGGTCTATGGCCCTAAAGAAAGATCTTGGGAGTTGCATTCAAATGTATGTGCCCCTCGTTTGGTTAAGGCATTTCAAATGAAATTTCCAAGCAAACCCCGGCTGGGGGTTCATCCTTGTGAGGGGGTACTATCCGAACCCCACAGATCCTTGGCAAAACAGGAAGAAGATCTGGATATTTATCAAGACTGAGGCATTAGACTTCCAGTTGGAGCTTGAGTAAGAAGATTAGAAGTTCCAAGATGGCCGCCTGAAGACCACAACATTTTCAACATTCTAGTGTTGAAAACCTGAAGACAGGAATGGAATGTCCAGTGCACTCTGCCTCAGAACAGCGCACTTCACAAAAGAAGTTTCTCGAGCAGGTTGGAAATCTCGTTGCTCTGCGGAAGTTTTAGTTAGAGTAGCTGTGTCGCAAGTAAAATGAAGTTTAGCCTGTAGCGTTTGTTATTAAGGCAATTCTGTTCGATAAGGTGGGAAGTGTCTTTTTCCTGAGTCTGTCAGTCTGGTCTGGTAATTCCTATCGGCTCTGGCAGGGCTCAAGTGATTTGTAGTGTCTCTTTTTGGAGTCTGACAGGAGACAATGTGAATTCCCACGTCCTGTTGAAAGTCACGTTTAGAGAGATTAGTGTTTCTCATGAAGCCCAGAGTCCAGAGGAGCTCACTTTGAAACTTGACGAGACGGAAGTGTACTTTCCTCTCTACTTCAAACTACAGTAAAAAGTTCTACAACCAGGATCCAGAATACAGAACAGCAGAGAAATATCGGAATTCGTAGCAAGGAAGGCAGTTACCTGAAGATGAAAAAGAACTCCGTATTCTTCCCCTTGTTCAAATTAATTGCAGATACGCAAGTACCATAAAGACAAAAAAAGAAAGATCAGAACTTACAGTTGATAAACTAATATGTTATGTTAAACAGTGCATGCAACTTAAGAAAGACAATATTGCTGAAATTACATATATTAACAATTTTAAAAAGAAGATATTAAACCATATATATGGCTAAAGAAGAAAGGCATTAGTCACAGGCATATTGAGTAAGATAGCAAGTCAAAGAAAGCGAGATAATTGCTGAGAGACTCGGGGTAGGACATAACATTACATGTGGGTTTTTGCTTATATTCTCCATGCAGTTTCCTCTCCAGAGAAGAGTCGTTGAGTAGCACAGGAAGAATGTAGAAAGTAGGTGAAGACGAGTTCTGGGAAGGAAGCCAAAACAGATGTGACTGTCTCTTCTCTCTCCCATTCCCCTTTCCCCCCTTTTGAGCTGTCCTGCTGGTCTAGGATTAATTAGGATTGGCAGGGATGTTTCGGAGAGGGGCATTGGGAAAATTAATTATACTGCTCCTGTGTGGTTACAGGTGAGAAGCCTCCTGACACTACCTCACGAATAAACTTTCAAAAGCCATCCAAAAGAGACAACTAAGAAGCTCAAATACACTACTCTTGACCCCTCCAAATCTTAAGAGAGATAAATCACGCACCCGCTCCTTCTCTGGGGATCCTCCAAAAATCTGGAACTTCCTGCCCCGGGGACCTGCGGGAAAATCAACCCTTCCTTCCCTTCAAGAAGAAACTGAAGCTTCTCCTCTTCAAAAAATACCTAAACCCACTTTAAAGCTACTGCCTAGTTGGTGGGCTCCCTCCCTGCTCCCTTGAAATAAATCCACTACCCCGGGGAAATCTGTGTCTTTAGTTACCCCCATCCACAAGGGGCCCTACCCCAGCAATATCAGACCTACAACGCCTGTTCTTAATTCTGTTCAGTCTGTTTTGTCATATTTTTGCAATTATGTATTTTGCTCTTATTATTTTACTCCACCTGTAATATTGTACAATTGCAGCTGTGCTCAGCAAAGTGATATGTATTTTGTGTACCATAACTACCTCAAAATTGTATTGGCAATCTTCCCACAATGCCCTTGTACACCTCGTCACATAATGTCACCACTTATCAATTTGTCCCTCAAATATATCTTACGTATTTCGGCTTATGCAATTTCATACCTCGTATACCTTATCATTTTCTGTCACTATGTATCTCAAGTATTTGCTGCTAACTCTTTGAAGCGCTCTGATGCCCTCGGGTCAAGTTTGCACTATATAAAACTCAATAAATATAAATATATATATATATCTGGAGGATTGATTGGAAGCACAATTTAAAAATAGAGCATTTTGACTGGCCCAGCGAATCTTTTTTTTAACCTGGGCCATCTCTTTCCTACAGCTGTTAGACCCCCATGGGAGCGAGCTCTCTGATTGAGTGCCATCAACATTAGAAAAGTGTTGCTGGCCACTATTACAGGACTCAGGACTTTGTTAAAAAAAATATGAGGAGGCAGGGTAGGGATACCCTGGCCCTGGGGTCCATGGGTGCGACCCAGAGGGACCACCCCAAGGCAAGAAAGAAAGAAAAAATCAGCAACATATGCTGCAATTTGTGGGATAAAAACAAAAATGGCAGCTGTGCTGCATTTACTGTAGTTATGGCCTGGAGAGCCAATATCCCGGGGCTGCATTCATAAAGGGGCTGCATGGACTCCCTTTCCGAGCCTCCAGAGACTCTTGGGAGCCAACTCCAGGTGCTGAAATTTGTTTATATGGGGTAGGGCCCACATATCTCCCCTCTCTGAGCCTCTAAAAACTGCAAGGAGCCCACCCCAAGGGCTGATATTTAACAACATGGTGAGGGGGGCCAATCGGCCCTCCTCCCATAGCCCAAATGGCCCCGGGCGCCCACCATTGGGCCAATTACTTTAAGGGAGGGGAGCCACATGGCGCCCCTCCCTGAACCATCAAGACAAACTGAGACGCGCTATGTACAGGGAAGCCCACACTCAGTACATAGCGGTTTCCCTGCCCAAATAGAAAGGTACAAAATGTGGTTACTGCCGGCATCTTAAACTAGTCACATACTTATATTCTCTCCTCACAACACAGCAAATAAAGTACAGTGTTAAGTAAGAACAGAGCATGATAATAGAGAGCTGTATAGAAGAAATATCAATGACTTTATCTGAATAAAGAAAGCAGCTTGTTGGGTATCCTCAAATACACAATGTATGCACTGTACTGTTGGCTGTAGGAAGCCCCATATAGTGGAAATCAAAGTTTAGAGCAGAACCATAACATACAATATAAATGTGCAAGGAGAAACCTAAACATGTTTCTTTGTGCAAAAAAGCTAAAACACAATAGAAATCCTCCTTGATGTCAGACCATGTACAATGTATTTCTGTCTATACACAGTGCCACATTGCTATTGCTAACATTGGTCATGGCCGTTTCTAAGCCATGCCCCTGTGGGCTAAAGAAAAATTTTTAATACAACAAGAAATGCAAAAGAAGACATATAAATATTGCGCACCTCATCATGTTACAGAAATGTAGAAATAATTCCCAGCTGTTAAGTAAATTCCAATCGTTAAAATAAATATCAAGCCCAAGTTGTCTTAATAAAACATGTCTCTAAGTTGGATGCAAAGTACCTAATAAATGCCTAGTCATAGTAGAACATTAATAATAATGGGGAGTCCCAGTAACATGCAGAACCTGGGGAATTACAGCAGTATAGAAGCAGAGGTTCTGACATGTAGAGGTAATTACTTTTGACCAGTGGAATATATCCACATAAATGAAGGACTATCAATTAATGTTACATATAAACGCCCTTCAAAATAAACATTTAGAAATGACGACACTGCTTGTTTGATATCAGTTAGAGATGACCGATATATTTAAAGTCATATATCGTCTGTGCTTAGTACATAAGAACATTCAGACCAAATACAGACTATGTACAATGTTTTGTGACATATATATACATGTGTATGAATGTGCCTCAAAATGATACATGTGCTATGACAATAGACAATCCACACAATTAACATATATTCACATAAGTTTGTCTTAGCGTCCAAATAAAGTTGATGCCCTTAGAAAAGACATGTGTTTTCCATCCTGTCTTATGTATGTCTGGTTAGGTATGGTACACTTTTGTTCATATCACGTCGACGTTTTGACTCCCCAGAAATGGGTGTAAGTGGGCAACATCACAATAGGATCTTCATCAGGACTAAGAAGACGCTGGTGCACAGCCTGTTAGGTTAACTTCTCAGGATAGGGGAAAACGCAAATGATCCCTTCTCATAAATTCGATCCTTAAAAAAGATGTAAACTTTATCACGAGCCTTGCACATTGTTTGAAGGCAAGAGGCTGTGGTGTGTGGCTTTCACTTATCTTAGAGAGTAACCCTGGGAGAGGACGTCCTCACAAGTGGCAAACGTTGCTGGATTGAGTGGCGCGTTTTAATTTGGGGGATTAAGTCCCCTTGAATCATGAGCGTCCCTGGGGTCCAACTAGCCCACCCTGTACCTCCAGTATGCGCCAGGGAGCTGCGTTGCAGAGAGGTGTTCAGAGGCCACACCCCTTTTTACACCTCTCTGCAACGCAGCTCTGTGGTGCTTTCTGGACATACCTGGTGGGCTAGTTGGCCCCCAGGGACCCTCAGGATTGAAGAGGATTTAATTCCCCATCTTAAAACGCGCCACGGGGCCTGTTTGCACACATGTCACCTGAAGCCCCGCCCCCTCCCTTCACCGCTGTGCAAACGCGCCACGTGGCTCGTTTTAAGTTGGGGGATTAAGTCCCCTTCAATCCTGAGGGTCCCTGGAGTCCAACTAGCCCACCATGTACCTCCAAAAAGCGCCACAGAGCTGCGTTGCAGAGATGTGTAAAAAAGGGCGTGGCCTCTGTACACCTCTCTGCAACGCAGCTCCCTGGCGCATACTGGAGGTTCCTGGTGGGCTAGTTGGCCCCAGGGACCCTCAGTATTCAAGGGAATTACTTCCTTCTTAAAACGCACCAGGGGGCGCGTTTGCAGACTGCTGCAGGGAGGGGCGGGCCTCCCGGCACAATGCCGGTCTTTTTTTTTTTTTTGTATGGGAGGGTGGCTGCGTGGCCCCCCTTGCCTCGCCCACTTTTGGCCCCGGGGACCCCATCCCCCGGGGCCTGAGGATTTTCTTTTTTTTTTAAATAAAAAAAAATGGGAAGGGGGCCGCGTGGCCCCCTTCCCTGGGCCTCTATTGGCCCCGGGGACCCCATCCCCGGGGCATGCCCTCTTTTTTTTTATTTAAATATTTGGAGGGGCTGCGTGGCCCCCTCCTCAGGCCATTTAAGGCCCCGGGGACCCCATCCCCCGGGGCCGGCCTTTACGTTTTTTTTTTTTTTTTTGGGGGGGAGGGGGCTGCGTGGCCCCCCTCCCAGGCCACTAATAGCCCCGGGGACCCCATCCCCCGGGGCCTGGCCACTCATTGGGGACCGTAGGGGGGTCCCCAATTCCCGCACGGTCCCACCGGCTCCCCGCGTCCTGCGGGAGCCGGCATTGCTTTTCCATAAGGGGAGCTGCTGACATGCAGCTCCCCTTATGGAAAAACAATCTGCTTTGCTTCATTGAAGCGAGAGCAGGTTTCCCTGCTCTCGCTTCAATGAAGCAAGCAAGTTTGCAATCACAGGATGGGAGCCGCGAGGCTCCGTCCTGTGATTGCAAACAGCAGTGTCCCGGGGTAGGCACCCGGGACACTGCAGGAGCCGGCCCTGGGGGTGGCGGTCCCCAGGGCCATGGAGGGCTCCAGGAGGGGGACCGCGCGGTCCCCTTCCCTTCATTAGTAAAGCCCCGGGGAGGTGGTGGTCCCCGGGGCTTCAGGGGTCCGAAACGGACCCCCACATTTCTTTTCTTAGTGCCCCGGGGAGGTGGCGGTCCCCGGAGCGTGTGGGGGGCTGGAGCCCCCCCACACAGGTCATTATTATTTAAAAAAAGAAGCCCCGGGGGGTGGCGGTCCCCGGGGCTGCGGGAGGGCGGAGAGCCCTCCTGCACCATTTTTTTTTAAAGCCCCGGGGGTGGCAGTCCCTGGGGCTTGGGGGGCCTTTGAGGCCCCCCACATAAAATATAAAGCAACCCCCGCATGCCCCCGGGACTTGGCCCACCCAGGGGCAAAATAGCATCGAAGCGCGGGAGACCGCGCTTTGATTTTTTTTATCACGGCAGGATCCGCGCACCCTAAGCGCATCCCGCTGATTTTTTTTATTTTTTAAATGCTTTTTTCTGGGGGTCAGGGTGTTTCTACCCTGCCCCCTTTTTGCGTTTTGCGACTTGTTTCTGTGCCTCGGTTCTACCGAGGCACAAAATGGCTGCCAACACTTCCTTATTTGGAGTGTTGACAGCCACTTGACAGCCAATTAGCATGTAGCTCGTGATAGGGAGGATACGCGGACCCTACGCGGCCATAGATATATATGTGATTTTACTTTTGATTTTCTCAGGAACTACTGAACGGATTTACACCATTTAAGCAAAAGGCACGACTCTGAACCAAGGGCTACCTTTTTGCCAAATTTGGTGTAATTCCGTTCAGCAGTTCGGGCTGTAGCTGCGATGAAAGGTTCCTATGGAAAATTGCATGGGGAAAACATGTTTTGGGACCCCCCTTTTTTCTCGGCCCCCACTTGACGAATCACCCCGAGACTTTCAGGATAGGAGCGGACCGGAGCGCCACACGAGTTTTGAAAATTCCGCAAAGATTCATCAGTCGGCGCCAAAGTTATTTCAAATAGAATGTTGCGGATTTCCTATGGAAAATAGGTCCTAACTATAACTATCTACTGGCGACCGCCAGTAGATAATATATATATATATATAATATATATATATATTATCTACCGACGGTCGCCAGTAGATAGTTATAGTTAGGACCTAGTTTCCATAGGAAAAGCGTTTTTTGTTTCCCCAATAACTTTGGCGCCGGATGACGAATCATCGCAAAATTTTAAAAACTAGTGGGGCGCTCCGGTCAGCTTCTGTTGTGAAAGTTTTGGGGTGATTCGGCAAGCAGGGGCCGAGAAAAAAGGGGGGTCCCAAAACGTGTTTTCTCCATGTTAATTCCCATAGGAAACTTTAGACACGGCTACAGCCCGAACTGCTAAACGGAATTACACCATATTTGGCAAAAAGGTAGTGCTTGGTTCAGAAAGCGCCCTTTTTTTAAAATGGTGTAAATCCATTCAGTAGTTGCGGAGAAAATCAAAAAATAGAGGTCAAAAATCAATTTCCCATAGGAAATTTTAGACACGGCTACAGCCCGAACTGCTAAACGGAATTACACCATATTTGGCAAAAGGTAGTGCTTGGTTCAGAAAGCGCCCTTTTTAAAATGGTGTAAATCCGTTCAGTAGTTGCTGAGAAAATCAAAAAATAAAGATATCGATATCTAGAGGCACGGAGGATCCGCTGACCCTCCCGACCACGAGCTTTATTCTAATTGGCTGTCAACACTCCAAACCAAGAAGAAAACAGAAAAACAAACGCAAAAAACAAGAAAAGGGGGCAGGGTAGAAACACCCTGACCCCCTTGGCCTGCTTAGGGGGTCCCACAAGGCCCCCAGGGCCCAAAAAAGCATTTTAAAAAAAATAATAAATTGGCAAAATGGGCGCCGGATCCGCGGATCCGGCCGTGAAATTAAAAAAAACGAAGCGCGGGAGGCCAAGTCCCGGGGGCAGTAACAAAAAAAATGTGTGGGGGCCCCAATCCCCCCACACTGCCCCGGGGACCGCCACCTCCCGGGGCTTCTATTATGAGTTGCGGGGAGGCACGCAGCCCCCCACAGCCCCGGGGACCGCCACCCCCTGGGGCTTCTTTTTTAATGAGAGGGGGGCCTCCAAGGCCCCCCCAAGCCCCGGGGACTGCCACCCCCCGGGGCTTTACATGAATATTTGCGGGGGGCACATGTCCCCCGGGGCTTTTAAAAAAAAAAAGAAAATAACCTGTGTGGGGGGCTCGAGCCCCCCCACACACCCCGGGGACCGCCACCTCCCCGGGGCACTAAGAATGTAAATTTGGGGGTCCGTAACGGACCCCGATGCCCTGGGGACCACCACCTCCCCGGGGCTGTGCAAGTGAAGGGAGGGGGGCCGTGCGGCCCCCCTCCTGGAGCCTGTGATGGCCCTGGGGACCGCCATCCCCCAGGGCCGGCTCCTGCAGTATCCCGGGGTGCCCTCACCCGGGACACTGCTGTTTGCTATGGCAGGACGGGAGCCTCGCGGCTCCCGTCCTACCATAACAGACTTGCTTGGATTTTGGAAGAGAGGCAGAAACCTGCCTCTCTTCCAAAATCCAAGCAGATTGCTTTTCCACAAGGGAGCTGCATGTTAGCAGCTCCCCATGTGGAAAAGCAATGCCGGCTCCTGCAGGACGCGGGGAGCCGGCGGGACCGTGGGGGCATTGGGGCTCCCCCCACGGTCCCCAACGGATAGGGCCTGCCCCGGGGGATGGGGTCCCCGGGGCTAGTAGTGGCCATGCAGGGGGGCCACGCGGCCCACCTCCCCAAAATTCTTTAAAAAAAAAAAGGCCGGCCCCGGGGGATGGGGTCCCCGGGGCCAATAGAGGCCTCGCCTCAGGAGGGGGGCCATGCAGCCCCCCTCCTTAAATTTTTTTTAAAATGTGGCCATGCCCCGGGGGATGGGGTCCCCGGGGGCCGGAATTGGCCACAGGAGGGGGGCCATGCGGCCCCCTTCCCGTTCAGCTTTTTTTTTTATTTTATTTAAAAAAGGGGTCAGGCCCTGGGGGATGGGGTCCCCAGGGCCCAAAAGGAAAAAGAAGGGGGCCACACAGCCCCCTTCTAAAAAAAAAAAAAAAGATGCGATCTTGCCTCAGGCCCCGCCCTCCCTTCACCACTCTGCAAACGCGCCCTGTGGCGCGTTTTAAATTGGGGCATTAATTCCCCTTGAATACTGGGGTCCCTGGGGCCAACTAGCCCACCAGGTACCTCCAGTGCACGCATCAGGGCTGCGTTGCAGAGAGGTGGTGCAGGCCACGCCCCTTTTTACACCTCTCTGCAACGCAGCTCTGTGGCACTTACTGGAAGTACCTGGTGGGCTAGTTGGGCCCCAGGGACCCTCAATTCAAGGTGACTTAATACCCCAACTTAAAACGCGCCAGAGGGTGCGTTTGCACAGTGGTGAAGGGAGGGGGCAGGGCCTCAGGTGACATGTGTGCAAAGACGCCCTGTGGCGCATTTTAAGTTGGGGAATTAATTCCCCTTGAATCCTGAGGGTCCCTGGGGTCCAACTAGCCCACCAGGTACCTCCAGTGCGCGCCACAGGGCTGCGTTGCAGAGAGGTGGTCCAAGCCACGGTCCTTTTTACACCTCTGTGCAACGCAGCTCTGTGGCGCTTACTGGAGGTACCTAGTGGGCTAGTTGGACCCCAGGGACCCTCAGGATTCAAGGGACTTAATCTCTCAACTTAAAACGGCCACAGAGCTTGTTTGCACACATGTCACCTCAGGCCCCCCCCTTCCTTCACCACTGTGCAAACGTGCCCCGGGGCGCGTTTTAAGAGGAAGTTTTAATCCCCCTGCCCTATTATGTACTAGGGCCTTACAGAGGAGGTCATGCTAATCACAGGGGTACCCCAACGCATAGTGTTCCCTAGTGTATGTAGGTGTTTTCACTGTATTCTAAGTGTCTTTTAGCATAGCACTGGCTCTAGGCCTGGTTAGTCCGAGTCAGTTACCACCGTACCCGTCTGAAAAAGTTGTGGGCACAGGATGATTTTGCAACAAGCCCTCTTTCTGCTCCTCTGTTGGTTCTTTCTGCACATGTCTTGCTTCTTCCTGCTCTTTTCTTCATCTTTGTGGACTTCTGTTGCTTCTTTCTGCATTTCTTTTGCTTCTTTCTGTGCGTTTTTCTTCTTTCTTCACATGTCCTACCTCTGTAGGCATAGTTAGAAACTAGCATTTAAAAAACCTTTGAAATTCACTTAAAAACCATAGGTTTCAGGCACGTTATAGTTAGAAATTAGCATTTAAAAACCTTTGAAATTCACTGAAAAAACCATAGGTTTCAGGCACGTTATAGTTAGAAATTAGCATTTAAAAACCTTTGAAATTCACTGAAAAACCATAGGTTTCAGGCACGTTATAGTTAGAAATTAGCATTTAAAAAACCTTTAAATTCACTGAAAAAACTATAGGTTTCAGGCACGTTATAGTTAGAAATTAGCATTTAAAAAACCTTAGAAATTCACTCAAAAAACCATAGGGACAGTTATAGTTAGTTGGACATTTCACTCGTACAAAACCATAGAAATTCCCCCGTTATAGTTAGTTCAGCTAACTATAACTCGCGCCTCACAATGCACTGCTGATGACATATTACATCACTCATGACATGGTCAGTGACATCACTGATGACATCGCAAATGACATCACTGATGACATCACTGATGACATCATCCATGTGATAATTTGATGCATCTTCTCACACCCTAATATAACCTTTGATACACCCACTCTAAATTACAGACTGCCATTCTCAAAACCATAGACACTCCAACACCAATAACTACATACCCACTCACTGATTCTTAGGTCTACACACACATCCACTCACTCACCCGTACAGTCACTCATACTTACGGTCACTCAGTACAGGACTATCATATGCACTCATACACCTACATAGACACTCACACACCGCCACTCATCCATAGAGGTACTCACACACCTAGTCAGTCATGCAAATAATTAATCACACTGCCATTTACTCACCTGTACAGTTATACACACACCAGCTCACTTGCTCATACAAATACTAGCACATTCTTACGCTCTTATACAATCACTGATACAAGTACACACTCATCCATACAGCCACTCTCACAATCACACACTCTCACTTATAGCCATTTATATACTCCAACACACATATATACTGCCTTTCACATATGTAGTTACTCACACATGTACCACTGAGATATACATTCACTCACTAACACACCCATACACACACTCACCCACCCATACAGTCCATCACAGATGCACTCTTGAAACCATGCACCCAGTGAATCACCCACTCACACATCTATGCACAGAGTCACACACACCCCACCCACACAAACACTCAGGCACCCATACAGATACTCAGACAACCAATCAATAACTCATATAGACACTCATGTAGCTACTCACAAACCCATGCAGCCGCTTACACAGCAACAGACAGACGGATACAGACATTCACACAGTTTAGTCACTAACCCATGCATTCAGTAAGATACGTTTAATCACTCACTTATAGAGTCAGTCACGCACCTACTAAATCATCCAATCAGACACTTATACACCCACTCATTCTTCAATACGCCTTTCCCTATATATATTAAACATATTTAAACTTTACAGAAACACACAGTCACTGGATGATGTCATCAGTGATGTCATTTGAGATGTCATCATTGATGTCATCAGTGATGTCACTGACCATGTCATGAGTGATGTAATATGTGACGTCATCAGCAGTGCATTGCAGGGCGCGAGTTATAGTTAGCTGAACTAACTATAACGGGGGAATTTCTATGGTTTTGTACGAGTGAAATGTCCAACTAACTATAACTGTCCCTAAAACCTATGGTTTTTTCATTGAATTTCTAAGGTTTTTAAATGCTAATTTCTAACTATAACGTGCCTGAAACCTATGGTTTTTCAGTGAATATATATATATATATATATATATATATATATATATATATATATATATATATATATATTATCTACTGGCGGTCGCCAGTAGATAGTTATAGTTACAACCTATTATCCATAGGAAATCCGCGACATTCTATTTGAAATAACGTTGGCGCCGGTTGACGAATCTTCGTGAAAGTTTCCAACTTGTTGGGGCGCTCCGCTCCGCTCCTACCCTGAAAGTCTCGGGGTGATACGTGAAGCGGGGGCCGAGAAAAAGGGGGGTCCCAAAACGCGTTTTCCCCATTCATTTTTCCATAGGAACCTTTAGTCGCAGCTACAGCCCGAACTGCTGAACGGAATTACACCAAATTTGGCAAAGAGGTAGTCCTTGGTTCAGACTGGTGCCTTTTGCTTAAATGGTGTAAATCCGTTCAGTAGTTCCTGAGAAAATCAAAAGTAAAAGTACATATATATCTATGGGCGCGTCGGATACGCGTACCCTCAGCGCACCCTGCGCGCACCGTCCCGATCACGAGCTGCATGCTAATTAGCTGTCAGCTGGCTGTCAACATTCCGATTCAGGAAGTGTTGGCAGCCATTTTGTCCCTCGGTAGAACCGAGGGACATAAACAAGTGCGCAAAGCGCAAAAGGGGCAGGGTAGAAACACCCTGACCCCTAGGTCTGCTCAGGGGTCCCACAAGGACCCCTGGGCAGAAAAAGATTTTTTTTTTTTAAATCGGCGGGATGCGCTTAGGGTGCGCGTATCCCGCCGAGAAAAAAAAGAAACAAGTGTGCAAACGCACAAAGGGGGCAGGGTATAAACACCCTAACCCCTAGGCCTGCTCAGGGGTCCCACAAGGACCCCTGGGCAAAAAAAGCATTTTAAAAAAAAAAATCAGCAGGATGCGCTCAGGGTGCGCGAATCCTGCCGAAAAAAAATCGAAGCGCGGTCTCCCGCGCTTCGATTGTATTTGCCCCCGGGTGGCCCAAGTCCCGGGGGCATGGTGGGGGTTTAATTTTATGTGTGGGGGGCCTCAAAGGCCCCCAAGCCCGGGGACCGCCACCCCCGGGGCTTTCTTTTAAAAATGGTGCGGGAGGGCTCTGAGCCCTCCCGCAGCCCCGAGGACCACCACCTCCCCGGGGCTTTTTTTTTAAATTAAACAACCTGTGTGGGGGGCTCCAGCCCCCACATGCCCGAGGACCGCCACCTCCCCGGGGCACTAACAAATTAATATGGGGGTCCGTTACGGACCCCAGAGCCCCGGGGACCACCACCTCCCTGGGGCTGTGTACTGAATGGGAGGGGGCCGCGCGGCCCCCTCCTGGAGCCCTTGATGGCCCTGGGGACCACCACCCCCAGGGCCGGCTCCTGCAGTGTCCTGGGGTGCCTACCCCGGGACACTGTAGTTTGCTATGGCAGGACGGGAGCCTCGCGGCTCCCGTCCTGCCATAGCAAACTGCTTTGGATATTGGAAGAGAGAGCAGGAAACCTGCTCTCTCTTCCAATATCCAAAGCCGATTGCTTTTCCACATGGGGAGCAGCATGTCAGCTGCTCCCCATGTGGGACTAGCAATGCCGGCTCCCAAGGGACGTGGGGAGCCGGCGGGACTGTGGGGGATTGGGGACCCCCACAGTCCCCAACGGAGAGGGCCAGCCCGGGGGATGGGGTCCCGGGGCAAGTAGTGGCCCGGGAGGGGGCCACGCGGCCCCCTCCCCAAAAAAGAGCAAAAAAATTTTAAATAAAGGAAAGGCCGGCTCCGGGGGATGGGGTCCCCGGGGCCTTAAAATGGCCAGAGGAGGGGGCCACGCTGCCCCCTCAAAAAATAAATATAGAGGCCATGCCCCGGGGGATGGGGTCCCGGGGCCAATACAGGCCAAGGGAAGGGGGCCACGCGGCCCCCTTCACGTTTTTTTTTTTTTAAAGGTAATTTAAAAAAAGGGGTAAGGCCCTGGGGGATGGGGTCCCCAGGGCCCAAAAAAGAAAAAGGAAGGGGGCCACACAGCCCCCTTCAGGGAGAAAATTTTTTTTTTTTTAAAACGATCGGGCCCGCAGGCCCCGCCCCCTTCCTTCACCACTCTGCAAACGCGCCCCTGGCGCGTTTGCAGAGGGGAACGATTCCCCTTGAATACTGGGGGTCCCTGGGGGCCAACTAGCCCACCAGGTACCTCCAGTATGCGCCAGGGGGCTGCCTTGCAGAGAGGTGTACAGAGGCCACGCCCTTTTTACACCTCTCTGCAACGCAGCTCTGTGGCGCTTTTTGGAGGTATATGGTGGGCTAGTTGGACTCCGGGGACCCTCAGGATTCAAGGGGACTTAATCCCCCAACTTAAAACGCGCCACGGGGTGCGTTTGCACAGTGGTGAAGGGAGGGGCGGGGCTTCAGGTGACATGTGTGCAAACAGGCCCCGTGGCGCGTTTTAAGATGGGAATTAAATCCCCTTCAATCCTGAGGGTCCCTGGGGGCCAACTAGCCCAACAGGTACATCCAGAAAGCGCCACAGAGCTGCGTTGCAGAGAGGTGTAAAGGGGTGTGGCCTCTCTACACGTCTCTGCAACGCAGCCCCCTGGCGCATATTGGAGGTTCCTGGTGGGCTAGTTGGCCCCTAGGGACCCTCAGGATTCAAGGGGACTTAATCCCCCAACTTAAAACGCGCAACGGGCGCGTTTGCACAGATGTCACCTGAGGCCCCGCCCCTCCCTTCACCATTGTGCAAATATTCCTCTAAAATCAGCCGAAATATGAATTCCGATTTACTCACCTGTTATCAGGAGAGACCTCAGTGCTGCATCTTTCAGCCCAGTACTGGTCCTGAAAAGTAATTTTAACCGTACTTACCGGTAACTTGAATTTCCTTCATAGGCTAACATTGACTTGTTTCACTTGGAAATTCTTCTAAGTGTGGAGTTTTGGAACTTTAAAATATTCCTCTAAAATCAGCCGAAATACGAATTCCGATTTACTCACCTGTTATCAGGAGAGACCTCAGTGCTGCATCTTTCAGCCCAGTACTGGTCCTGAAAAGTAATTTTAACCGTACTTACCGGTAACTTGAATTTCCTTCATAGGCTAACATTGACTGGTTTCACTTGGAAATTCTTCTAAGTGTGGAGTTTTGGAACTTTAAAATATTCCTCTAAAATCAGCCGAAATACGAATTCCGATTTACTCACCTGTTATCAGGAGAGACCTCAGTGCTGCATCTTTCAGCCCAGTACTAATCCTCAAAAGTAATTTTAGCCGTACTTACCAGTAACTTGAATTTCCTTGCATAGGATATCATTGCCTGCTTTTTGCTGAAAAAGTTTCTAAGTGTTGATTTTTGGAACTTTAAAATATTCCTCTAAAATCAGCCGAAATCCGAATTCTGATTTACTCACCTGTTATCAGGAGAGACCTCAGTGCTGCATCTTTCAGCCAAGTACTGATCCTCAAAATTAATTTTAACCGTACTTACCGGTAACTTGAATTTCCTTCATAGGCTAACATTGACTGGTTTCACTTGGAAATTCTTCTAAGTGTGGAGTTTTGGAACTTTATAATATTCCTCTAAAATCAACCAAAGTACGAATTCCAATTTACTCACCTGTTATCAGGAGAGAACCCAGTGCTGCATCTTTTAGCCCAGCACTGACCCTGAAAAGTAATTTTAACCGTACTTACCAGTAACTTATATTTTCTAACATAGGAATCCATTGTCTGGTTTTCAGCAGAGAACTTTCAAAGTGTCGATTTTCACAAACTACAAATATTCCTTAAAAATCGCCTGTATGACTTAAACGCATTCATTCAACTGTTTACAGGAGATGCACCAGTGCTGGATCCAGGATCCAACACTGAGTAAGATAAAGTAACGATAACAGTTTTTACCTGCTAAGTGAATTTCCTTCCATAGGATAACATTGGTGATTCTATGAGAAAAAGTTTCTAAGTGTCAACTTTTAAAATACAATAATATTCCTTAAAAATCACGACTGTAACCAAAACGCTTTTACTCAACTGTTTACAGGAGATGTACCAGGACTGAATCTAGGATCCAGTCCTGTGGTTACAAAAGTAATCCATAAAGTAACTAATTGCATTTAACTAGAAATTCACATTGAGCTGAATGTTGCATTGTGTTTGAAAATGTGTTGCCCATTGCAACAACTGTAACTACTGTACTTAAAAGTCTATTGCCTATCTGCAAAGTATTTAAACTAAAGTAATTCATTCTGAGAAAGTATTTTTTGTAATGTAATGTATAATGTAATTACAATGTAATTTAAAAAATAAAATATGTAAAAAAAAATTGTTTCTAAAAATGTAGTAAATCAGTATGAAAAAAATTAATATAACAATTAATACATTTAAAAATTGTCATTTACAAAACCTTTCAAATTCACTGAAAAAACCGTAGGTTTCAGGCACGTTATAGTTAGAAATTAGCATTTAAAAAACCTTTGAAATTCACTGAAAAAACCATAGGTTTCAGACACGTTATAGTTACAAATTAGCATTTAAAAAACCTTTGAAATTCACTGAAAAAACCATAGGTTTCAGACACGTTAGAGTTACAAATTAGCATTTAAAAAACCTTTGAAATTCACTGAAAAAACCATAGGTTTTAGGGACAGTTTTAGTTACTTGGACATTGCACTCGTACAAAACCCGTGAAATTCCCCGTTATAGTTAGTTCAGCTAACTATAACTCGCGCCCCGCAATGCACTGCTGATGCCGTCACATATTACATCACTCATGACATGGTCAGTGACATCACTGATGACATCACTGATGACATCTCAAATGACATCACTGATGACATCATCCACGTGATAATCTGATGCACCTCCTCACACCCTAATATAACCTTTGATTCACCCACTCTAAATTACAGACTGCCATTCGCAAAACCATAGACACTCCAACACCAATAACTACATACCCACTCACTGATTCTTAGGTCTACACACACACATCCACTCACTCACCCGTACAGTCACTCATACTTACGGTCACTCAGTACAGGACTATCATATGCACTCTTACTCCTATATAGACACTCAAACAACGCCACTCATCCATAGAGATACTCACACACCTAGTCAGTCATGCAAATAATTAAACACACTGCCATTTACTCACCTATACAGTTATACACACACCAGCTCACTTACTCATACAAATAGTAGCACATTGTTACGCTCTTATACAATCACAGATACAAGCACACACTCATCCATACAGCCACTATCACAATCACTCACTCTTGCTTATAGCTATTTATATACTCCAACACACATATATACTGCCTTTCACATATGTAGTTACTCACACATGTACCACTGGGACATACATTCACTCACTAACACACTCTTACACACACTTACCCACCCATACAGTCTATCACAGATGCACTCTTGAAACCATCCACCCAGTGAATCACCCACTCACACATCTATGCACAGAGTTGCACACACCCCTCCCACACAAACACTCAGGCACCCATACAGATACTCAGACAAGCATTCAATAACTCATATAGACACTCATTTAGCTATTCACAAACACATGCAGCCACTTACACAGCAACAGACAGACGGATACAGACATTCACCCAGTTTAGTCACTAACCCATGCATTCAGTAAGATACATTAAATCACTCACTTATAGAGTCAGTCACGCACCTACTAAATCATCCATACAGACACTTACACACCCACTCATTCTTCAATACGTCTTTTCCTATATATATTAAAAATATTTAAACTTTACAGAAACACACAGTCACTGGATGATGTCATCAGTGATGTCATTTGAGATGTCATCAGTGATGTCATCGTGACTCATGTCATGAGTGATGTAATATGTGACGTCATCAGCAGTGCATTGCGGGCGCGAGTTATAGTTAGCTGAACTAACTATAACGGGGGAATTTCACGGGTTTTGTACGAGTGCAATGTCCAAGTAACTAAAACTGTCCCTAAAACCTATGGTTTTTTCAGTGAATATATATATATATATGTGTGTGTGTATATATATATACATATGTGTGTATATATATATATATGTGTGTGTGAATATATATGTGTGTGTATATATATATATATTCACTGAAAAAACCATAGGTTTTAGGGACAGTTATAGTTACTTGGACATTGCACTCGTACAAAACCCGTGAAATTCCCCCGTTATAGTTAGTTCAGCTAACTATAACTCGCGCCCCGCAATGCACTGCTGATGACGTCACATATTACATCACTCATGACATGGTCAGTGACATCACTGATGACATCACTGATGACATCTCAAATGACATCACTGATGACATCATCCAGTGACTGTGTGTTTCTGTAAAGTTTAAATATTTTTAAAATATATAGGAAAAGACGTATTGAAGAATGAGTGGGTGTGTAAGTGTCTGTATGGATGATTTAGTAGGTGCGTGACTGACTCTATAAGTGAGTGATTTAACGTATCTTACTGAATGCATGGGTTAGTGACTAAACTGGGTGAATGTCTGTATCCGTCTGTCTGTTGCTGTGTAAGTGGCTGCATGTGTTTGTGAATAGCTAAATGAGTGTCTATATGAGTTATTGAATGCTTGTCTGAGTATCTGTATGGGTGCCTGAGTGTTTGTGTGGGAGGGGTGTGTGCAACTCTGTGCATAGATGTGTGAGTGGGTGATTCACTGGGTGCATGGTTTCAAGAGTGCATCTGTGATAGACTGTATGGGTGGGTAAGTGTGTGTAAGAGTGTGTTAGTGAGTGAATGTATGTCCCAGTGGTACATGTGTGAGTAACTACATATGTGAAAGGCAGTATATATGTGTGTTGGAGTATATAAATAGCTATAAGCAAGAGTGAGTGATTGTGATAGTGGCTGTATGGATGATTGTGTGCTTGTATAAGAGCGTAACAATGTGCTACTATTTGTGTGAGTAAGTGAGCTGGTGTGTGTATAACTGTATAGGTGAGTAAATGGCAGTGTGTTTAATTATTTGCATGACTGACTAGGTGTGTGAGTATCTCTATGGATGAGTGGCGTTGTTTGAGTGTCTATATAGGAGTAAGAGTGCATATGATAGTCCTGTACTGAGTGACCGTAAATATGAGTGACTGTACGGGTGAGTGAGTGGATGTGTGTGTGTAGACCTAAGAATCAGTGAGTGGGTATGTAGTTATTGGTGTTGGAGTGTCTATGGTTTTGCGAATGGCAGTCTGTAATTTAGAGTGGGTGTATCAAAGGTTATATTAGGGTGTGAGGAGGTGCATCAGATTATCACGTGGATGATGTCATCAGTGATGTCATTTGAGATGTCATCAGTGATGTCATCAGTGATGTCACTGACCATGTCATGAGTGATGTAATATGTGACGTCATCAGCAGTGCATTGCGGGGCGCGAGTTATAGTTAGCTGAACTAACTATAACGGGGAATTTCACGGGTTTTGTACGAGTGCAATGTCCAAGTAACTATAACTGTCCCTAAAACCTATGCTTTTTCAGTGAATTTCAAAGGTTTTTTAAATGCTAATTTGTAACTATAACGTGTCTGAAACCTATGGTTTTTTCAGTGAATTTCAAAGGTTTTTTAAATGCTAATTTGTAACTATAACGTGTCTGAAACCTATGGTTTTTTCAGTGAAATATATATATATATATATATATATATATATATATATATATATATATATCCATCCACTGCATTGTTTATTTTGGATTGTTGAGTTAATACGTTCCACCACGGGATGTAGAATTTGGGTGGTTCACTACAAATAGGAGAGTTAACCTTCTTTACTGTGACTCCTCTACTCTGAAAAATACTTAGCGGGATCCAAACATTTGTAGGATCCTCACCCAGGTGATTAGTGGGATCCTAGCATATGTTAGATATTTTAGTAGGCTCCTCATCCACAGGTACCAACTGTGGCATACTTCATCATTGAATCCTCACCCACTGCACCTAGTGTGAGTGGGTGGGCTCGACTCAATTTGTTAGTAAAGCACATAGCTAAAGAATGAGGGATTTAAGTAAAAATTTAAATTGCCTTCTGGATCCTCTCCTCATTTACTTTGAGGTCCTTTGGCAAGGTAAAATATGGTGAGATGTGCCTGGGCATAATGACCCCTAAAATCAATGGGTCGACATGTTTCAGCCTTCTGTGTGCTTCTAAGGGTCAGCAGTCTTTCTTCAGGACCAGTGTCTATATTTAATCTCCACAGACTGTTGTTTGGCATTGCCAAAGACTATCAATTTTTAAACATACAATATGAAGCATACACGCAAAAATACTGACAATTGCGGACCTTTTCCTCTGTATAGTATATAGCACGTATTATTAGGCTCCATAAGGCAATGAGGGCGGGCAATCCATGTAGTCATACATTCATCAAGGGACATCATCTGGCATTCTGACCTACTTGGTACCCCTCATGCCAATGATCTCATAAGGCCAAAAACTGTTGCTGTATAAATGACCAATTAGATACATTTCAGGATGTGGGGTGTAAATTCATTTAGGGCAATTGACACCCGATTCACCTATATGCATTGCATTGCTCATTGCTGACAGCCAATTAGACCACTGGAAACTGAGGGGGAACTCCACAGTGTTTATGATCTTGTTTGGTTTACATAGGTTGTGAATATTAGATCTGTAATCAAACTGAGTCTTAGTTTCTTAGTTTACTATTAACATGAAAATTGTGTGCACATAGACAGTGTTAAGAGGCTACCAATCAGAAGCCGGTTTGTGAGGAATGGTGTGGGAGGGAAGTGGGCACAGCAGGTGGATTTCTGTGGCTAATACTGTTTGTTAGGGATTAATGAGAATATTCTGCTCATGGCTCACAGGGGCCTTGTGGAGGCCTCAGCGTTCCTCAGCGTGTAAAGCTTTGCCTTCACTAATCACAAATGTGCAAACAGTGCTCTCCTACCATTTAATCTGGGGCCCAGAACCAGATTTCCAATGCATCGTGATTGCCCTCTTCACTAATATCAGTAAAAGATCAGCATAATTACTTCTTGCCTCTATCTTGTTTAACGAGAGGGGCCAAGCCCACAAGGCATGCCTCAGTAATGGTGCAAGAATCCCAGCCAGTCACCCATTTTACCACAGCTTGGACTCTGTGACAGAACTGCAATAGTACTAGACAACTCCAAATCATATGGAAAAAATCCACTTTTTATGTGTAACAACAAGGGCAGCAGACCATCCCATTGGGATGCAATTTGCTAATAAGTCATGGGAAAAGACAAGCTCTGTGGGATCTGATATAGTTGAGCATTGTGAGAGACTTCCTTTGGGTACTCCAGGAATATATCCCAGTCTCTGTCAGAGATGGCATGTCTAAGATAGGACTCCCAATGGGTACTGGGTCTTGTCAGTGGGGTAGTGTAAAGGGTCTATAAAGCCTTACATATCTAAGTTATCACTAGCCGGTGCCCATGGTGAAAAGGGATTGCATATAGCTGTGTGGTTGGGGGTTCAGATTCTGTGCCAAACTATCCCTGTGAGATAGGAATGATCCAACAGGAAGCCCGGTATTGGTCACCAGAGCATCAAAAGAGATTAATGCCTCATTTTTCAATAGGTTTCCTAGTGTAGTAATTACGGCCCATTTCCATTGTGCTGCCAAAATGTGAGTGTTTCCCGGTGTGCATGTTAGTAGAAAGGTGAAAGGAATATTGGGGGCATAATATACATTGAAATGTCCTCCAATATAAATCTGTGTTTTGATGTGAGTATTTTGAAGAATATCAAATAGCCACAGAACCTTCACTGTAACTCAACCAATAATCCTAATAAAGAATTGTCAAAGTGAGTTATCAAATGTCATGTATAGATTATATAAAGAGAAAATAATTTCCTGCAGGGGTCAACAACATTATTCCAGTAACCAGTCAAGAACCTAGAGGGGCATATTCTCAAGGACTCATCGCCGATTTAGCGGCACTTTACCGCCACGAAAGTGGTGATAGATTCATTGCCCCATTCACAAGCCTGCGCTACCAGCCCATATCGTCAGTTTTCCTGCAATAGCTGCCGCTAAAAACATCGCCAAGGCTGACAGCGACAACTAACGCTAATCATATGCAGAGTAGGCGTTCCCATGCAAAAACTCACGATAACACCACTTCGCGATATTCACAACGACCATCCAGATCGGCGATGCGGGCCTAAAACATGCAATAAGGCGCGTTAGCAGCAGGAACTTAAGACCTGCTTTTATCTGGTCTTAAGTAGGATGAAAATCTGCAGTAGAAAGGGAGCCCAGCCCAGAGCCACATCTGAAGACCAACACATGCCATGGAGCTACTAATCATGCAGCTTGGAGACCCAAGAGGGCCACAACACCCACCGCCACCACCCCCAGGACCACCCCCCCCACCGGACCTCCACCCCCGGACTACCACAGAGGCAGCACAGAACAAGACAGCAGACCTTCCTAAAACACACCAGCCTCAGAGACTTTACGCCAGAGGAAGTCATTGCCCACCACAGGCTCAAAAGGACAACCATTCTCCGCATCCTGACCCACATTGCCCACAGGCTGACGGTACCAACACAGCGGACAACCAACATCCCTCTGCAGACAAAGCTGCTTGCTGTGCTGCACTTGTTGGCCTCTGGTACCTTTTAACCAACAACTGCCAGAGTTGGAGGAGTCTCACAGCCAGCCCTATCAAAGTTCCTCACACCTGTCTTGGATTCCATCATCAGCTTGATACCCCAGCACCTTCACTTCCACCACACTGCGCAGGAACAGCTGGAGACCAAGCAAGGCTCCTACGCCATAGCTGGCTTCCCGCACGTGTTGGGGGCAATTTACTGCACACATGTCCTACTTGTGCCCCCTGCCAACACTGCACACAATTACCGCTACAGGAAGCACACGCATCCCATCAATGTGCAGGCAAAAGTAGACCACCGGGGACTGTTCACCAATGCCGTCGCCAACTTCCCAGGCAGTGTGCATGACTCCCACATCTTCCGACAGTCCATCATCAACCAGCGCTTTCAGGATGGCACCTATGGAAATGCACTGCTCGTTGGTAAGTACCAACGGAACACACCACACACCTCAACTCCACAATCATACAAATCACAACTGTGGGAATGCACATGTAACAAAATCACACACAACATGCCAACCAACATGCCCACCTACCAGACATGACAACACAAGTAACTGTGGCAACAAGGGCCAGACATGTAGACAAACCATCCACAAAGGCATAGCCCCTCTGCCACACAATTGCAGAAGGTGGGGAGAGGTGGGAAGCAAGAATGTGCGAAGGAGGCAATGGACCTATGAATAAGAATGAACACAATGCCAAGTGCGGCGGTGATGTGCTGGACAGTCCTGAGTATGCAGAGCACAGACATGTCCATGTGGACATATACTGCTGGTTTCTGTAGTGTTGTGGACAGTGGACGCAAACATGTCACCTCAGGCAGGGGAGAAGACCTGGGACATGTAGCTATGTCACCCCCCCTGTAAGCGTAAGCGTAGTGGGCTGGGCCGGCGTACGCCAGTCCAGCGCAGGAGTGTGAATAAACAGCCTGGGGCTCTGGGTGTGGTTCACTTCCGGGATGGCCACCAAAGTAGCCATGGCGTGTATCTCTGTTGTGGTGTTGGTGCCACAAGGCCCCTAATCGACAATGTTGCAATGTAGTGTTGTCTGGATTGTGCACATACACAGAACTATGCACAGCAATGCGGGACTTCGGTATATAGGGGCTACGCCTTCCTACAGCCTCAGTACCCACAAGCCCATGACCAGCTAGCTATAGTGTCCCACCTGCCCCCCTATACACAGATAGAGAACCAGGCGTTTAGACAACCCAGAACACAACACTCCCCTAATCACTCAGGGATCGTGGGAACAGGTGATTCCCTATCACTCAGACTCCCGTACTCATCCACAACAAGAGATTGACAGAGTCACTGAGTTAGTTAAAAATGTATATTTTAACTGACGTGCTCTGAAATTCAGTATACGAGCCACTACTAACATTAGAATGCATAATACAAACATTGTCAGCATTGTAGCAAGTCCACACAATATAAAAGGAGAAATCATTGTATATTGATTCTGGAGACAGGACTATAAAACCTACACTCCCTTCCCATGGACGGGAAAACCAAGATGACATCATAGAAGATCTCTGGGTTTGTATAGCATACCCCATACCTCTAAGACATAGATCGTGTCTCTACATCACAGCTCCATACAGCTCTTCATTCTTGAAAAGTCACTCCTCAAGTGTGTCTGCGTGTAACATGCATTCTCCTAATATAAAAAAAAAGGTGCCTGTCCCACAAACAGCAGCTGCAGGGTATGTTTTGTCTATGTGCCAGGGCCTGACCAGATCAAAATAACAAGGGACGGTGTTGATTGACCTTGCTCACGATGCACAGACTAAACTCCAGGAACAAGCAGGGACCCAGCGCAGCCAGCGGCTCGCATGTGACCAGCGAAAACATTCTTGCATTAGAATAAGCCTGTAGTATCGTGTGCAAAAGCAGCATCATGGCCTCTGGACCCATTCTAACCTAAAGATGTCAACCGGGTTCCTTAAATCCACATGACACCCTCCCCCTGGCCAGGTTGCAGAAGAATAGAAAAAATAAGGTCCAAGTCGCAAGCAGAGTCAAAGCACTGAGCATAACAGGGGCAATGTTCAATAAAATCAAAATCATAATAAGGTTGATTAGCGGTAAAATACAAGAAGAAGAAAAAAATAAAAATGTCCTGTTGAACATTAATCATCGGAATCATATGAGATCTGTTGAACCTTGGAAGGCAAGGTGTTCCAAAAGATGGTCCCCCTCCTCAAAGACAAGGAGGGCCAACACCCAATTCAACAACTCGAAGGAGCATACGTGCTCATCATAATCCATAGCTTCAAAAAGCATGGTCGGACATCCTGTAACATACTCAATGTAGCTGTGGTGCAGCAGGCGCGATGCCCCTTCACAGATGTCCCATTGTGCCAGCACTCCATTCACGGCCGCCATCAGCATGCGGGTACCAGTTGCACATGATTGATCATGACGCAATAGGGACCACAGCAACAGGTCGTAATCAGGGCAAGGCCGTATGGCGTTTGAGAGGCACAAATTCAAAGCCCAGGAGAAAGGACAGTCACAGCACCAAGAAACTGGATGAACGCATGTAAAGTATGCGTATCTGTAAGTCACATTGTAGGCAGCACCCACAACAGCCATAGGCAGGCAACCAAGGAATTCCTGCAATCGGCTACAGTACAGCTCCAGCTGGACCGGATGATCGAGTACCACATGAAGAGCACCCATTACGAAGTAGTAATACAAGTGCCAGGACAGCACCAGCGAGGAAGAGGATCAACGGCAACCCACCAAAAGCGCTGGAAAAAATTGAATGAATAAAAGCCGGAATTACACCAAATATCCTTCGAAACGAGGACACAAGACCTGAGCCCAACAATTTAAAAAAAGGTGCAAGGCCTCCTGTGTCAGAAACATTGAATAATTGGTGTATCAATTCCCCAAAATGTAGTGGGAGATTGGTATTTTATAGGGGTTGTATTTCACTTGATGTCCGAGCCACCTGTAGCTCGAATGTTTCACGGGCCGGGGTCAAGGCATCCTCATGTTGGAATAACAGTGCTTTGAGCCTCATTAATTTGTTGAAGCTTGCTTTCATAGTGGGAACAGAAGGCCACAGAGAGCTATCAGCAATGCGGGGGTGAAAACAGGACGTTGCTGCAAGAGGGACACTGTTGCCGATACACTGGCGTGCGCCAAAGCCATGCCCTCATGTGCAGCTGTGATCAACGCATGTCTGCGGACCTCGTTGGGAATCAGCGGATCCCCAACGGAAGGAATTGTTACTGTTGGAACTTGTTCCGGGGACAATTGGTATTCATATTTGGACGGAAAGCCCTGTGGGTATTACGTCCCGTCTCTGGTAGCCGCTACGGCTGCCTGTATGTCGGTATCGACTTTTGTCATAGACCTCGTGACTGCTGCTACTGAACAAGTGGCTACTGCCAGTCACAAATAGCTTTATTTGACAATAGTCATCAAAGCAAGAATACAGTACAAAATTTATGACCAATTAATATTAAAAAATTTAAAACGCTTCCAATGAAGATAAAAGTCCATAAAATTGTATAAAACAATCAAAAATTTCTCCTCAAGTCATAAATACATTGTAGCAAGTGGTCTTTTGCATTAAAACACAAAATTCCATAATACATATTCTGCTCAGCCTTGAATCAATAAATCATTTAGGCAACCCTAAAATTTAGGCATATAATGGCACATATACTATGGTACAGCTATCGCTTTTGCTCTAATAACCCATGCCCATCCTAAAAATTTAGACAAAGAAATAACAAGGGGTAGCCATGTTTCTGTACGCAGAAGTCTAAGTGCTACCTCATATTCTCGAGTACTCAGGGCTCTACAAATTGGAGCCAGCCAAGTACGCCGTGGAACTTTGTATGCAGGGCACGCAAATAGCAAATGGGCCAAAGATTCCAAATTTACATGGCAAATAGGGCAGGAAGTATCATCTACTGAGTCCCATCTTGCAGTGAATGACTTTACGGGTAATGTACCCACTCTAAGTTGGAAATAAAGCTTTCTATCGAGAGGCTTCGTTATGATGTCCCAATATGGTTCCAACTTTTGTACTGGTTTTACGTCTAGGAATTGGCTTGTTAATGTCGAGGAATCACTATTCCTAGAGATGTTATCAGTCACCCATCCCCAGTATCTTTCCTTCAGCTGTTCTTTGGTGGGAAACGGGGTACTTTCTGGATTTTCCCATAAAGCAACCATACCAATGCTTGTTAGGATGGATCTTACTTCCTGCAGCCATGTGATTTTCTTATGATGATCTGCTCTAATTAGATCTTTTAGGCCCTCAACATAAGGTGTCAGTTCCGGTGTTGACCAAATTCTCAGCCAGTATAGCAAGGGGCGTAATCTGGCACTATCAGCCAGTGCCTTCCTGCCTAGATCATAAAGTAATGGCCGATCAGGTGTGCTTTGCGGAAGGTTAGTGATTTTACGTAAAAAACTATTTTCTGCTATGGTTAGTTTTGAGAGATTTTTAAATCCCCAGAGCTCTGCCCCATATAATACTGCACTAACAACTTTCATATTATAAATATTCAAGACTGGACTAACTGGTTTGGTCAGCGATACATTAAACTCAGCTAGTAGAGTTACAGCCAGTTGTCGGTGTTTCAGTGTGGCCATGTCCAGCTGCTTATTCCACCTCATGTCACCCTGCATGATGACCCCTAGGTATGTAAAATCTTTTACCTGGCTACTGCATTTCTGGCTGCCTTGTCAGCCAGATTGTTGCCTACAGCGTGTGGTCCCATGCGCTGATGGCCAAGAGTATGTATTACATGTGTAAGTGGCAAGCCCTCTTTGCGAGCCGCCACTCGTACCCAAAGCGTTTCATGCTTGATCGTGTTACCCACATGACATGACATGACAGTGGCATGCACCCGGAGGGCGGGCTCGCCCGAATGGAAAAATGAAGGAGCGCTCGTGGTCTTGGCTCATACATGCCAACTGTTGTGTGTGTACCTTCATTGCCGCAGCATGAGCCAAAGGCCTAGCCTCAATCGCAGTGCGAGTTCAGCCAGGCCTGAACTCCACATCTGTGTCCGCCCTATCCTTACCAAGGCCTACACACACGTGGCCGCCCACCTTCAACGGCCAACATTACAGTGATGTTGTCAGTCTTGCGGACATGCGCAGACAGGCATGACAAAGGTGTGCCGTAGGAGTGCAAGTGATGCAACTGCGCAGCGCACACAAGTGAATAGGCCCGGGGGGAGCAGCTGTGAGGCTACGTAACACACATTGTCCCCGCACATTTGCCAGAAGCAATACATGGCAAACATGAATCCCAAAGTCACACAAATCACACACCACAAAACTTGTGAGTCTGCCAACACAGCATGCAGAACCACCAGTTTACACTGATCTCACTTACCTCTCACAGGTGATCAAGGATATGCACTCTGCCCGTGGATGATGACACCCCTCTGAGCCCCGAACACCCTGGCCCAGAGGCAGTGCAATGTGGCCCACAAACGCACCAGGGGCATTGTTGAGTGCACATTTGGCGTGTTTAATCATGTTTCAGGTGCCTGGACATCACAGGTGGTAGACTCCTGTACAGCCCAGAAATAGTGTTCAAGATGATCATTGCATGTTGTGTATTGCACAACATATGTGTACGCAGCAATGCCCCATGGATCCAAGTGCCAGATGCACCGGACGGTGATGGGGAAGATGAGGCAGGTGGACACCCCACTGCAGCTGCAGCAGGAATAGCCTGAAGGAACACAATCATTGACAATTTCTTCGCATGAGCACGTCACATTGTGACAGTCCTTAGCAATCATGGAACAGTACAAAATGACCACATGACCAGCATGTGCAAATACATTCATTGCAACACACATTCCCTGTGTGCATGTCAGTCCTCTGCATTAGCACATCACTCCGACAAGTGTATGTGCGCCATGAAGTGCTGACAATCTCACAAATAGCAAATAGATGGTGGGTATGTCACCTCTGTACAGTGAGGCTGTTCAGGGTGTCACGTATTCAGAATGCCATTTCAGGGTGTCAAATGTAGTACGTAATCCCACTCATCAGCGTATCACATGTGTACAGGAACATGACATGAAGGCTGTCATTGGTGTTCCATAATAGACAACAGGGTGTCATTTGGGGTCAGATATGAAATTGCGGGTGTCATTTGGGGTCAAATATGGTTATCGGGTGTCATTTGGGGTCAGATATGAACCACCCTGATGCAGAGATGCACCCTGTGACTCAAGTCCCACAACATGAGCAACATGGACGTAAGGGGGATGGGGGCACAGTGAACACCTCAGCAACATGGGAGATGCACACCAGCTAAAAGAGCCAGCAGGAATACCGTGCCGGAAGGCGAAGCAGTGACATCCCCCACCCCCCCAAACCACATCACTTTTCTAGAATGCAAGCAGATGACAAACTAACATTAGGGATGAAAGCTCCTTTGTCTGAACTAGAAGGCGGTAGCACATCTGCACCTCCGACCTTGGAATTGTATGCGCCCGGCACCCTCTGAGAGATACCATAGCAGCTGATGATAACTCCCACACTACGCACAGCGCTAACCAAGGACCAACATATACACGCCCCACATACAGAGGTCCTTGCTCGCAGTTCTCTTGCATGGAATGAACTTCACACTTACGCACAGACCATCCCAGGGGTCCAACCGCTGCACACTCAAACAAATCATTGCTCCGAGCTGTGGCATCCACATAACTTAGACTTAGGCATTTTTACACACAGCCCTATTTCCTACATTGTCGTGGGGCTAAGTTGGGAGATTGCGAGATTGTTGTTTAGGAGCAATGAGGCCACATGTAGTTCACACATTCCCAGTCATCTCACTGCCTGTCTGGCTCACGGTCAAACATTCACATTGATGTCAGTTCCCAGGGAGTACCTTTTTCTGGTATCAATGCCCCTACATTCATCCATGATTTCATACTTGCTTGCTAATAGACATGACACATCTGTGTGAATTAGAATGTTTTGGTCACATTCAGTGGGGTGTTGTAGCTGGACCAGTACATGGCCATGCATACCCCACTTTACATTGTTGCCCGTGGAGGGCCAGCCTTGTGCATGTGCATGGGTTTGCACATGCATGGGTTTGTTGTGAGATTGGTGATGTGTGGGGAGGGCCCCTCTGGGCACATTGTCGACGGGGGCCTACTTGCTGTTTCTATGTATGCTGCAGTATGCCAAGGAGATCAGGGACATGATCCATAGTCATTGTGGGTGTGCACTATGCTATACTTAATTGTGCATGTGTGCCGTTGTGCCCCTCTCCCCCCGTCCCCCCAGTCCCTGGTCGTTACTCACCCTGTTGCTGTTGGGTCAGGTCATGTTGTGCAGTGTCCGGTCCCCCAACACCTGCCACCGTCTCCCCACTGATGACTGTGGACACCATTTCCTCCATCTCATCCAGCTCCTGCTGTGGCGCTGGACTCCCACCTCCAGTCTGCATTGCTGCTTTCTGGTTTTAAGCGAGTTTCAGCTTGGTTTTGCGCTCACATCATTCCAGCGCTTCTTGCAGTCATCCACTTCCCTTCTCTTCACTCCGACTGCATTCACCTTGGCCAAGATGGACTGCCATATTGCATTTTTAGTTGCCAATGACACAGTGGGGGTGATGAACAGTTGTTGGTGGTGTTCTATCACCTCCGTGATCAGGATCTTGTTTTCCTGAGGACTGGATCGCGGGTTCCTCTTCTTCTTCTCCTTGCCCTTCTCCTTCCCCGAGGTCCCTGGCTGGTCCTCCGGGGGGTTTGTGGGGTTCTGGTTGGGCTCTGTGGTTGCTCCAGCGTCCTACATGGTGCTTCTCAGGTGTTTGGGTTTGGGTTTTGGTTCCTCTTTTTTTTTTTTGCAGCTTTTATGGTGATTTTTCCTGCCTGACGTGGGAATTGCAGGCCTGGCGCTGCTTATCGCTGATGTTTTTATCGCTGTTGGGCCCATCGCCACTTTTTTCACATTCGGGTTTCCTTTTTTATCGGCGTCCCGGTAATTTTATCTCGGACATTTGACGCATTATCGGGACTCTATTGCCTGTTGCCGGCGTGGTGAGAATACGCCGTTTAGGCGGCATTAGTTTCCCGCGATAGACGGCGTTATGTAAAATTGCGTTGGCCTAGGTTGGCGATGATTATCGCCAGTTCTTGTGAATATCCCCCAGAGTTTTCTCTTCTGGGTCCTAACCTATCTGCATCATCAGATGTGATGGAGCACCCTCCCCCCGAAACCATCAGTCTGCCAACCTCATTTAGAGACGTGCAGCCATAGTATTCCATCAATAGAATGCTTCTCTGTCGCTCAACGGAGTAGTTGATCTTATTTAGGGTGGATGGTATAATGCCTTTTTTCCTGTCTGTCACTGCCAGGAGAAACCTGGCAGTGAAGGATAGGAAAAAAACAATACTAACCCCCAATACCCTTGGACTAAACTCCAATGGTGTGATAGCCATTAGTTATTTTTTATTTTTCAGAAACAAACTCTCACTTTGGGAGTTTGTTTCAAAAAAAGAAAAACAGTCAAAAGTTTGCAGGATGGCCAACAAAACAGACAGCGGCCGTCCACCAACCTTATAGTATATTGAAAGGAACCACCATGATGGTGGTTCCTTTCATTGTATAGAGATGGCACTGGGCCAGAGGTCAGCTCTAAATCTGGCAGAAAGGGTACTGTCACAATGGAAGAGTTAATGTCAACTTCTCTGTCCACCAAAAGCTAAATCAGGCCACTAGTTCAAAGGTAAAAATCCTGAACAAGGAAAGGCATGAAAAGTATCTATATGATTCATTTGGTGGACATGGAATTCAAATTTTCACACACAGAGCTTTTTCAGCAAAACCAGCAGCTTCAGCGAGACCAGTAGCCAGCTGGATTTGAGGGAACTTTGTCAGATACAGCCTTCAAACATACCCTACTGGAGGATCTTGGCTTCCTTAAAACAGATTAAATCAGAAGGTGAAAATTAGTATCACCCACTTGGTGTATCTGAACGAGGGATCATCAAAGTTTAACTGACATTGTGCCTGATTCCTGATCACTCATGAACAGTGATTTCTCATTGGAGCTTTACTTTTTGTTAGAGCTGTTTAGCTTCTAACTTGGAAAATTCATGTCTCTGATGCCCCTTATTGAATGTTAATTGTTTGTTGTCATTTTTCTTATTACATTTTTCTTCTTTTCCATAATTGGTTGAGGCATTTTTATTGATTTTTTGACTACTTTAGTGTTCTTAAATACTTCACATATTTTCCTAAATTATGACTGTCTGCTCCATTCCATAGCTGCCAGCAGTTGATCCCAGTTAAAAAATGTCAAACTGTGTGTTTGACCTGAATGGATTTTAGGACTCATGCTCCCAACAAATAATCAATTTTCTTACATTAAGAAAGAGAAACACATTTGAGACACAAACTCTATTGCAAAATGTAGTTCATTCCACAGTAAAATGTGTACTATTACTGTTTCTGATAACAGTCTTTTGAATTGCAGTGAACATACTCTTTGACATACAACTAGGCATGCAAATGCTGGTTGAGAACCGTGCAGGTTCAGTGTGGTCAACAATAATGTGAGCAACCAAAACTTGGGTCAACAATTAGAGACATTGTGGGTTTTTCCTGTGGCATCAGATTGTTCATGATAAATAATGAAGAGAATCCTCTGTGGCTCCTCCTGAAAATTTTGGAATTACTCCAAAAGGAGCACACTCACACAAATTACATTTTTGGTGTGTCATATGTATAGAAGCAGAGGCACCATGTTTGAAAATCAACTCGTAAATTTTGATAGCATTAGTTAAGACTGTGAAGATTCCATATCTGTTAAATTATGCTTCTGAGCATATGTCTTGCAGAGAATGTAACTCACAACACTACTTGACTCTTGAATTAAGAAGAAGTACAAGTTAAATAATTTTAATGCTCTTTTATTACAAGTTTGATCAGTCCAAAAACTGTGCTTATCACTGATTTAAAGCATTGACAAGTAGATTTTGCTAGGTAACCTTTCCCAGCAGTTGGCATTAGTTGACATTAAGAGACAGAATTACCTCAAGCAAGACATGCTTGCATTAAAGGGGAAGCTTACAAATTTTAGCACAGTGACACTAATATCATTTTCAAGTAAAACTTCATATAAACATAATTAATGCATCTTTGATTTTTCTCAACCCAAAATTTGGAAGTCATTAAGAGGTATATGAAAAGAGAGGAGTAAAAGAGATGCACTGAATAAAAGAGACATACACAAAAGTTATGTACATCAGGGAGGGAGGCTGAAAGGTTGCAATGGCATAAAAGTCTCCATTGTAAATGATGGTCTAATTTTGTTTTTCAAGTTAAAAAGAGGAACCATATCTTAGAGACAAACGTGAATGTGTCACAAATAAATATTACTAAAAATATAGGGATACAAGTGACACTATTTTTCTGTGCTTTTTATGAAATTGTTTAGACAGTTAAACAGCTTCAGGCTCATCAATCGGTCCTCAGCTTGAAGGACTTTAATGTATTTTCTATGGCTATGATGTGGGCCTTTAACGCTGAGTTAAAGGAGGTAGGATGCATAAATTATTTGTCAGCACTACTGAGGATACTAAATGATGCACATGCAGTGGTTTGTTTATTGGATTTATGCAAGATTGAGAAGGGATTTGCGCATTGGTCAAGAAAAAATAGACACATTTTCAAAGGGTCAGGTATTACTAATCACGAAGAAGGCGCCCAAGCAGATAGTGATTGCAAGGTTATCCAATGCAGATAAGTGATATATTGAAAATAAAAATGTATTGCTACACT
The DNA here is from genome assembly GCA_963921515.1 of Calotriton arnoldi. Classification (NCBI taxonomy): domain Eukaryota; kingdom Metazoa; phylum Chordata; class Amphibia; order Caudata; family Salamandridae; genus Calotriton; species Calotriton arnoldi. The sequence continues at coordinate 782,684 of CAWUFW010007052.1, read as the reverse complement.
TTCATATGTTAAGGATGCCCCAATGGTAGCAGACTACCTGCTATCCTGCAACATCAACATTTATTTTTCAGGATGGGGTACCATTTCATAGACACACTTTGGTTGGGCTATCATTTTATCAAGATGTAGTTGCCTCTTGTGTAGACCTGATGAATTAGCTCATAATATCGTACTCTGTCCAACATACAAGTCTTTGAGGATAACATATTTGAAAACTGTATCAACTGAAAATATTTTCAAACTGTTTCATCAGCTTTTAGTTTTTTGTTGGAAATAAAGACAAGGTTGCTGTTGCCTCATGTTTAGTATTTGCATGGATGGTTATATACCTACTGTCTGTTTTTAATGTCTACATTTTTTTCTCCGTATGTAAAAGGTATATTGATTTGCATTGTTTTTTCAACATTGACTGCATTGCTTATATGGACAAGAAATTTCTAATAAACAATTTGGAGAACTGTACTTAACTCTGAGGAAAACAGATGCGTTATCTTTACTTACCTACTGTGCTGTGGTCATTATCATTTGGGACTACAAATAGGTATAACAAACAAACGACTCAGCAACCATGGCCAATGGACTATCTTAAATATAAAAGTTGTTTGTTACAAACACATAAGCACTTTCTCATTTGATATTTGTTGTAATTGTCTTTGTTTGGTGTGTTTATTTTGTTGGGGAGACTATGCGCTGTTGCGTACCTTTGTGACAAACTTTGTTTAATTTCAATTATGGACAAAAAATAGAAAGAAAATAATATTCTTTTGTGTCTTAAGAGCATGTGTGATGGATATGAATGTTCACAAAATATTCTGTTCATTGCATGGGGTTATTTTGCCTTTTTATTGGAAATATCTGTAAATGAAGCCAATGAGGCCATTGTGTTGCAATAATCATTTTATACCCAGGTTCCAAGGGGTTTAATGGTTGCTCTTGTAGCAAAATAAACTTTCTGGAATTGGTATTTACATAATTGTAACTTAAAATCCGACTTCCCCATTAGAATTTTAAATGTCAATTCAAATGATTTGAAGAAGTATTTCTCTATCTGCTGCCAAACTGAAGTTATCACTTATCAATTGTAATAAGGTGACCTAGTTTTGATGGAAAAGTTAGCCTTGCTACAATGAAAAATAACTTTAGAAGTTTTCCATTGTCAAGACATGTTAAATTTAAGTACACATGTACTACTTTTTAAATACCATGCACCTTGCCCAGTGAGCTTTTAATTCCTACTTAGGGGGTGACTTATAAGTATTAAAAAGGAAGGTTTGGACCTGAAAAAGACTCTATTTGTCATGTCGAAATAGCAATTTAAAAATACACTACTGGCTGCAGTGATATGCCTGAGACATGTTTTACAGTGCTACTTTAGTGGGTGGCACAATGAGTGCTGCAGCCCACTTGTAGCATTTAATTTACAGGTCCTGGGTCTGTGTAATAGTATTTACTAGGGACTTCTAAGTATACTAAATATGCCAATTGGGTGTATACCAATTTTACCATGTTTGGAATGGGGGAGAGCACAGCCCCTTAACACTGGTTAGCAGGAATACAATTGTGCAGAGAACAAAAGCCAACCAAAAATGTGTTCTGCAAAGGAAGGCATCAATCTGGGGTGACTCTGCAGAAAAGTCCAGGTCTAATGATGCACTAAGTAATATTTATCAAATTAATAGAAAAAAAATTATTATCTTCCATATTCTGTTCCACAATACTTTTGAGTTGACATTATGTTTGGCACAATATTTGTGTATCACAACATCGTTTCCACAATATTTTGGTAATGCACCATGTTTTTTAATCAGCTTTTACTATTCTCACTAAATGGGCAGCTCATATCAATGTTGTCATTTCACATGATGTAATATTTGCATTTACAGTTTTACATTTATTACCCATAACATAAGGCAGTTTCAATAACTATTTTAAACCCAAGGATGTGCACATCATCTGAGCTTCTCTAAAGTGTATTGAATATTTATCCTATACACACATTTTTAGTGCTAAAGTGTTCTTTATATATACATCTCTCCCCACTGTACAGGAAATTTATTTCTGGTATGTTTACACCATCGACACAATCTTGCTACGTGTGTGTCATCAACATCCTCTCTGCCAGGCATTTAACCTGTACAGCACCTTCTAATATTTCCATACTTGCAAAACATATGTGATATTCAAACATCCTTGGAACTCATTTCCTCAATACATATGAACACACATAAACACTCCCCATTTATATCTATGTGTCCTCCACTCAAAATCATCATACCTTCTACTACTCAGATCTCCACACAATCCCCTGGCGACCTCAGTTCATGGGCATTGTTACTATTTGCTCTATATACATGGCTACATATATGATTGGCTTGTATTTGCCAAAAACTAGAGCTTTCCCATTTCACTCTCCCCATATAATTATTCATTTCGCTTTGCCTGTAATCACATTCCAATATGTCATACCTGTTGTTTTATATCTGCTCTCTTATTCTCCTTTTGAGAATAATTTTCAAGAACCATGATGACCGTTGTTTGCATATTACATTGTTTCTTTTTTATGGAAATCTATGTTAAATATGGAATGACATTACAAATATTTTAATATAATGCTAAAAGATGGAATGTCAACTTTATTACCTCATGAATCCAATAACAAATCGTTTCAGATTATTTTGTAACCTTGACAATTATTATGTTACATTAATAGATGTGTAAGATGTTAACACAAGAGTTTCTGAAGTATCAGAAACGAACGTCAAAGAAACGCAATCAACCTGATATTAGGTGAATACCAATGTATTCAATTTAATTCAAATCAATAAAACTTTGTTTGGATGCGTTCTATCATCCATAAAAGTATACACAGTAAAACATCACAAAATAACAATCATAGCAGCACAGACAGCATGCATGTTAAAAACAATGATACAGCAAATATTTATAACAGCATGGACCTACGTGCATGAGCAGAAATTTGAAAAAGGACACAACATACAGAACAGCTTCATCATTTGTAAGTAATAATAAGAATCTAAAAGCAGGTCTGCATTGACCAATGTTATAACAACATTTCTTTAAAAATGAAATTAAGAACAGTCTGGTATACTTAGCATAAAAGTTAAGGAAAAACATAAAATGAAGCATAGATTGTCCGGATGAATCAACACAGGGACAGGGCTTGGATTCAAGATGTATTCAATGCTTGCCTGAAATGTCTGTGTTTCAGAATTTTACAAGGGGTGGAGGAGAGGTTTTTATTAAACACAAGCGTCCAACACTTTCAAATGCAAGCTCTTTTAACTGACTTAGACATATGGCAAAAGAGTTTATAGCGTGTTGTTCTTCAAATCAGAAATATATTACGTGGCCTTTTGTGCTATACATAGAGGGCCAGATTTATCAAGGGATTGCCTTCAGCAATGCAGGGTGTAGTAAGGGCATCGCAGTCCCTAAGTCAACTTTACCAAGTAATTCAAGAACATCTTGTGTGTCCCTGTGTTTTCTGGTAAATGTGGTTGAACGCAAGGCAGTTCAAGTCACTGCCTTGCTTCACTCTGCACGAGGTAGACCTTTCATGGGTGGAGCATGGGTATTCTGAGAATTGCTTTTGTGCAGGGAAGTGTCCGTTCCTGCACAAAACAATTCTGCCTGCAACACAGGCACACATGCACCACGGCACAAGGGTGCCTGTGTTGACGCATGGTAGCACTTTGTGTGCCAGTTCAAAGAAAGGACATGAATGTGGCATATAATGTTAAATATTGTGCATTCCTGCCTTCTCCCTTTTATGCAGTGCAGCACAGCAAGGTGTCTTGCTGCATTGCATTGCTTGATAGTATGATAAATCTGGTCCAGAGTTTATAGACTTTCAAATCTAGGTAAATGTTCTCTAGGAGCAATTATCCCTCTACTTTGATTTCTGGACTGATGACATCCAATGAAACTAATATTTTGGACTAAATTACACAAACCTTAAATTAGATTTTGAATATATACTTGAAAACAAATTGTATGAGTGGTTTGCATGTTATACTTTTTTTAGTCAGTGAGTGAATAAGGGCCTAAATGTGCACCTGGTTTGGAGAAATAATTTCATTAATTAACACAGATCAGTCCATCAGAAAATAATCCTCCTCAATTGTAAATTACTCCTCTAAGGTGAAGAAATTAAGAGGTAGAACAATCTAGCAAAAATATGTTAAAGGGATATTCAGTCCTTTCTTTAGGATCTCAGGAGCCTACACAAACATGATGTATTCAGCTTGATGTTTCTCAGGGAAATGTGAAATGTCCTGAAATTACAGGGTTTTTTCTTTTCAGGCAGATGTCATGATCTGTACCTCTTCCTGCCAGTCACCTCTGCCATTGATTTGCACAGAATATGGACTGTGAATTTACCTTAATCACAAGTCAAACTTCAAACGCATTCACTTAGATCACTTTGAAGAAAACAGCAATGTGCAACATATGTGGGATAATGAGTTGATTCATTAGTGCTTTCCGATGACTTCCTGGACTTTTCTCTTTGTGACACCATATTGCCATGCTGGATCCACAAACTCTCAGCAAGAGCAAGATACATAATTTATACTAAGGAAATACAATGGGAGATGTCTTGTCCTGTGCTGGAATGTGGGACTACATAATGATTTGACTGCTATGAGCTTTGTGACGTTCTCCTGGACATGCCCTTCGGAAAACAAAAGTACAGACACCTTAAAAGGTCCAGGAGAGAGAGGTCTTTAGTCTTCTAGAAAGCAATTATTGTTGCTTGGTGCCTTGAGGACTGCAAGAACATTGAGACCAGTTGAGAAGTTTGTTTTAACCCCAATGATGCTTTGCCTAAATGAATTTTGTTTTGTTTAATCAGAACTTAAGACTTAACAAATACTACTTATGGAGTGCTGTTATTAGGGCAGAGCCAGGCAGAGCCAGTCTCTTCTTCTGGCCCTTGTTCCTATGGCCTGTCAGGAGAGTACTGCTGGAGAGCACTGCTCCAACCATCAGTTAGTGGCAAGATTGGTGTAGTGTAGAGTAGTACTGTACTGAACCACTTGGATAGGGAGTCAACACGAAGAACAGAAGTCAACAGCATCATAGCGGTTGACCACTACAGAGGCTCTTAGAGGCTCTAGAACAAGAAACTGACAAACACAAACAAGTTTCTGGATACCCACATGGACAGGCAGTAGGGAGGAACTGAAACTCACTCATCTGTGTCCCCTCACCACCCACTTACTGATTACTTATGTATGAAGAAAGATAGACTCATTGATTCAATCTCTAGATATTCTGGAATCCTTATTCATTGCCCATTATGCTACGTTCCATAAAGGGTGATAGTCAGTGTCACCTACATTCATCCTAGCCTCATCTATAAGTGAATGACTTAGTAACAACATTACTGGAGACAGAGTATTCACATGGCATCCATCATTGACCTTGTTGTAGTGCTCTAGCTCACATCCATAAGCTGCTACACATGAAACAATATGATCATTCCTGCAAATTACGTTCACATTTGTCTGCATATTGTAATCCTGTGACTCTTTGATGAGTTGTACTCCCCCATGCCTAGCAGACCCAAATGTGTGTTCATAGCATTTAGGGAGACCTGGACAGGAAAACCCCTTCCTTCCATATTTTCATGCAGCTCTTCACTGGAGAACTCCGGTTGTCAACTTAATGTGCAACTATGACTATGTCAAAGGCAAAAATTTCAACAGCTGCTCTTCAAGGAGGGAAAGGAGACATCAAAGTAGGTAAAGTAAAAGTTGTCCAACCTGTGACACTGGAAATAACAGGGAGGCTATTATGAAGGGAGATAATTGTGTTGTATTCCAAGATGAGCAACATGGTTGCCAGAACAGTGGAAATTATTCCAGATCTGATATGGTGTCTTTTCCTGGAGAGCTTGTTGCAGTAGAGAAAAGGCCTAATAGTCTAAACAGTGCAAGGACGTTTGACACCTACCGCAGAAGACCACTTTTTTGGGGGGAAGATAGGTCTCACTAGGACAAAAAGTATGTGGGGAGGTTAACTTATGACACTGATGCATTAAGTGATGAACTTGAACTTTGCAACATCACTAGAATTCTAGATGGTGCAATGGATTACCCAAAGGCCAAAGCTAGATCGCCAAGTCGCAGAACCATCATAGCCTGGTTTCTGAGACATAACCATGGAATGCAAGAATGGCCCCTTCATACTGGACATTCACGCTACCCATGTGTCAACAGAGGCGACTACGGCATGCCCTCAGCGCGTAGCTGCTAGTGACCACTTGGTCCTCCCCCGGCCTTCAGACCGCTCTCACTTCCAGATGGACGGCTCGGCGGCGAGGTCCTGAGGCATCGGTGGCGTGCCTCCCACAGGCTCCACTTCCCGAGGTACAGCTGGCGATTCCGCGCCTCCTTCCCGGCTCTTTGTGCCCAACAGAAGGCTGACGGCTAAGGGCGGCAGAGGAGCCAACGAGGAATGGCTCGGCGGGTAGGTGAGCCGGAGAAGCACCACGTCCGTGGGAGAAAAGGAGGCGGTGAGCCTCCCTGCAGTTTGTTGGCGGTGTGGGCGTCAGTTTGCGGGCGGTGTGGGGCTGCTGCTCCGGACAAAGCCTCGACTTTCTTTGACGTTTGTTTTTTGGCATCTACAAAGACCTGTGTGGCCAAGACCCGAGAGGCTGAAAGGAAGAGGGGAGTGAGGGTTGCTCATCCCCCTACAGTGCGGACGCTGGTTCTGGATCCCCCTCGCTCATAACACTGCCTGGAATTGTAGCTAAAGGAGTGGAACAAAGGAGTGGAGGAGGGGAAAGGAAGAATGAAAAAGAAATAAAAGGCATAAAAGAGGGCGAGCAATAACTAAATATACAAGAAAAAATATAAAAAGGTGGGCAGGACACCAGAGGACTGAGCACAAGTCCGGATTGGCTCTGATACATCAAAGCTGGGTGTTGTTGTTGGAAGAGGTCCCTGCTTTCTAAGGCGAAAATGGGATAGCACTTAAAATTGTCAAATTTAATGGCCAAGGTAGATTTAGCTGCGAGCCTCAAAGCAAAAACGCGATTAGCTCAATCGAAGGCAGCATCAGCCACGGCAAGAGTGGAGCACAATCTAAAAGCACGACCCGGCTCTATTATAAACTCTAGTTCTGAGAGCTCAGAAGAGGAGCCACCAGAACCTAGCCAGGACTTCGGAGCGAGGGATCCAGTCATAGAGAAAATAGCGCAAGCGCTGGGCCGGAGGAAGGAACAAGACCAGTGCTCCTGTGAAGAAGGCTAAAAACTTGGGAGTGATAGTTGATGAGAATCTGAACTTTGGGGACGAAGTCAACGCCGTTGCCTCTTCCACAGCGCATGTAATCAGAACAGTAAAAAAAATATTACCCTTTCTACCACTTGACAGAAGGCAAACGGTGGTCTCCGCGCTAGTCAAGGCTTGATTACTGCAATAGCCTCTACCTTAACATTATGAAACGCTCTATGAATAAATTACAGAGGCTTCAGAATGCCGCTGCAAGGCTACTTACGGGGACCCCTAAGTTTGCTCCTATTTCTAACGAAATCAGAAAACTACATTGGCTCCCGGTGAGAAACCGTGTGCGTTTTAAATCCTTGTGCACGGTTTTCAAAGCACTTCAGGGAAGAGGACCAGCTTACCTACAACAACAGTTCAAGTGGTATTTGCCAAACAGAAACTTACGGTCATCTGGGGCCAGGTTGGTCAAAGTCCCAGCCACAAAAAGGGCGAGGTGGGGCGACCGAGGCTTTATTGTGGGGGCAGCTAGGGCCTGGAATGATCTTCCAGTCCATCTCAGAAATACAACAGACCTGCTGGTCTTCAGGAGGGGCCTGAAGACGTGGCTGTTTGATAAATAACCTGCCTGTTCTTGCTTTGGCCGACGGAGTGGTAACTAGCGCCAGGACACCCTCGGGTAATCGAGCGCTCAATGAATATCCTTAACATAACATAACATAACATAACCAGAGGCAGATCCAGGCCCTCATGACAAAATATCAGAAAATCATGATCCAACTGTCTGGGCTTGGGAGGGTGGAAAGAAAAACACTAAGGATTATCTGCTATTTTCCAAAGGCAAAGCATCCCTGGCCACTTCCGGCTGCATCTGTGAGACTACAAGGGCCTCCTGATGAGACACAAACCAGTCCCTCTCAAAATGTGCAATCCCTGCGGGACAATCAGTTACTCTAGAAGGAAAGGGCGAACATAGCTCCCTTCAAAAGGACAACAACCTCTCCGTGGACTTGCGGCCGCAGGATCAGTCATCTCCATCATCGCCACAGCCACGATTGCAGTTGCCTCTACAGGGTTTGACACTCCCACAGCCGCCGCCACAACATCAGCCCCAGCCGTCAAGTAAAGCAGAACCAGAAGTCCCAGGGCAGCAAGCATGGATTCAGAAAGAAATTGGAGGGCTCCAAGGCAGCCCGACTGTACAATTTCAAGAAGAAAGAACTCTCCTACAATGCGATATAAAAACCATGCTGAATCTCATTCTAGATGAGATAAGAGAGCTTAAGACATCCCAAGCTAATTAAATAGCATCCCTCCATCAGCGCCTCTCAAAGATCGAGGAGGCAGTGGGCAGTTTTCCAGCAAGGATACAAGAGGCGGAATCGAGGATCGCACAACTTGAAGATCAAATGAAGACCATGCAGCATCAGGTGAACTTCGTTACAAAGGAAAGAATTTCACTTGAGAGTAAACTCGAGGAGCTCGAGAATCACTCGTGGTGCGCAAACATGTGTATAGTTGGGGTCCCGGAGGGGAGTGAATGGTCTCAAACTCTTCAATGGGTCGAGACTTTTATCAAAAAGAGCGTGCTGCCAGAACTCACTGGTGATCTCACCATAACAAGAGTGCATCGGGTGCCCTCACACCCTCTGCCGAATTCAAAACTACCACGAACAATTTTGATTAACTTTGCTGATTACAGCATCAAAGAACAGATATTAGCTAAATCAATCCAGCGAGACAATTTTCGATTAATGATGTGTCCAGTTGTCGGATTTTTGCTGACATGCCGGCAGCCGCCGCACGTCGGCGAAAGGAGTTTGTTAAATTGCTATATCTTTTCAAGACACTGGGCACTCAGGCTTCAATAGCTCAGCAGTCTAAGTTAAGGGTGCTAGTGAGAGGCAAGTTCCATATGTTTGCGAATATAGAGGAAGCCCAGTACTTGCTGAGAGAAATCTCCTCTGCAAAATAGAATAGAATCACTAAATTCAATGTGAGGGGTTGCTGAGGTGGGGGGGAGGGATCACTCAGGGTGCAGCACCAAGGCACCCCACTAGAGAATCTACTTGGGGAGGGAGGAGATGGGGCTGCCGGGCTTTTTCCCATCTCCAGGGGAGGGCAAGGTGCGGGATGGGGTGGGAGTAGGAGGGTTTGGGGTACAAAAAAGAAAACAATTAGTAGAATCATAGTGGTGAGGTGGTGGGAAAGTAGGTTATTGAATGGATTATTGCTACATCTAGGCATTAATTATAGAGATGGATATTAAATGTCGGATAATTTCTGTCAATGTAAATGGAGAATTGAACAAACAAAAGTATGAAGGGATGATAAGATGGTTAGCTTCTTTTTCACCACAAGTTCTTTTTCTTCAAGAAACCCACCTGAAAACAAACACTCCATAACTCTTTATCCCTAAATCGTTTTCTAAAGTTTTTTTCTCTTTGGTAGGGACAGCATTAGGGGGGTCGCTATATATTTTAGTCAGGGGCTGGACTGGGAGTCTGTCCAAGTTCAGAGGGATCCTCATGGGCGATGGCTAAGGGTCATGCCAAACCTAAATGGGAATGCTCTAAATTTTGTCCATTATTATGGTCCAATTATAGATGATCCCACATCTATGGTCAGGATGAATGAGATACTTAGAGGGGCTTCGGGGCAGATTATTTTTGGGGGACTTTAACTATATTCAAGACTTGACAAAGGACACTTCAAATAAAAATAAAAAACAACTGAAGCCAAAGACTAAAAAAATAATAGTTGTCATTACACAAGATCATCAGTTAATTCATCCATGGTGTAGAGCCCATCGGGAAGCACTAGAATATACCTGATACTCCCAACAATTTCAGTCAGCTTCCCGCATTGATTTTTTTTTTAATATCTCGTTTTTTGAAATATGTTGGTTCGGGAATGCCGGCCAATTCATTTTCAGACCACTCTTTGGTCAAAATAGAAATAGAGGAGGGCAGGAGGATAAGGTCCAGGTGGCAGATGGATCGACTCCTTCTCTCAAATCAACAATGGGTAATTGACACAAGAAAATGGATGCAAGAATTCTTTAAGGTTAATAAGGGTACAGCGGAACTCTTTTCAGTATGGGGGGCTTTTAAGGCATCCGCCCGTGGGCAGATGGTAGCCTTCATGGCCGCACAGACTAAATATCGGAGGACTCACATAGCCAAACTTCAGCTGGCAGTTGATACTGCCTTGCTGCAGAAAAATGACTCTTTAAGGGGAAAAGAGACAGTTGGTGGGCAGCTCGACAAAGCAAAACAGGAGTTAAGAGAGTTATTTCTCATAGAAGAAATTAATAGCTCCCGGACATTCCAGCAGCGAGCCTACAAAGAGAGCCAAATGGTAGGCAAACTGCTAGCCTGGTCAACTAAGGTAAAACAGGAAGCAGCATTATGTTATGTTATGTTAAAGTCTCTTGTAAAGCGCACATACTCCGATTGGTTTCTTGGTGATAATTTTGAGAGACGCTGGAACCCCACTGATTTATCATATGCTTAGGTTCAGTGGTAGGCTTGGGTGAATAACCAAGTCTTGAGGAGTTTTCTGAATTTCAAAAGGTCCATACATGCTCTGAAGTTAAGAGCAAGAGAATTCCAAAATCCAGGTGCCAGCACTGCAAACCTGCGGCCACCTTGTAGCTTTAGTTTGTAAGAGGGTGTGGCCAAGAGGTTCATGTGAGCTGAATGCAGGTTGCGAGTAGGTAAATGCCTATGAATGAGGCTGGAGATGAATTTTGGGCTATGACCATACAAGGACTTAAAGATCAGGCAGCCCACTTTGAAAGCTGATCGTTGTGGGATGGGTAGCCAATGTAACTGCCTCATGAGGGGGAGACATTTTCCTATCTAGGTTGCTGGAAAATCAATCTAGCTGACTGGTTCTGTGCTAGTTGTAGTCTCTTAGTAAGATACAATGGGATGCCAAAATATAAAGAGTTGGCATAATCTAAATGTGAAATTACCATGGCAAGGACAGCCTGAGTCAGTGCTTCCCTAGTAAGGAGTCGGCTGATCTTCCTTATCTTTCTTAGCTGACGGAAGCAAGTCAATGTGACCGATGCAATTTGGGTTTTCATGGTGAGGTCGCTGTTGATTATCACCCCCAGGCTTTTAGCTGAGGAGGATGGAGTGGGGGGGTACCCAACTCTGTTGGCCAAAACTGAGAGCTCAAGGGTTCTGAATACCTCTGATCAGGATAAGTTCGATTTTATCCGGATTGAGTTTTAGCTGGTTACTGTTCATCCAATCACAGATGTGCAGCATAGTAGTTTTGGAATTCGAGCACAGATTCAGAAGTATGCTTAATGGTGAATATTAGTTATAGATCGTCCGCATAATTGAACGTACACACCTTCCTTTCTTTTAAAGACTGGATCAGAGCAGGAGATATAGATTGAACAAATGCGGAGATAGCGAGGAACCCTGGGGTACTCTGCATGTTATACTCATTTTAGATGCCGTGAACTGGGATAGGATGACTGACTGAGAGAGGTCTTCCAAGAAGCCCAGCATCTCGGACACGATCGATCAAAATGCTGTGATCGACCATGTCAAATGGCGCTGACAGGTCCAGCAAAACCAAGGCCTGTTGGGATCCTTTATATGTTTCTTTCTGAAGTGTATCCAGCACGGTCAATATGACTGCCTCTGTTGAGTGAGCTGGACGAAATCCTGCTTGGTGGGGGTCAAGATATTCTGACTGTTCGATAAAGGCACATAGGCATTTTGCCACATAGGATTCTAATACCTTGACCAGGTAGGGCAGCTGTGAGATTGGGCGATAGTTAGTCAGAGTCAATCAATCAATCAATCAATCAATCAATCAATCACGGCATTTATAGAGCGCGCTACTCACCCGGGAGGGTCTCAAGGCGCTGGGGGAGGGGGTAAGTTACCGCTCGAACAGCCAGGTCTTGAGCTGCTTCCTGAAGGAGAGATGGTCCTGGGTTCGCCGAAGGTGAGTGGGGAGGGAGTTCCAGGTCTTGGCTGCCAGGTAGGAGAAGGATCTTCCTCCGGCGGTGGCTCTGCGGATGCGTGGTACAGTGGCGAGGGCGTGGCTGGTTGATCGTAGCTGGCGGGTGGGCATGTAGAAGGTCATGCGGTCGTTGAGGTACTTGGGGCCCAGGTCGTGGAGGGCCTTGTGTGCGTTGGTGAGGAGTCTGAACGTGATTCTCTTGCTGACGGGGAGCCAGTGCAGGTCTTTCAGGTGTCCGGTGATGTGGCTGTGTCGGGGGATGTCCAGGATGAGTCGTGCGGAGGCGTTCTGGATGCGCTGGAGTCTTTTTTGAAGTTTGGCTGTGGTTCCGGCGTAGAGGGTGTTCCCATAGTCCAGTCGGCTGGTGACGAGTGCCTGGGTGACGGTCTTCCTGGTTTCAGTGGGGATCCATCTGAAGATCTTGCGGAGCATGCGCAGGGTGTTGAAGCACGAAGATGAGACGGCGTTGACTTGTCTGGTCATCGACAGGGAGGAGTCCAGGATGAAGCCCAGGTTGCGTGCGTGGTCCGTTGGCTTGGGCGCGGTGCCCAGGGCCGGGGGCCACCAAGAGTCGTCCCAGGCGGAGGGTGATGAGCCCAGGATGAGGACTTCCGTCTTGTCTGAGTTCAGTTTAAGGTGGCTGTTCCTCATCCAGTCGGCGACGTCTCTCATCCCGTCGTGTAGGTTGGCTCTGGCGGTGGTGGGGTCGTTGGTGAGGGAGAGGATCAGCTGGGTGTCGTCGGCGTAGGAGATGATGTTGAGGTTGTGTTGGCGTGCGATGGCTGCGAGGGGGCTGTGGGTCATCCCCTGGTTTCTTTAAAAGGGGAACAATAATTGCTTCTTTAAAGGCTCTCGGGATGAAGCCCTGAGCCAGTGACTCATTTAGGAGGGAGAGGGCTGGCCTGGGGAGTAAAGAAAAAACTTCTTTTAGAACATGACATGGGCAGCTGTCAGTAGGGGACCCCGATTTTACTTTGGACAATAAGTCCAGAAATACCAGGCTATCTATTGCCGGAAACTGTTCAAGGGAGTGGGCGTTTTTCGGCAAAGATGGAGGGGTCTTGAGGGTGTGGCAGATTGGAATGCTGGCTTTAATCGAGGCAATTCTATCTATAAAAAAGGTGTTAAGAGAGTTACACAGTGCTTGAGATGGGATTGGTTTTACTGTGACTCTGTCAGGATTCGATAATTCGTTGATAATGGAGAATATTTCTTTTGACCTGTTAGAAGAACTCATGATTTTTGATGAAAAGTATGTAGCCTTGGCTGTAGAAATAGATTTTTTGTATAGCTTAAGTTGGCTAAATAGATCTCTCTTTTGTCAGGAGAATAGCTGTGTCTCCATCTCCTTTCAGATTGACGAAGGGCTGATTTTTATATTTTTAGATCAGCAGAGAACCAATTCTGGGCTTCGTGGTGCCTAGCAGATCTCACTATCCTAAGAGGGGCATGTTTGTTGCTAGCCACTGTTAACCATGCAGTGAGGGTTTCCTCACTGACAGTGATGGATGACTGGATGACAGGGGCCGTGTTTGCCAATGTATTCAGGAAGGGAGTTCTGTCCATACTGTTCCAGTTCCTGGCCATAGTCCCTTTAGCTACTGATGGTTTGACCTTGGTTATATTGTTGATGATAAACTGTATTAAGTAGTGGTCAGACCATGTACAGGGGGACACTGTGAAAGCAGACACTGTAAGGTTAGCCGCCAAACATGGTCTAGGGTGTGTCCCTTAATGTAAGTGGCAGAGGTTATCAGCTGAATGAAATTTAGCCCATTAAGTAGGTCTGTTAGTTCTCCAGTGTGAGGGCCACCCAGTGTGTCATTTGCCCAGTAATTAAAATCACTGATCAACAATATTTTTGCGTGGTTCATTATCAAATGGGACATCTATTCACCCTGTGAGTGGGGGAACAGAGGCATATTCTGAGGGGGCCTATATAGTAGTACACAAATCAGAGGAGCCAATACTGACTCCAGTTTAATAACTAAGCTGTCTACTGAGGTTAAGGCTAACAGAGTTAATGAAGTGAATTTTAGCTCCTGACGTATGATGGCGGCTACTCCCCCCCAACCTTTCCTAATGGGTGATTCACCTGCAGGATATAGTAATTGTTTGGGAGTACCGCCAGGATATCAGGAGCGGATTCCTGTGATAGCCATGTTTCTGTTAAAAAAAATATCTGGATGTGTGGAATCCAGTAGATGAAACATGTCCAGCTTATGTTTAGGCAGGGAGCGAGTATTTAGATAGAGGATGGTTAACTCAGAATGACTGCCATTTTCCAAATTCTTGTTGAGTCCTATCTGATTAAGTCCTGCCTCGTGTTGAGAGTGCGTAATTTCTGGGAAGGAGGCCCTTGCTTCCATAATTCCTAGCCTGGTCAATCTAGAGCTAGTAGAGGAGTTGAGTGGCTGGTCTCTAGAGTGAAGGCATTTTAACTCAGACGATGTGTAGGTTAAAAAATGGGCATAATACCTGGCCCCTGGCCCTGTTCGGCCGCGGACGGGCCCAGACGGGCTTGCCTTTGCACGCTGCCAGCGTGCCCGTTGCACGCGTCCGCTGCACTCCCGCGCTGCGGCCACCATTAAGTAACTGGTGCCGCCTGACTCCTTTCGCCCTCCGTGAGTGAACACCCCCAAAGGGAGTGAAACCGGGAAGCGAGGACCCGACCCTGTGGCAGCAGGGACTGAGCCAATGCAGGTGAGAGTAAAACTTTGCTTTTTAAAAAGCAGGTCAAATTCAGCAATACAGGCAACAATTTTGAAGTGTCAGAACCTGGTACAAGATCCCCTGTGACTGATAAGGAAAAGATTGCCCAAGTGTTTCTGGAGCACTATGATCAGTTATATGCTACCAAATAGATGGTCAGGCAAGAGGCAATCCAACAATATTTTGAGGATGATAATCTCCCGCATTTGTCGAATACCCAGGCAGAGGAGATCCAAGTCGAGATCTCAGCTGCAGAAATTCTGTCAGCCCTTGCCACAATGGCGGGAGGAAAAGCATGCAGTAATAATGGGCTACCAATAGAATTTTACAAGGTCTTTGCCAAGGAATTAACACCTTTTCTGGTTGAGATTTTTAATAATGTCAAAGCGGGTGGCTTGGTCCCCACAGCTTTTAAAGAATCCATCATTGTCAGTTTTGTAAAGAAGGGGAAAAACCGTAGGGATATTAATTCATACAGACCGATCAGTCTACTTAACTCTGACTATAAAATTTTAATTAAAATCTGGGGACAGCGCTTTACTCCTTTGGCACAAAGAGTGATCCATAAGTACCAGACAGGGTTTGTTGCAGGGAGGTTAATGTCCACAAATACAGGGTTTTTAGTACAGGCACTTGATTTTTTTAATAGTAATCAAACTCCAGCTCTTATTATGATGGTAGACACAGAAAAGGCGTTTGATTTGGTGAATTGGGATGCTCTTTTCTATGGTCTGGGCAGGTACGGGGTTCCCCCCAGGTCATACAAATGTTATGGAATATTTATCAAGGGGCACAGGCACAGGTTTTTATTAATTCTGACCTGGTGGGGATAGTTAATGTTAACTGGGGGACCAGGCAAGGGTGCCCTCTCTCCCCTGTGCTCTTTACCTTTTTTTTATCGAACCCCTGGCCATCACAATTCGCAGCATTATGGCAATAAAAGCACCAATATTAGGAATAGAAAAACTAAAGCTGTTTGCAGATGGCATCATCCTCTATCTTAGCCCAGAAAGACAGAATATAGAGCTAATATTAGCAGAATTTGTACAATTTGAACTGATTGGAGGGTATAAAATGAATCATAACAAGACTGAGATTTTAACTATTAATACCGTAAGTGACTTTCTCCCTGATAATCTTAAACAACAAGCCCTTAGTCCCAACCAAATCCAATATTTAGGGATATATGTTACCAATCAATATATGGAAATTTATAAATTGAACTATGAAGCTATGCGGGAAAAAATTAAAAAGTTGCTAGAGGAGTGGTTGTTACTACCCCTTACATTGATAGGCCGTGTGGCCCTTATAAAAATGACCATTCTACCTTTACTTGTTCTTTTTACATTTATCCCTATAAAAATCAATATGATTTATTTTAAAGAGTTAAAAACGATTTTTAGAAAGTTCATTTGGTGTAAGAAGGCACCAAGGGTAAAACTCTCAGTGCTTCAACTCGATATTAATCAGGGTGGGCTTGCACTCCCGCAAGTTCGTACATATTATGAAGCAGCCTTTTTAGATCTAACAGCCCGTTTAGTTGACACCAAGGAATCTGTTGATAATTTCTTCTTGGACAAAATGGTGCAGGAAGCTGGTTCGCAGAATCCGGCATTTCTAAAAACTGCTAAACCCCCAAAAACTAGGTACAAGACCTTGCAGGAATGCACTTTTAGACTTCAGAATTTTTATTCAAAGCAGGCTTGCTCCACAGGGTTTTATTACTTAAAATGAGCTGAACGTAAAAGCTTGGGCCTCCAAATACAGACCAGCCATTTAAGGTCCTGGAACACCTGTGGCTTTAAAGAGCTAGGGCATTTTAGGTGTGGACACCGGAGCAAGCTTCTTTTTTTAAATATATTCAGATTTCACATCTATTAAATAAGTGCATCCTCCCATCCAGATCTGGTCCAACTCCGCTCGTGACTGTCCTGTTCAGAGCAAAGTTAAGAGGGGTGGGAAATTGGTATTGTCTTTTACGGTCCCAAGGGGAGTCAATGGTGGTCAATAAATTCTTAGAAAAAGTCACCCAGGAGACACAGTGCATGTTCTCAAATCATGACTGGCACGCCATCTCACAAGTAGGTAGCAAGGCCTTAAGAGCGGCCAATTTTAAAAGAATGCGTTTCTTGTCACGCTGGATGGTGTATTACCCCCCCCAAAGCTCTTCATAAGATACGCCCGACACTTGAGAATAGATGTTTTCGTTGTCAGATATTAGGTGAGGGAGGCTGGCTCCACATTTTTTTTACCTGCCCAAGGCTAGGGCAATTTTGGGAAAGGATCTTTTTGGCTCTAAGCCGGGGAGTACAGGAAAGATTGGATCCTGAGGCAGATGTTGAACTTTTTGCCATCACTAGTCAGAGATTAAACCTTGCAATGTCGAGAGGGGAGGAGACAATTACAGCAATTGCCTTCCTTGTGGCATGATCTTTGATACTTCAGAATTGGAGGTCCTCTAAAATACCTACTTATTCAAAATGGTTTTAATAAAATGATACGCACAAGGAAATCTAAAGAAGCATATGCGAAGAGAGAAGGTGCTATTAAAAGATTTACTGCTGTTTGGAAATATACGGAGAGGCTAGAGACCATTTTGGATAAATAGGGCCACAATGCATTGCGAAGCCTTCTCCAGAACAAAAAAGGGAAAAAATGCACTTTAGCACTGCACTTTAGTATCATTAGGGCTGAAAAGCAATCTATTAAATTGGACTGGCTGCACTTTGGCGGGTTTGCACTGATGACTAACTGCTGGCATCATGTTTAGAGGCTAAAATAGGCACATTGCACTTTATGGGAAAAATCTACTACGATGTAATGATATATAATTGTTAAACATTACCTGTTGCCCTTTATATATGTCTGCTCTGTCTAAATTCAATATGTATATAGGGACGCATATTTATCAATTTACTGTATTCTTTGTTTTATTCATCTTCTGCTCAATAAACTCAATAAAAAAATTACAACAAAAAAAAAACATGTGTCAACAGAGTTTTCCTTTGAACTGAATATAAAGAGGAAAGCATGACTTGCCCTCTGCAATAGCCTCCACAAATTGAATATCAACTATCAGATCCTTGAACTTCTGGCCATGTGGATCCCTATGCATGGTGACCCATGGACTACATAGACCCTGAAGGTCATGAGTCATTATTTACCTAGACATCTCAAACATTGATCCATTATACCCACTGATCCATTATGTATTCTCTAGAACGCTTGTGCTCTATGTGTGTGTGTGTGTGTGTGTGTGTGTGTGTGTGTGTATATTTATATTCACTGAAAAAACAAAGGTTACTGGGACGTTATAGTTTGGCTCAGATTTCACTCATACAAAACCAGTGAAATTCAGCAGTTATAGTTACCTGAGCTAACTAAAACATACTCCCATGCAATGCACTGCTTATGAACTCACCTAATATATCACTCATGACATGGTCAGTGACATCACTGATGACATCTCAAATGACATCACTGATGACCTCACTGATGCCATTATCCACAGAACCACTAAGATACCCACTCACACCCCCATTCAACCTCTCATCTGGTACACCACCTCCTGAAGACGTGGAAGACATCGAAGAGGAAGATCAGCCATCAAAAAAAGAAAAAAGAAAGCATAGTGTGGACCTTGTTCTCCATTCCAGAGGGGTAAAAGTTACATGAACACTGTGAAAGAAGGTTTTATCCAGTGGATCAGAGAAGAAATATTCATGTGGGACGTCTTCAATGCTCAGACACTTTCAGACAATGCACTCCAACTGGCCCATGCAAGAGCAAAAGGAGCAGGAAAGGAGAGAACAGGAAGAAACTGGAGACACTACTCAGCCAAGCAAATCATCGGCATAAGTCTTAACGTCAGAACCACCTTTGACTATTCCCGAGTTTTCTGCACTCGGCCAGCATTGTTTGAGGTGTAAAACCATTATATGTGTAGGGCAGCAGTCAATTCCTGCTATTCTTGAGTACCTAAGGAATCACAAATGTAAATTTATTTCTACTGAGTTGCTGGAGCAAGTTGTTTTTTTTATGAGATTGCACCGTGTTGCCACGATTTTGCAAGGAAAGTTTGAAAAAACACCAAAAATAGAAATAAAATTCTTAGAAATTGGCAACAAAGGTTAAAAATGTAATTAAAAATGGCTCTCTCAGAACCGCCTTTTCTGGTTAAAGAAAGATTAATTATATGTTATATGTACATTTGTAACTGTGTTTGTGACTGAGCAAATCTATCAGTGAGGGTCAATGTATAGGTGAGTGAGTGGGTGTGGGTCTTGCTGTATGAATGACTGACTGGTTGTGTGAATGAGTGTATGACAGATTGAGAGTTTCTATGACTGGCTCTATTAGTGTGTGATAGGGTGAATAGGTGAATTGATGAGTGAGTAGGTATGTGGCTAGATGTATGTGTGTGTGAAAGGGTATATGAGTAGCTTTATAGGTGAGTTAGTGACTGCATGACTGGGTGTATGTGTGAGTGAGAGTCTGTACAAGTACCTACATGACTGTGTGTGGGTGTTGACTGGCTGTATATGTCACTGGGTGTATGAGTAACTGTATCAATAAATATCTGGCTGTGTGAGAGGATATGATCTTGTGACAGGTTGTATGAGTGGATACATGGGTGATTGAGAGGATGGATTAATGGCTGTTTAGATCAAAGAGAGATAGTGTGAGTGTCTGTATGGATGTGTCAAAGGGTATATGATTAGCTATATGGGTGAGACAGTAACTGCATAACTGGTATATGTGTGAGTGAGTGCCCATGAGTACCAGTATGAACAACAGTGTGGGCGTTGACTGATTATATCTGTGAATGGGAGTGTATATGTCTGTATGAATGAGTGAGTTGCTGTTCGAGTGAGTTTATGCATTTATGATAGGTTGAATGAATGGGTACATGGGTTAGTGAGAGGGTGGATCACTGAATGTATAGGTGAATGAGTGGGTGTGTGAGTGTTTGTATGAGTGTGTGAAAGGGTTATGAGTAGATGTATGGTTGAGTCACACGCTGCATCACTGGATATATGGAGTGAGAGTGTGCTTGAGTACATGTATGGGTGAGTGTGTTGGTGTTGAGTGAGTGTATGTGTGATCAAGAGTGTATTACAGAGAATTGGGTATGTAAGTCTGTATGCAACTGCCTCCATTATGCCTAGTTACATAAGAGCTGTGTGTGTCTGGGAGTAATTGTTGTAGAGCCTCTGTGAATGTCTGTCTTGTTCTGTATATGCTTGTACCCTTTTGCAGATAGATATGTGAGTTGCAGAGTAGGTGTGAGACTGTATGCAATGCTCGGAATATGAGCCTGTAAGTGCACAAGAAATATACAGAAACTTGAAAGTATATATGTTATGTTTCTAGCAGCTATCTCATTCCCTATGGCCTACTTATAATGTACCTTAAGGGTGACTTATATGAAGTATAAGAGGGCTTTTTAGTCTTGAAAACATGTTGTAAATGCCAGGTCTACCTAGCAGTAACACTGCACACACATGCTCTGCAGTAGCAGGCCTGAGACATTTTAAAAGGGGAAGTGGCCTGCAACGCTGGCTTCTTACTGTCAGCTCCTCCGTACATATCTCTATAAATGTGTCAACTCCTACTTGGGTTTCTCTTTGCATATTTAAGAAAGTATGCTAGTATCTGAGTGCCTCTCTAACTGAGTATATGGCTCTCTAAACATGATTAGTGAGAGCTGCATGGATTCCTTGCTGGTTGTATACAGAACACTGGGGTATGTAAGCCTGAATGGAAGTGCCTCCCATAGGTCTAGTTACATAACAGCTCTGAGTGTCTGGGAGTGAATGTTGTAGTGGGTCCTTAAATGTCTCTGTTGCTCTGTAAGTGCCAGTATCCTTTTCCAAATCAGTATATCAGTTGCACAATAGGTGACATACTGCATGTAATGCTGAACATATGAGCCTATAACTGCATAACAAAACACACTGAAACTTGAAAGTATATATCTTATGCTTTAAAAACACACATGATTGCCTATGGCTCACTTACAGACTACCTTAGGGGTGACTTATATATAGTACAAGAGGTATTTTTAGGCTTGAAAACATGTTGTAAATGTACAGTCTGCCTAGCAGTAGCACTGCACACACAGACTGCCCAGTAGCAGGCCTGAGAGAGATTCAAAGGGAAAGTTGTCCACATGGCTGACTTGTTAGTGTCAGTTCTTCAGTACATATCTGAATGAATGTGTTTGTTCCAACTTGGGTCTATCTTTGCATTTTTAAGGAAGTATGTTGGAATATGACTGCCTCTTTTACCGAGCCTATGGCTCTCTAAATGTGCATGCAGAGAGCTGCATTGATTGCTTGCTTGGTGTGTTAAAGGGCATTGGGGTATGTACATCTGTGTGCATCTGCTTCCACTAGGCCTAGTTACTAATAGCTGGGTGTGCCTGGAAGTGAATGTTGTAGTGCCTCTGTGAATGTCTGTCTTGCTGTGTATTGCTTGTATCCATTTCAAGATAGGTATGTGAGTTGCAGAATAGGTGTGCGATTACATATAAAGCTTGGCATATGAGCCTGTAAGTGCAAAAGAAAGACACTGAAACTTGAAAGTATATGTCTAAAGTTTTAAGCACATATGTCATTGCCACTCCATCATAGTGCCCAGAGTGGCCCCCTGTGATTAGTTTTTTCAGTGAATTTCTATTGTTTTTATATTCAATTTTCTAACTATGTTACCGGAAATCTTTGAGAGTGTGTGTGAGTACATTAGTGTCTTAGTGGGAGAGTCAGTGAGTGAGTTAGTGTCTCCATCAGTGTGTCAGTGGGTGTGTCCATGTTTGTGTGGGAGCAGCTCCTTAAGTGTTTCATTGGGTGTGTGAGTTGGAGCATAGACTCTGAGTAGGTCTGCAAATGTGTGTGTGAGTGTCTGAGTTGGCTTGTCAATTACTTTAATGTGAAACTATTTGTGTTAGGTTTTGACCATATCGGTCACTTTGCATGGTCAATCTACTGCCTACCTTAGGGGTGAGCTATAAGAATCAGAAGGTGAGTTTAAGCCTTGACAACCTCTTATTAATGTCAATTTTGTCTTACAACTGAAGCTGCACATATGGATTCTGTAGACGCAGGACAGAGAGATGTTTCAAGCAGCAGTTGTCTATATGGTTGAGTTGGTAGTGTTAGTGACTCAGTACATATCTGAATGAGTGTCTCAGTCCCTAGGAGAAGTGTGGCTCAATGGTTAGAGCGGCAGACCCTGATGCAGAGATCTGGCCCAGGACCAGGGTTCAATTCCCGCCTCGGCGGGTCTTGGGCTCAATTTCCTCGGACCTGATAATTCTCGCCTCGGTGCCTATTCTAATCATGGGTCCCACTCTGCAACTCTGGGCATTAGCTTGCTTAATCTCCACAACGGCCCCAACAGCGCTGGGATGCCTGGCTTCACCCTGGGGGTGCCCAGGAGTGGACATTTCACAGGGAAAAGCCAGGAAGGGCTCCACAGTGGTATGCGTACAGTGCCTGGACACCCCTTTGGGGGTATAGGTGCGCTTTACAAGTACAAATTTCATTTCATATTTGAGCATATCTTTGCATGTTTAAGGAAATATATAGCTATATGACTACCATTCTTTGTGTCTTTATGGTTTTCTAAAAGTGTATCTATGGGGCAGCATGGACTGCTTTGAATGTGTGTTAGTGAGTTGTGGGGTACAAAACTTTAACTGTAGAAGTGCTTCCAGTAGACCTAGATGCATATGATGTATCCGTATGTGTGTGTGAGTGGCTGGGCCTATTTGTGGCTGTATCCTTTTGCAGATAGTTGGGTGAGTTGCAATGTGAGTGCAAGACTGAATCTGTAACTGACCAAAGGGGTCTGAAAGTACAGTAGTTTTCAGTCACTCACATTTTAGAGTATATGTGTTAGGTTTTGATCAGATAGTTGAATGCCAATGACGTAACTACATACGTACCTTAGAGGTGAGTTAAATATAATAGAAGAGGTGTTTAAGGCTTGGCAAGCACTCTTTGAAGTTAATTTTTCCTACTATTGAAACTGCGCACACAGGTTCTGCAGAAGGAGGCCTGAGACATATTTCAAGAGGCAGTTGTCTTTATGATTCAGTTCTCAGTATTAGTGATCCAGTAGAGATTTGAATGAGTGTCACAGTTCTTTGAGTGTCTCTTTGCATATTTAATTAAGTATGTTGCTATATGACTATCATCCTTATTGTGTCTATGGTTCTCTAAATGTGTATGTAAGGAGCATCATGGACTGCTTTCGAGCTGTGTTAGTGAGTATTGGGGTATGCAACTGTGTCTGCAGACGTGCCCCCAGAAGGCCTACATACATGTGATCTATCTGTATATGTAAGTGAATGCTTATGAGGTATTGTAAGTTAGTGACTGGGTGTATTAGTAGTTCTCTCCTCTTGCAGATAGGTATGTAAGTTTTATGAGACTGTCAAACTGAATGTATAACTGGGCATGGGGGTCTGAAAGTGCAGTTGTCATTCACTCAAATTTAAGAGTATATGTGTTAGGTTTTGAACAGAAGCTGACTGCCTATGGTGTTACCCATTCTGTAGTTTAGGGGTGAGGTATATATAATAGAAGAGGTGTTTAAGTCTTGGCAAGCACTCTTTAAAGTGAATTTGTCCTACTATTGAAGCTGCACACACAGGTTCTGCAGAAGGAGACATGTTTCAAGTGGCGGTTGTCTATATGTTTCAGTTCTCAGTATTAGTGATTCAGTAGAGATCTGAATGAGTGTCTCATTTCTTCTTTGAGTGCGTCTTTGGATATTTAAGTAATGATGCTGCTAGACAACTATCATTCTTAGTGTGTCTATGGCTCTCTAAATGTGTATGTAAGGGGCAGGATGGACTGCTTTCAAGCTGTGTTAGTGAGTACTGGTGTATGCAACTGTGTCTCCAGAAGTGCCCCTAGTAAGCATAGATCTATGTGTTGTATCTGTATATCTAAGTGAATGCGTAGGACCAATTGTAAGTGAGTGGCTAGGTGTATTAGTGGTTATATCCTCTTGCAGATAGGTATGTGAGTTGCAATCTGACTGTTAGACTGTATGTTTAACTGGGCATAGGAGTCTGTAAGTGCAGTTGTCAGTGCCTGTAATTTGAAACCATATATGTACGTTTTTAAGCAGATAGGTCACTGCCTATGGCCTAACTACCGCCTACCTTGGGGGTGAGTTATATGTAATAGAAGAGGAGTTTAAGGCTTGGTAACCACTTTTTAAAGTCAATTTGGCATACTACTGAAACTGCACAAACTGGTTCTGCAGAAGCAGGTCTGAGACTTGTTTGAACTTGCAGTTCTCTATATAAGTGACTTGTTAGTGTTGGTGTCTCGGTAGATATCTAAATGAGTGTCTCAGGGTCTATTTGGGTGTTTCTTTGCATATTTAAGGAAGTATGTTGCTATACAACTTTCACTTTTAGTAACTATATGGCTGTCTAAATGTGTATCTAAGAGGGCGCATGGACTGCTCACAGGCTCAGTTAGATAGTATATGGGTATGCAACTGTGTGCACAGTACTGCCCCCAGTAGGCCTCGATACATATGATGTACATGTATAGCTGAATGAATGCTTAGGAGCTATTGTAAGTGAGTGGCTGGGTATATTAGCGGCTCTATACTTTTGTAAATAGGTATGTGAGCTGCAATATGACTATCAGACTGTATGTATAACTGGGCAGAGAGGTGTGTAAGAGCAGTTGTCAGTGACTCAAATTTGAAACTATATGGGTCAGGTTTTCAGCAGATAGGCCACTGCCGATGGCTCTCCTACTGCCTACCTTAGAGATGAGTTATATATAATAGAAGAGCAGTTTAAGGCTTGCCATGCACTTTTTAAAGTGAATTTAATTTGGTATTAAAACTGCACAGACAGGTTCTGCAGAAGCAGGCTGAGAAGTGTTTGAAGCAGCAGTATTTTATATATTTGAATTTTTAATGTTAGTGACTTAGTAGAGTGTCTCAGTCGCTATTTGAGTGTGTGTTTGATTATTTAATAAAGTATGCTGCTATACGACTATTACTCTGAGGAGATTTTCAAACATTTTGCGCTAGGTTAGCACACAAAAGTGACTCTAACCAGCACAAAATGTTTTTACCAATTTACTTTCCAGCGCAAAACTTGTTTTGCATTGGAAAGCACCCTACAAGTAACGCACAGCAGCATGAAGCATGGCTTTGCGTTACTTAGCGCTAAGGGGGGCGTTACATGGGTGGTACATGGTTATTCCAATTCAAAAACACATGCCTTTTTGATGCAAAACCCTACCAACAAACAATTGTAGACAAGGTTTAGCACCAAAAGTTAATACCATCTGAAAGAAGGCATTAAGAGGAGAAATGTTTTCATTTCTCCTTTATTGTCCTACTTTGCATGCATGCTGCACTGTGCAGCACACATACAAAGTGGGGAAGTGTTTGAACTCATCTAGGTATAGTATTTTGTAGAGGAATGGTACCCTTCCTCTACAAACCTATGCTAGACTCAGGCACACACCGTAGAGCTATGGCGCTAAGCTG
This sequence comes from Calotriton arnoldi, assembly GCA_963921515.1. Taxonomy (NCBI): domain Eukaryota; kingdom Metazoa; phylum Chordata; class Amphibia; order Caudata; family Salamandridae; genus Calotriton; species Calotriton arnoldi. The sequence continues at coordinate 757,197 of CAWUFW010007052.1, read as the reverse complement.
TGTGCCTGGCGCACAGAAGCTGGAATCAGCGTGAGTGCTAGAGAGAGGGGAGAAGAGAGCCATATCTCTGTAGATATGGCATTCTACTGCTCCTTCCCTGTCACAAAACGCAGCATAGAATTTTTGGCTGCTGCAGTGCATTCCGTGAGTTCTTTGAAAATCTGCCCCTCAGTGTCTTTATTGCATTTCAAATGTATATTGTACAACAAAAAAAACAGAACTACACATGACCTCATTGTAAGTATGTGTTACTAAGCTTTGCACTCACTGTAATTTGCTAATCAGTTGTTTTGCCTACACTTACTCTACTAATGAAAACAAATGCATCTCAAAACATTTTCTATTATTATTACACCTGGTATAATATTATGAATAAATGTATACCACAGTTGAAATTTCAAGATGCTTTTCAAAATATCATCCCTAGTAGGCCGAATGATGGCTAAAACACTGAACATATTAATGAATGTAATCCATTCATTCTGAAAATGTGGAATGCAATCTGTTAGTACTATGTATAGGAATCACTCAGCATTTATTTCAGTAGTCAATGTAAATGAGCAATCTTCACAGTCATGATCCCATTTGTAATGTAGTCCAAGTAAGTCATCAATAATTAATGCTTCTTTTTCTAAAACTGCAAGCATGACCATTATCAATTCTTGTACACATTGTTAAATGTTGAAAGTAATATTACTGATCCACTACATGTATCCAAAAGATCTCAAATGCCTGAAACAGAATGCATTACACTTCTGTCACTGAGTAAATGCTGGAGTAAATGATACAGTGCAGAACAGATCCTTTTATCACATATTTGTTCAATTTGATTAACAAGATATTGTAAATGAAACACTATGTTGAGAATCACATTCGCATAGCAGTTGATACCTGAACTGTTTTCCAACTGTTGTCCTACAATATCTACCTCAGTTTCCACTTTCTTCTTCCTGGCACCTTCTACCTTGTCCTGATTTTTTAAATTTTCTTGGACATCAGTTGAGTCTTTTGTATGCTTCCTTTTTGGACACATTATCCATTTCTCATAAATAGGGTATTGACCTAAATGAGGAGCGTATAGAGCATATAAACGTTCATTGGCACTAACTTTTTTGTCATCTAATTCCATCAAATACAAACTCAACAATGTTCTTACTCGAGACAATGCAACATAAGCAATTCCTTCTTTAAACATACTACTGACGATGTTCACAAAAGCTCTGTCTACATTTGAACCTTGAGATTTGTGGATAGTTACAGCGTACGCCAGGGACACCGGGAACTGCTGTTGTTGGACATACAAGTCCTTTGCAAGAATAAAACGTACAACACATCGTCCAATCTGCTTGACGCCATCATTCTGATCAAATTTTACAGCCAAGAATTCTATGTGATCCCTGTTTGGAAAATTAACAAAATCAATAATTTTACCTATAGCACCATTTACTAACCCTTCCTCTACATTAAAAATTACATCTTAAAATTACTCAACAGCTTTTACCCACACTTAAACATCTTTCTAAACCTGCAGTCTTCTTTATAGACTTCTCCAAAGTATCAAATTTTGCTTTTAGTTTTTCACTTAGTAGTATTGTTACTCCCTGGTGTCAATAGCTGTAGCACCCTTGTAGTGTAGGCATTAACCAAACTATAGATTTGTCTTCTGCAATGAAATTATACATTAGTTGTGCTGGTGTATATTGAGATGAAAACAGTTTCTTGATTAGTCGACTTTCCAAAGCACGTTTACCATCTTTTGCCAAAACTACTATTCTAATGTCCTTTAGAATATCTCCATATTCCACATCAGATGCTTGTTGCATAGTCTTCAATAGTTCCTTGTATTCAAAGTTTAACCAAATATTTACATTGCCAAGGCTTCCCAAAGAATTCCTTGTTTCATTATGGAGAAGTGTCTTGAAAACAGGTTGGCCTTTCACGGGGGCAAGTTGCAGTAGGTCACCGAAGACAATTAAATGCTTTCCACAAACAGCACGTATTACTCTGTTTTAAACATCTGTTGCGTTCTCAAGTGTACAAAGGCAAGCATTACGTTTGAGACCATGCTCACCTCATCAATGATTAAAAGCTTTAGTTTCTTCTGAATTCTTGAGACTTCATGACAAGGTTCACCAGATTACTTCTGGTACTCCAGTTTATTATCATGTTCAACAGGTAGCATAAGTATCCGATGTAAAGTATTTCCTTTAATGTTGTATTCTGCTAATCCAGTTGGTGCTGTTACTACACAGGATAAACTTGATTCTGTAGTCTTCTCTAGAGAAGTGGTGAGAACTCTAATCAAAAAGCTTTTTCCTGTGCCAGCTCGACCACTGATGTATAATAGGGTAAGTTTAAATGATGAGCATTGACATTTTTCTTCTCATGGGGGAATCCATTCTCTATTTTCTCTTTTACTTCCATATAGATGTGTTTTTTCGGTGTTTAGTTGTCCTTCTAGCTGTTCAAAAGCAATACTATCCTGGCTCACTTTTTCCATTGCAGTTTCTACTTCATTCATGGCTATCTATTGCTGCTTCATTTTGAAAAATTGGTTGTCCAAGAGGATCTTGACTCACTGGTCCTGAACTTTGGCTACTTTGCAAACTTTCTCCAGCTATTTCAACTGCAATGGTTTCTTCTTGTTCAATCTCATCATTTAGCAATTTCAAATAGATAGGAAAGACTGAACTCTGAATACTATCTTTTATAGCATTGAAAGAATCTTCGTAGCAGTCATAGCCTCCAAGTAATTCTGTTTCAACATTCACAGGCTTGAAGAGTTGCAGAAGTGCTAAATAGAAAAAGTCACTCTTGTATGGAGTTTGGCAACTCAATTTTCTATGATTAATTAGATTTCCTTTTGCATGTTTGACCAACCATCCATCACATCCAACTACTGCATACTTTTCTTCTTGCATGTTTTCTGTTACATTCCTTTTATATCTGTAGTATTGAAGTGCTTCATAGAGGCACATTTTTTCCAGATGTGGACTCCTTCTTGGATAGTATGTATCCAACATATTTGTTGCTCAAACTCTGCTAAGTATTGGATTTCTGGGAAAGACTTCAACACTCTGTTTCGCATTCTGGCTAGACCTAGACTTACCCAAACAATTCCTCTTCACTTTGAGAACAAACTGGCCGAGCTCAACAGATCTGAGCACTCATAGGATCCTATTTCTCTATGTGAAAACATGTTCAGGCTGAAGCTGTGCAATTTCTTGCTGAGACTCTTTTCCACAGAAATCTCCTCCCACAACTCTTTCATCTCTGACTTCTCCAATTTTGTAATATATGATGTGATGTGATGAGCAACAGCGATCACGTTGTCTGCAGCAAACAGTATATACGTGTTCGCATGCCACATTTTCAGAACGAATGGATTACAGTCATTAATATACTTGAAGCTTCTGTTCTTCTTAGGTTATATGTGTTTTTGGGTGATTTATGAGGTAATGTATGACTTACTGCTGACAAAAAGCTGTTTACTTTTCCTTGTGAAATGACAGGTCGTAGGAATCCAAAATGACATCTTGTATAAAACTTTCCTTTGCATCGGTATTTTTGACAACAGTATTTTCCACATGTATGACTTTGAAACCGTAAAACTTGTTGTCTCAAGCTGTTTTCACCACCATCTTTTGGGATGGCACTGGTGACATACTGTTTGATGAAAGACAGGACAGATTCGTCATTATCTGTACCAAATTTTGGCACATCCTTTATTGATAACAGCATGTGCATATGAGGGGCCTCTCTTGCTTGGTACTCTTTTCACCAAAAGAAAGCAGTTACTTCTCCAAGATGAGTATTTGTTTTGTTGCAGATAAAATACATCATAGCTTGAAAATTGTGGAAGAATTATCTGCAAACATTAGTGGGATCCATGGAGCAAAGTTCTCCAGCTGTCTTCACCTCGATGTTCTTTATGTTTGAGTTGGCTTTTCACAAGAAATGTAGCAGGTCATCCCATGCCTACTCAGCAAAACTGAGTGTTAGAAGCCAAGTAAGTGCTCTCAGATTTCTCAACATGCATTTGAGTTCACCATGACGATGATACCCATACTTCGATATGTGGTTGAAAGCATATGAAACTCCAGACAATTCACTCTCAAACAGAAGATCAAATATATAGAGAATGCACTGCCGAAATCTTGGATCTTCTGAGTATAATCTTGTTGACCGGTATTCAGATGCTGGCATCTGTATAGGGTGTTCATCAAAGCTCCACCTTCTCCAGTGGGAAACAGTTGTGGAAAACAGCTAGCTTCTAAACTTTTCTCCCATACACTCATGGGAGCTCCTTTTGCTTGCTTCATTTGAAATAGTTCAATGGCATCCCGATTACTTCTTTAGAAGGCAGAGGATAGATGCTGTAGCGTTCATAAATCTCTTCTGATCTGGATTGATCCACTTTTTCAATCTGTCCACCTGATGGCAATCTTTCAACCTCTACATATTTTGCATCTTCAACAACATCAACATTCTTATAATAAACTTTATTTTGTGCCAGGTATAATGTTGTGTTTTTAACTTTACTAACATCTACTAATTCTACCCAGATTGTTTTATTCTTTGTAGGCACACCATTTATTAGAATGGTTCATGATCCTCCCTGTCTACACCAACAGTTTTAATATATCTGTTTAAAATCTAAAGGTAAGTACACAACTCTTCCTTTAAGGCCAATTTTTAGGTCAGTTGGTGGCAGTTTTCCTGTCTTAGGCTTAATAAAAACCATGGCCTGGAATGGGTGTACACATAGTATTCGAATGGACATATAAACATTTAAACCTGCTAGTTCTTGAGTAATAGATACCAATTCTAAAATGGTTAGGTACTGCTCTAGCTGGCATTTTGTTTTCTCCTAACTTATTGTAGCAGTACTCACATATAACTTGACGAATGGACAAGTCAAACTGCTCCTCTACAAATAAATAAACAGCTAATTGTTGCTACTTCTCATTGTTCTCTTTTTCACTTTTTATATACAAATCAACATTCTGAGTTTGACTTTTGTAGTGAGTGCATCAACAACACATACAAGCGCAGTTTGGTTTTGCAGAGGAAACTGTGTTAAACTTTCTAATCTCTTCTACAAAGTTATCAATACTAATCCTTTTCCCTGTTCCACTTGTCAAGGCCTTGTATCCACTATCCTCAGGATCGGATGATGCTATGTATGATCCACCTCCTGATAGCTCCAAAGTCTGGTTCATGTAATACAGACTTAATGAAGTGATCAAGCGGGAGAAGGTAAGGAAGGGGACAGTGGGGAAGGAGACCTGCAAAACGCAAATAACAAGAATGACACCAATGGTAATGTGCGTACTCTCTGACTTTAACGATACAAAATTCATGCAATTAGAGATACCTGCAAAGAAATGAGAGTGCTGCCTTAAAGGAAGTCTGGAAACATTGATTCATGAAACACATTAGGCATTCTGGGGTAGAGAGGGACAGATAAAGAACACACTATGTCAGTTTGAGGCTTCAATAAATGCAATGCTATGTCATATTACTTAGGAGCATGAAAGTCGTTGGAAACACACCTACCCACAATATGTAGAGGTGATGTCTAACAGGGGCGGAGAGTCATAGCATTCCTGGAGCTCTCGTACAACTCCTGCTGTAGTAAACAGAAAATATAGACAACAACCAAATCTTCAACAATGGCTAACTGATCTAGGTTTCTTTCTCATCCAGCAAGTAAATAACAAATTATATAGGCAACACTTCACAAAAGTTGGTACCCTTCTACTCCTGGGTACGATAGTAATTAGAGCAAGTCACTGGATAATGAGATCAGGTATATCCTAATAGGTTCCAATTTAAACCCAGAAACAGAAGCGGTCTGACGCAAACAGTTCCAGCAGTTTGTTGTAATGCTAGAATTCACAGCAGCTATTTCTCTCTTCATGAGCCATGTATCGCACGGCTCGCCAACACGAGAGAACAGCGGAAACAAAATAACCTCTCCAATCAATCCTTGGAGAAAAAAATGAGCAAATACGCACACTCTATGCGCTGCACGCGCTAGAGTAAGTAGAAGGAATATCCACTAAAACCGCCCGTTCTCTCTGCATGAGTCGTGATCCCACGATTCGCCAACAAGAGAGAACCGCTGTAGACGCCTCTCCAATAACTCCTTGAAGATTGACTGCTCAATGCATGCTAACACATTTTCCTTAAATACACACTATATCAGCCAATAGAAAGCAGAAATAGAAGTTCGGTGCACTGCGCACCCTTACCGGACCGCTCTCCGTGTCTGATCCAGCTACAAAATAATCAGCAAAGTTCCATGACCCGGAAGCTCTTTATTCCGTTTCCTCCTTTGATGAGTGTTCACCAGCGCACGGCAGGATACTGCAAGGAAACATGGGGAATGTAGTTTTCAGAAGTATTTACGTTACTGTTATCGAACAAACGCTAAATGACTCTAGATCTGGCTGTGTTCATGACCGGGGCCGTGCCCCATGCTGATGCGCCATGACACCACTACACCTGCTAATGGCAAATCCTCATTTTCCCTGAACTCCTCTTCAGGACCAAAGAAACAAAACTGAACATCATTTCAAACTTTTTCTACCTCTGCTACTGTACCATGCAAAAGTGCTTTATTAATTTCTCCTAAACATAGTGCAGGAGTTTTAACATAGTAAAGTGTTCTACCTAACGTCCGCATTTCAGAGTGGTGAACAGCTAACATTCTGAAATGATGAAAGATGCTTCGGCACACTTTCTTTGATAGACACGCTAGTGAATGTCCCTGTAAATTATTATACTTTCTCACTTTGCATGGATCTAAGCCCTGCAAAATTGCAATTTTATGTTTCAAACTTCTGCATGAAAACTATCGTAGAAAACATCTCATTATATCAATAGATTCTTGCGAACACTACAAATGCTGCTACAATTCCACTTACATACAGGGGCTTGTCTATGCCTTCTCTGTACCTCTTCAGCTATCACTTCCACAACATTCCTAGAAACCATTACCTCTTTTGCAACAGGAATACCACCCTTGACCTCATAACATCGACTAATTGTTTCAACTGCATTCACTAATGTGTTCTCTTGGAAGTAGCTTTCAAAGGGCTAGTGCTAGATGTACGCTTCCATTCATCTCTAAAGATTTTACAAAAATTATTTTTTGTCTTCATACTCAATGCTGTTTTCATTCTGTTTAATATTAACCCTTTTGGTGCTTGCATCGGCCAATGGCTGATGCAAGCACTACGTCCCTGGTGCGGCGCATGTCCATTGGCCGGCACCAGGGAGGGCCCCCTTTAATCCTCCGGTTTCTTTTTTTTTTTCCTGGGGGAGACGTGGAAGGCTTTCCGTGTCCCTCCCACCCATCTGTGATGTCAGCGCGCCACGAGGCACTCTGATGTCACAGTTTTCCCCACCAGAGTAAGGACAGCCACAGGTAAGGCCACTCTTGACTCCGGTTAGAAAAACGGGCCTAAAACAGCCTCCCCAGCTTTCAGAGAGACCTCGTTTCAAAGGGGAGAGTCTCCCCTTTCAAACAAGGCCTTCCTGAAAGGTTTCCTGGCCGTGGATTGCAGCAGCGCTACGATCCACGGCCAGGAAACCCCACTAGACACCAGGGATCTCTTCGGGGGGTCGGCCCTCGTGGAAATGGGCCACCCCCCGGGGGCATATTTTAAAAACAAAATAATGCTTGCGATCGCCCCCCCTGAAGGGAATTTAAAAAAAAAATTTTTTTTAATAAAATGGCAAAATTGGCAGGGGATCTGCCCTCCTGCTCACTGGCTGACCCCCCGTGGGGGCAATTTTTTTTAATAGATGTGTGCTTTTTCTGGGGGTTGCGATCGGCCCCCAGGGAAGCCATACCTATAAAGAAAATATAGAGAAAGAGAAGTCTCTCTCTATATATATATAGAGAGAGAGAGAGAGAAGAGAGGGAGAGGGAGAGTCCCTCTTTCTCTGTGTAGATTGTATATATATATATATAAATATATATATATATATATATATATATATATATATATATATATATATATTTATCCACATGCACAACAGCTTCCACGGCGTAAGTAGAAGAGCACTCACAGGTCCTTGTTGCAAGTTGTTTATTCGGTGCACAAACCCCCCGCACTGACAGACGCGTTTCGGCAATCTGCCTTTTTCGATGTCAGTGACCCCAAGTGTATGACACATATTTAAAGTGGTAAACGTGATTCGATAGGTTAAAAAAGAAAAACATCAAAACAGAAGAGGGCCTCGTGAGATTACTGCATAATGCAGAATACATGGCGGCCATCTTAAGACTTGTTCCAAAGTTAATACAATCAATATAAGTTCATCAGTGTTTCAAAATCATATATCATTATATACAGCTATTTACAGGTGGTCAAAAATTAAATCTGTATATACATTTATATACACATTTACGATGGATTGATCTAAAGGTACATAGGAAAATTCCTAGATGTTACACCCATCAACTAAGTCAGTCATTAAAAAAGTAGCGGATTGTGGCGAGGTTGAATGCATATATCCCGCCTAGATGACAATTCATCTAATCGTTTAATACCTATAAAACGTAATAGTGTACTGACTTAAAAATCGCCTAGTTGGGCAAAAAAAGACCACTCAGAGCACTGTGAACTATACAAAATTGTGCCCTGAATGGGCAAACCAAAACCAAGCCATGAGCGTGAGGAAACCTTAAAAACAATTCATTTATATATTTAAAGGGAGTTGGAACTCACATTAGGCTCTTTGCACAGAGTCAGTATATTTCAGGGGATAGAATAAATGGTCCAGATACAGATGGGGAGTACAGATAGAATAATGGTCTCTCCAGTTAATCAAGGTGTTACCATAATTCCTCATCATTGTTAAGGCCTAAGGGAACCCTGGTTTGAAGGTCTATTATATGTTTAGATTCCAGGGCCCTCAATGCCCTTGTCCTGTCTCCACCTCTTTCATTCCTGACCACCTGATCAATACAGAAGAATTTAAGCAGTTTAGGATCACTTTTATGCATTAATTCAAAATGGCATGCCATCGAATATGTCTGATCTTTTTTAGTATATATATATATATAAGTATATATATATATATATTTATATTTTCCAAAACAAAGGTTCACCGCCGCCGCTTCACACGTCCGGGGTGCTGGTCTCCTAGTGGTGGTGAGCGGCTTTACACGAATCCACAGCGGTAATTCAATCAATTTTGACCACAAAACGAGAGCACTCACGGAAATTAATGGCAAAGTGCATTTAATGTGCAAGTCTCCTCACACTGACAGACGCGTTTCGGCACTACGCCTTCTTCTATGTCATAATATATATATATATATATATATATATATATATATATATATATATATATATATATATATATATATATATATATATATCACCAGACTTCGCCCAAACAACATCCACTCCTGGATAGACGAAAGCAGCCCAATAAGGTGCAATGTAGATTTATTGTGTTTAAACGCCCTGCACCACCGCCATTACGCGTTTCGGCATCAACGATGCCTTGATCACATGACGCGCTGTTGTGGTGCTTCCACTTATTTAAAGTGCTAGTGCAAAGAAGTTTTTCATAGACATAGACAAACAGTTAAAATGTAACCATTACATCGTAAAATTTAAAAAACAATGTATCACTGCATGACAATGAATGGAAAAAGTTTCCCAAACACCAAACAAATCATCTCATAAATATTCATGAATATATAAATAAATATTTAAAAGGCATAGCATTAATTAAGATTGATTTAAAATATGATAAAAACGGGCTGCAACCAACATTACAAGTGACTTAAAAGAAAACATTTTTACATTTTCTAAAATCATTTTATAAATAGTTGCATAAACTCGTGTGCCCAAAAGTGAGTATGTACAGTTTAAATACCGCACTAAATCCCACTGTAAACAGATGTTTGAGATGTTTACATCATAGCAGTGAATAAAGCATATCCTGCCCAAGTGGGCATTGTTCGTGACCTCTGTCTAATTCAACACAATTAAATGTGCATACTGAACAAAAAGCTGTCACCTAGTTCCATCACAGCCGTGATATAAAACATGGTTGACACGTGAAATATTGCCAATTAGTGAAAGCTAAAAACAATTAAAGAGGCAGCATTTAAAAACCAACTAGATGTTAAAATTGGGTAAATGCATAAAATCAACAATAGTCACAGGCATAATCATACATAATCATTATAAGCAAGTAAAGAAATCCTCACTGGAATTTAAACCATTTGGAGTTTTACTGTCTAACTCCAAAATATAGCGAGTTTCCAGTTTCCTCAACATTGCTTCATGGTTGCCTCCTCGTCTAAGGGGTAGTACAGTATCGATAACAAAATATTTGAAATCCTCCAAATTGTTATTATGTGAGGCTTTGAAATGTCTGGCCACCGGATAGGTATCATTGTTGTTGGTGATGGCCCTAATGTGCTGGAGTATTTGTTTGTGGACCTGCAGCTTGGTACTACCCACATACTGCAGGCCACATGAACACTCCAGCACATATACTGCATATTCTGTTTTGCAGTTGAGTTTTTGGTTTATGGATACAGGCTTTGGTTTGAATGGAGTTGTATAGGATGATTTACTTGTCCCATATTTGCAAGCCTTGCATGTAGTGCATTTGATAAAACCATTCCTAGTGCTTAACCATGTAGCAGTAAATTTGATCTCAGGGCTGCTTTTTACAAGTGAATTGCTCATAGATAGGGCTTTTCTGAACGTGATTTTAGGGCTGTTGGTAATTTGACCCTCTAAGACTGAATCATTCTGTACTAAGTCCCAATTTCTATTAACAATTCTACGTAAAGCTTTGTGTTGTCGGTTATACGTCAAAATGAGATGCGCTGATTGCGACCTCTGCTCCTGATTACTAATCCTAGGAGTGGGCCTGGCTATTAATGTTTCAAATCATTCTTTTTTGTTTGTCTTTTCTATAGCCACCCTAATGACATCACTGGAGTAACCCCTGGCCAGGAATCTTTTTCTACTTTCATCCTGCGCTTGAGCATATTCCATTTCTGTACTGCAAATCCTACGTATTCTCAGCATCTCCCCATAGGGGATGCTGTGAATTAAATGTTGAGGATGATGGCTGGACGCATGGAGGATTGTGTTCCCCGCAGTCGGTTTTCTATGAAGCTTTGTTTCCAGATTATTGTTAACCACAAACACTTCTACATCCAGAAAGATAACAGATTCCTTACTCATTTGAGCTGAGAATTGTAAATTCAAATTATTCATGTTGATCTGTTCTATGAATTGTCGGGCATCCTGTTCTCTGCCTCTCCAAATCATGAATAGATCATTCATGTACCTGTACCAGCAGAGGGCATGTCCAGAGAAAGTTTCACCATGTGCCGCCATGAGCACCTGTTCCTCCCAAAACCCCATATGCAAGCAGGCATAGCTTGGAGAGAAACAGGCCCCCATGGCAACTCCTCTGATCTTCTGAAAGACCTGATTCTGGAAAAGAAAGAAATTATTTTCTAGGCAGGTTAAAATCATAGTGATCAGCATCTTGTTATGCATATATAGGTACATCGGTTTGGTGTTTAAGTAATACTCAACAGCTCTCACTCCATCCTTATTATGGATGCTGGTATAGAGTGACTTAACATCAAGGGAGATAAGTATACAATCTACATCCCATTTTACATCTTGTATCTTTCTCAGGAAATCACCAGTGTCCTGGACGTATGACGGGAATCTCCTCACATGCTCCTGCAAAAAATAGTCCACGTATCTGGAGGTATTTTCCATAATGCTGCCACACGCTGATATGATCGGCCTACCAGGAGGTTTACTCATGTCCTTGTGGATCTTGGGAATGAAATATATTGCGGGAATCACAGGATGCTCAGTCTTTAAAAAATGTAATTCCTCAATACTGAGTAATCTTACCGTTTTCCATGCACGCAATTTGGTGTAAAAATTATTCCAAGCATCTTTGACCATTATCATGGAACTCCTACGATAACAGTCCCTGTCGTTGAGCTGACTAAGGGCTTATTCCATGTATAGGTTTTGCGGGCACAGTACCACATTGCCCCCTTTGTCTGACTAATGGATGATGATATTCTGATCAGTCTGTAGTTTCTTCATGAGCTGAAAGTATAAGTTGTCTTGTTTGTTATACTTTTTTCGAGCGCATGTAGTGGATAGATACATATATATATATATATATATGCAAGAAAAAGAGTTACCCCTCAGTGAGACAGCAAACGCAGGTAAGACATGCTGAAAGGCACAAGCAGCTGCCACGGACATTCTCCTCACTCGTCCTTCTGTCCGACGGGTTTTGGGCATGCGCCCTTCCTCATGGACAGTATCTGAAGAATCAAGGCAAACACGTGTCACCAGTATATCCCCTCATTTATTTCTATTACACAGATAAAACTCAGGTGAGTAATTTGGATTCTGGGACTGGTGGTTTGAATGATCTATACCCATGTGGGTCGCTGTCATTGATACCATCAATAAAGTTTTTTTCCCCCTATGTAATTGAAATAGCATGCCTTACCTGCGTGTGCTGTCCCACTGAGGGGTAACTCTTTTTCTTGCAAATATATATATATATATATATATAGGACGATTCCTCATTCACATCAGTCGTCCAGACAAACGAGAGCGGACCGAGGTATTGTGCATATCTTTGTATTTTATTGACGCACAAACATATATACAGAGAAATCTCGCTGTGTCAGGGCATTGCTTGGGATGAAAATAGCTGAGGGGGACTCAAATAGGTGTGACTCATGTAATTAAGGGTGTGGCTTTAGAACACATAAGCTGAAAATCTGTACTTAGCTTAGTGTTCTGCCCAACTGGTATTTTGCTACTTCTGTCATGGCATCCAGGTATAATAGAACAAGCAACATTACACCTACAAGCCAGTACTATTGGCTTTGTCAGTGCTTGTTAGATGCATAATATAAATTAGCCACAAGTAAGACTTTGTTGTATAGCATATTAAAAATCCTTCAGTTTTGAAATTATGAGACTGTGAAAGAACTATAATGAGTCTCTTTAAGTTACATGAAAGGCAGTAAAGTGTGGTACTGCTGCAGAATTAAGATTTATTTTCCTGCTAGAGAGAGAGATATCTGACTTTTGTCTAGTGGCAGTTTTGACGCCATAATTTAACGCAGAGGGCATGCTGGGAAGAGCAGATCTGTATAATGTGGATAGCTAAGTGGATTAGTAAAGCCAGGCATTAGAAACGCTTTGCAACAAATGAAATGTATGTGAGAGAGATGAAGAGATGAGGGGCACGTTTGTTGGATGGTAGTGAGGGAATCCAAGAAGATCATAGTGTGTATTTGTGAAGCACACGTTCACCCGTAGACATCTTGGCGCTGAATAACAGATGTTTATTGGAGGTCATGAAGTGGGGGTGCCAAAAGGATTGTTGCACTGGCTGCCACCAGCGCTAAAGACTGCGATGATGGGTATGTGACAAGGTGAAGTAATACTGTGTTCTCTTCTGTCTTTCTTAGTGTTTTTGGAGAGTTTGCTGATTGTGGAAAGGCAAGGTAAAGTGACTTCATCATGCCTGACTGTTGCACACATCACTCATGTACTCACCCACCTACACTTTGAAATCAACAGCCTATCTGCCTTCTACGTAGGATAGTGTTTTAAAAGGAAGGTTTTAGTCACTAGCAGAATTGGCGTATCATTGGATGAATGCTGCCCAGGCCCAAAATCTGGTTCTGGAGTCCAGCTCTGAGGCAGGATCAGAGACTGAGACAGCATCTGAGGGAGCGGACAATGTAGCAGAATCTGGGAGTGATTTTTCAGTTGCGCAGTTCCATCCGACAACTTATCTTCCAGCGATTCTGAAGGAGACGATGTCAGTCGTGCTGTCCCTTTGCAAGCACAGTCTGTGCTGCAGGACACCAGTAGCAGGTTAGAGCAACCCAGAGAGCAGGCATGTGCAGCCGCAAGCACAGACAGAGTGCTCTCTTGGCAGCATTCCAATTTAGTTCAGCCCCAAATTCCGCCTTTTACTGGTGATGGTGGATGTAAAGTCGATACCGCAAAATTTTTGCCAATTGACTACGTCCATCTCTTTTTGTATGTTGAATTCCTAGACAAAATTGTGCAGCAAACAAATTTGCATGCCGGACAATTTCTGAGGGAACATGGAGGCACCATTCTAGGGCACACAAGTGGACTCCCACTTCATTAGGGGAGTTGAAGATATTTTTGGGCCTCTCGCTTAAAATGGGGGTAGTGCATAAACCAACCTTGCTGTCCTACTGGTCTACTCGCACGGTTTGGTTAACCCCCATCTTCGCACCATACATGAGCAGAGATCGTTTTTTGCTATTGCAGCGCATGCTGCATTTCAATGACAATTCTGCTGCATTGCCCCGGGACCATCTAGGCCATGACAGGTTGTTCAAAATTCGGCCTGTCGTGGAACATTTGTCTGCCAGGTTTCCAGAGGCTTATACTCCTGGAAAGAATATAGCCATGGATAAGTCCTTGATCTTGTATAAAGGGCAGCTGCTGTCCAGGCAGTACATTCCGAGCAAACGCGCTCGCTATGGCTTCAAGCTGTACATGTTGTGTGAAAGCTCGACTGGCTAGGTGTACATTTTGAGAGTGTATACAGGGAAGGACACAACTCTAAACCCTGTAGGTTGCCCTCCCATGCTAGGTGTCACAGGAAAGATTGCGTGGGAGCGTGTCCAGCCACTCTTTCACAAAGGTTATAACCTTTATGTGGACAGTTTCTATACAGGAGTAGAGCTGTTCAGTGAGCTCTACAAAGATGGCACTGTGGCCTGCAGTACAATTTGTTGTCGCTGCAAAGGATTCCCGCAGGAGGTTGTTTGCAAGAAGCTCCAGAAATCCCAGAGCACTGCATTGCATTCCAACGAACTGCTTGCAGTCAAGTTCTCAGATAGGCGTGACATGTAAGTGCTCACTACAATTCATGCTGAGAGCACTTCCCCTGTCACGGTTTGGGGTCAGATGGCCGAAGTCCACAAGCCCACCTGTATACTTGATTACAACAAGTACATGGGCGGAGAGAACAAGAACGACCAGATTCTTCAGCCATACAATGCGAGTCATAAAACTCGCACTTAGTATAAGAAACTGTTTACTCACCTGATCCAGATGGTAACATAAAATGCGTATGTTGTTTATCGTCAGACCACCACAGGAAGACTCATGTCTTTCCTTGACTTTCAGTTGTCTGTGATTGAAATTCTCACTGCTACAGAAGCAGCAGCCTCCACTTCATGTGCTCTGGAGGACATGGCAAGGCAGCAGGAGCGACACTTTGCTGATAAACTTCCTGCAACACCCAAAAAGGAGCAACCATGTCATCGTTGTAAAGTGTGCTCAATGCAGGGAAAGAGGTAGGAGACTCGTGTTTACTGTCCCCAGTGCCTAAGTAAGCCCGCCTTCTGTTTTCCTACTTGCTTTATGTTGTATCATACTAAAGCAAAGTACTGGGAAATTGACTGAGGTGGAGCTGCCAAAAGGTAAACCTTTCAATTGGTGTGAATGGATACCTACTGTCTGTGGGTCACTCCTTCGCTAGGCAAGCAGCCGCAGATTATTTGTTCCTCTACTTCAGGAAATCATGGACTTCTTGATACCTTTATCTGCTTTCAGAATGTGCTAGTTGTTCTGTTTGCCAATTGACACGTGCATTATAGTCCCCACACTGCACATACTGGTAGACAGAACATGCGCCATGTTGTCACGGAGTACCCTGTTTTGCAAAATGTTAAAGGCTTGACTGGATTTTGAAGTGCTTGTTAGGGAACTTATGTATACTACTCAAGGAGCACCCTGATTGCCATCGAGAACCGTAGTAAGCGTATTAAGACAAACAAATATCCAATGAGACTTATTCACCAACATTGCTACTTGTTTTGAAAGTGTGCAAACTCAATTATTAACTTGTATCATAACCATGTTATTGAAAAGGGATACAGGACACCATATCGTGTATGAAGATTGTTTTCACATCTTTAATTTAAGATGTGAAAACAATCATCATACAAGATATTGTGTCCTGTACCCTTTCTCAATAACATTGTGTATGATGCATGTTAGTAATTGAGTTTTCACGCTGTCAAAGTAAAAGTGTCGGTGAATGAGACCCACAGGACATTTGTTTGGCTTATTACTTTAGGGAACTTAGGCAATATATCCCAGCATGTTTGCATTATTTTCAAAGGTAGATATGCTTGCTCAGTTCGAGATATGGCCTACTGGGATACTTAGACACCCCCCAACTTGCATCCCCAAACTGGAAGGAGTTGGATTTAGCAGTGAGAGCATTGATGGCAAGTGACAGAAACATTTTCTCGAGCTTCAAGTAGCTAGAGATGGAAGGCATTAGTATAGGGTCACTTGACAATTAGACAGGATTAGTCAGGACTCTGATGAGGACAGACACACAAATTGGTTAGAGCAGCTTACTGTAGGTGGGCTTTCCCAGGAATATTGCATAGGTAGAAGGCAGATAGTAAAGGTAGTACTGATACACGTAATGACTTCATCTTCACCCATGGATTCAAATCCATTGCTGCCACACTCACACTGAATTTACTATAGTACTTATGGGTCAATGCTGCATGCCATGTTCATCCTCCGTCAGAACTTAGTAGATGTTCAGTTTGCTGTATGATAAGTGCATTACAGTCACTGCACATAACGGTGGATTGGACATATGTTACTTTGTCACGGACTACCCGTGTTTCACATTCTACCGCTCTTCATAGTTTATGATGTTCTCTTTAGAAAGCTTTGGAAAATTTCCAGCATGTTTGCCTTATTTTTAAAGGTAGATGTGCTCGCTCAGTTCGAGATATGGCTTTGCGGGCTACTCGGGCACCCCCCAACTTGCATCCACAAACTGGAAGGAGTTGGATTTAGCACAGTGAGTGCACGAAAGGCGCATAAAAAAATGTCTTCTTGAGCCTCATGTGGCTGTCATAGGAGCCATTAGTAAAGGTTCACTCGGCATGAGTTTGGTAACGTTCAGGAAGAAGGAGGTGGAGACTTGACAGGTGGTAAAATGTAGTCAAACTCGTTATATCTTATGGCGTATGAATGTGATGGGAACTTGCATGGCGGTGGATGTTTATATGAGTAAGTGCAAGTGATCTGTTTGATTTGGCCCGTGGCTGGCGGTACGGAAGTCTTGTGTGTGGTGCATGAATGGCGTGTGAATGGACCATAAAGCGGTTGGTGCTGTGAAGTGGCTTTATGGCTCACCTTCAGAATGCTTGGCTTCAATATTTATATAATTTGATAAGTGTTAGTGCTTTGAAGCCAGCGTTTCTGGAGGTGCTGAAACCAACCAGTGTAGGTGGTGGATTAACTTTATCAAATTAGTGTCCAATTTATATTTGTGGCGGTTTAATGGCCTTTTGTAAGACCTTTTTTTTTGTCAATATGGGTAGCTGGGGATTTTGTTCCCTAGCTCAGTCGTCACCTAGGCAAACCTTCACATTTTTTAGTAGTAAACAACGAGGGTAGTACAGGGGTGAATGACTTGCGTGGCTCTCACAGATTTTCTTTTTATCCAGCATCCCCTGCAAACCTCAAATTGAGCTAAAATTCAAAATTTCTTCACATTTAAGTGATGGAAAGTTCAGGAATCTCCGTCGACCTACAAACTTCCATCCACCTAGCGTTCCCCCAGGTCTTCTGATAAAAATGGTACGTCACTTCTGTGGGTGAGCCAAATGCCCGCGGCAGGCAAGGGCCCAAAACATATTGTGGAGACATCAAAGCTACCTATCACAAAACAACCTTGTTTTGCAATGGGTTCACCTAGGTTTTTGGCCCCGGGCTCGGCTATGTAGGGAAACCTACCAAACCCACACATTTCTGAAAACTAGACACCCGGGGGAGTCCAGGGAGGTATGGCTTGTGTGCCCCCCAATTAGTTTTTAGCCAATTCTGCATTGGACACCCACACAAGTGAGGTATAATTTTACTCGGGAGACTAAGGGGAACACTAACTAAATTTGAGGTTTGCAAGGGATTCTGGGTAGGAATCCACGCAAGGCACACCTCCCTGGACTCCCCCGGGTGTCTAGTTTTCATAAATGTGTGGGTTTGGTAGGTTTCCCTAAATGGCCGCCGAGCCCGGGGGCAAAAACCCAGGTGCACCCCTTGCAATGTTCTATAATAAAAAAACATCTAAAATCGTAGATATATGATTATTTTACTATTTTATACAATTCTGGACCTAAGTACACAGCAGTGTATCATATGGCCTATCTATAGCCTATCTTACTAGAGCTTTTATGTACTTTAAAAAAACTAAGATTTACAAACAGTTGTATACATCAAGTCTGCCAATCAGTAAAACTGCACACAGAGGATGTCCAGCAGCAATAGCTATGTTTAAAGGGCTACTTCTCTGGATGGGTGACTTGGTAGTACTAATTACTATTGAGTTATTCAAGTAAGTGTGCCATTGCCTCTATTAATGCTAGATAGATAAGAGTTGTGTCCGTGCATGTGAGTGAATGTTTAGATGTTTTTGACAGTTTCTAAGGGGTGTATTCATGACTCTCCCTTTTTGTATATGCTTATATGAGATTCAAATCAGGGTGAAAGACTGGTTGTATAACTGAGCAGATGGGTATGTAAGTGTGCATGTAGCTCACTAAAACCTCTAACTACATGTGTTAGCTTTTATGCACATAGGAGCGTACCTTATGGCCTAGTATTGCTCGGATATGAATTTACCTTAAAGTATTGAAAAGACAAGAGGTGTTTGGAAAAATAGGAGCAAGTTGCAGCCGGGAGAGTCTCGACAAAATGCATCTGAGGAAAGTCTCTCGATATACAAAGTTTTGGCTGACATTATATACATCTCGTGAGGTACAATAAAGTAATTTCTCCATTTCTGAAAAGCATCTAAGTCCTAAATTAACAAGCTCGGGCATCAGATTAGGACACAGATGGCTCTCGATCTCGGGGAGAGCTAGTGTGGGCCAGTGTGTATGTGTCCAGATGTCCGGCATGAGGAGCGCGTGATCACTACTTGTGGTGTGCATGTTGTATCATGATTGCCTCAATGTTCCTATATACCTGTGGTATCTAGCTTTGTGGTATATTTGGGGAATGCGAGCCTTTGGCCAAACGTGTTTTTATGGGGCCAGTTTCCTCGGACCTGCATGTGGTGCAACTATCTATATCTGGGATCAATCAGGGTTTTCCCTGGGTTCACGTTTGTCTTAGGGTTAAGAGAGACCCCCACCTATGACCTGTCACTTGATAGGCATGGGTGCTGGTCGCAGGGCCTGCCTGACCACCTTTCTTTGACTCAGGATGATGGGTGGTCACCTTGGGTTAATCCGACAGCAATGACACAAGTTCGTTCGAACTCCGGTAAATAATATGGCAATCACTGGTATCACTTTTATTGACAATTCTCAACATTGTGCGTACAGTAGTCATAGCGTACATTGACATTGTCTTTACTGATATTGACACAGTCTTGCTTGCCTAGGTAATAGCGTACATCAACATTGTTTCTACTGGTAACAACATTGTTATTCATGCATGGGTTATGGCATACATTGACATCGTTACTGCCGGTATTGACACTGTTGGGTGGGCACAGATTAGGGCGTACATATACATTGCATTTATGAGTATGCAATTATGGTTATGCAGGCACAGGTGATGGCATACGTTGACACTGCATTTATTGGTATTGCCATTGTCGGGCCTGTGCATATCAATGTATTCATTGACATTGTATTTACCCATTCCAATACTAGCTAGAGGATACCTTAGGGGTGACTTATGTGTGGTGGAACAGCAGGTTAAGGCTTGTCAAGGGGTTTTAAATACTAAGTCAGCCTAGCAGTAGAACTGTATACACAGGCTCAAGTGTACCAGGCCTGAGACATGTTCAAAGGGCCACTTCTCTGAATGGGTGACTTGGTAGTGTCAGTTCTTTAGTAGATATCTGAAAGAGTATCTCAGTCCCTATGTGGGGGAATGCTTCCATATGACACTGAAACTTTAATGTATATGTGGTATGTTTTTAGTACATATCTTGTTGCCTACGGCCTACTTACAGAGTACCTTAAAGGTAACTTATATTTAGTACAAGAGGGCTTTTTAGTCTTGAAAACATGTTGTAAATGTGAAGTCTTCCTACCAGTAACACTGCACTCACAGGCTCTCCAGTAGCAGGCCTGAAACATGTTGAAAGGGGAACTGGTCTACATGGAGTTCTTTGTGTCAGTTCCTCAGTACATATCTGAATTATTATGTCAGTCCCTACTTGGGTCTCTCTTTGCATATTTAAGAAACTATGTTAGTATCTGAGTGCCTCTCTTACTGATTCTATGGGTCTGTAAATGTGTATGGACATCACTGCAAAGATTGGATAGTGGGTGTATTAAAGATCATTGGGGTATGTAAAGCTGTGTGCAACTGACTTCATTAGGCCTAGTTACATAAGAGCTGTATCTGTCGAGGAGTGAATGGTGAAGTGCCTCTGTGGATGTATAACTGTGGATGTATAACTGGGTGCGACACCTAAGGCTGTATCCTTTTCTAGATAGCTTTGTGAGTTGCACTACATCTGCCAGATGCATAACTAGACATATGGGTCTGTAAGTACACATGTGAGTCACTAAAACTTGAAACTATATGTCTTATGTTTCAAGGACATGCCTCACTGCCTATAGCCTAGTTACAGCCTGCCTTATGGGTGCCTTTTATGCAGTAGAACAGGATTTTATAGACTTGGGAACATGTTTTAAATATCGAATCTGTCTAGCAGTAACACTGTACACACACCCTGTCCAATAGCAGGCCCAAGACATGTTGAAAGAGCAAGTGGTCTGCATGACTGACTTGTTAGTGTCAGTTCCTCAGTATATCAGTTCCTACATGGGTGTGTCTTTGAATATTTAATGAAGTATGTTTGCATATACCTGCCTCTCTTACTGAGTCTATGGCTCTCTAAACATGTATGGAGGGAGCAGGGATTCATTACTGGGTGTATTACAGGCCGACAGGGTATGTAAGTCCATATTGAACTGCCTCTATTAAGCCTAGTTACATAAGAGCTCTTTGTGTTTGGGAATGAATTTTGTAGAGCCTCTGTGAATGCCTGTCTTGTTCTGTACGTGCCTGTATCCTTTTGCAGATAGGTATGTGAGTTGTAGAATAGGTGTGAGACTGTATGTAATGCTGGGTATATGATAATATAGGTGCACAAGAAAGAGACTGAAACTTGAAAGTATATATGTTATGTTTTTAGCAGATATCTTATTCCCTACGTCCTACTTACAGTCTACCTTAAGGGTCACTTATATGAAGTATAAGAGGGCTTTTTAGTCTTGAAAACATGTTGTAAATATCAAGTCTACCTAGCAGTAACACTGCCCACACATGCTCTGCAGTAGAAGGCATGAGACATGTTTATAGGGAAGTGGTCTGCAACACTGGCTTCTTACTGTCAGTTCCTTAGTATATATTTGTATAAATGTGTCAACCCCTACTTGGATCTCTCTTTGCATATTTAAGAAAGTATGCTAGTATCAGAGTGCCTCTCTTACTGAGTATATGGCCCTCTGAACATGTATGATGTGACCTGCATGGATTACTTGCTGGGTGTATTACAGAGCTTTAGAGAATGTAAGTCTGTATGCAACTGACTCCATCAATATCTTTACATAACAGCTGTGTGTGTCTGAGAGTGAATATTGAAGTGCCTGTATGAATGTCTCACTGGGTGTATAAGAAACTGTGGGCCAGATGTACGACCATTCCATTTTGCAAGTCGCAAATTACAACGTTTGCGATTCGCAATTTGTGACTCGCAAAATGGAATGTACAACAGTGTCTCAGACACTGTTTGCGATTCCCAATGGGGTCGCAAAGGCCTGCCTCATTAATATTCATGAGGCAGGTCGCAATTTGCCACCCCTTTGGGAATGGCCAACACTCACAGGGATGGTTGGCTGCTGGGGTCAGCAGACCACCATGTCTGTGACTGCTTTTAAATAAAACAGTTTTGTTTTTTAAATGCAGCCCATTTTCCTTGAAGGAAAACAGGCTCCATTTAAAAAAGAAAAATGAAGTGTAGGCAGAGGTCCAAGCTCTTAAAAAATATTTTCGCTGCCAGTCACAAAGGTGAAGGGGTCCCCTGGGGACCCCTTCCCATTTGCGAGTGACTTACCCATTACTTGAAGTAGGTGGTAAATTGTGAGTGTTTCGCGACGCAATTGCGGTCGCAAAACAATCATACATAGAAGTGCGACTCGCTATTACGAAGGGCAAGCCCCTTCCTAATAGTGTGTCGCAAACCCTATTTTGCGAGTCGGTAATAGGTTACCGACTCACAAAATAGGATTTGTACATTGCACAGACCTATTTAGCGGTCACAAGCGGGTTGATTTCCTATTTGCGACTGCTAATAAAGGTTGCACATCTGGCCCTGTATCATGTTATAGATAGGTATGTGAGTTCAAGTGTGGGTGTGACACTGGTTCTAAAACTGTGCATATAGGTCTGTAAATGTATATGGAATGCACTTATAATTGAATGTATAAAATTTAGATTTTACCCACATATCTCATTCAGTGTCCATTACGTACAGTCTATCTAACAGTTCACTTATATGTAGTACAACACCAATTTAATATTTGCCAATGTTTTTTAAAATCTGAAATCAAGCAAATAGTAACGCTTCTTACACATGCCCTACAGTACCAGATCCTACCACAAGAACAACCTTACAAAGTAATTAAATATACCATTTGCAGATAAGGTACCAAAACTATATCTAGGACATAAAAATATTCACATATTCACTTAACCACCAACAAAGATTCCGATCATCTAATTCCAAATAGATGATTCAGAGAATAACTTTTTCTCCTACTGACTGTTTCATTATGCCAATGCCTATATATGATACTATAGGTATATATATATATATATATATTAAACAGAACCCGGTAATGGTAGAAGCTGTCAGTCAGGGCGGTCCATGCTCGGGGTACCGGAAACCCCGCAATATGCCAAAACAAACTTCTGTAATCACAGAAAACGGCACGGACACCTTGGAAAGTTGCAGCAAATATCTTTAATGACTGCACAAGCAACGCGTTTCAGCTTTCGCCTTGATCACGCTAAAGGCCAAGCAGTAATCTACACCAATTTAACCAGTGCTATACAACATAGAAAAGGGACTTATGGTGACACCAATAGTGAACAACGTCTGTGTTAAAAAGCGGCGGCCATCTTAACACTATAAATATGCATATTAAATACATCACGTCAGCTGAACAGTTGATTAAAGTTATATACTAACACAGACCATGGCAACTAAATAACCTGGTAACACAAATTCATACATGCATCAAGTGTGTTTTCCGTGATGACATTAGTAATACATCACTAAATCAAATGTAATATAAAAATATAATTACAAAATGGTTTTGTGGCAACAGTCATCACAGAATTAAAAATACCTGTACCATGTCCAGCTTGACAAAACGCCCCAGTATCTCAATTAACACTGACCAATATACATTAATGTAAGCAACTGTATGACCAGGTTTTAACAGTGAATACATGCAGCAAATATAATATTTCACAGTCAGTGATCCCAGGGCAGGAGAAGTCAACAGATAATTCTGCCCAAGTGGGCATATGATTCATTACATGTTGTATCGGTGATATGTAAGTGGCCTGATTTAAAACATGTGCCCAATACCTAAAAATGTGAAAAAATACATAAAGTTAAAATACGAAAATGAAAAGCAGAAGAATCACAGCGAATCCAAATACATAATAACATTGTGTAGCGGGCTGGTAGAAAGGGGCAGGAGACTAGGTAGAGGTAGAGAAGGCTTTATTTGATTCAGGACACGTCTCCTCTGTGTAACCAGTTTCTTATAGGGTGAAGTAGATGTGGGAGGTTTATCCTTGGAGTCTCGGTCCCTCGACGGGGTCCAGCCTCTCCTCATCCGATCCAGAACGAACCCGTGTAGTCGTCGATTCGGGAGGGTCAGGATTCAGGGTGGTGAAGTATATGAAATAAACAAACAAGGATACGTCGTATCAGTGTGGTGCAAATGGCTTACAGTGAATGGGAGGGGGTGTGAGGGAGCACATGGTGCAAATGCCACGTCAAGCCTTAGTGAGGGTGAAGTGCTCAGGAAGGGTATATCGGGGAGAGGGGACACCCTACGTATTAGAGTCGGGTCCCTCCCTCCTTCCCACCCAGCCCGCAAAACGCTTGCGTACCTGCGAGAGCCACGCTCCTCCTGGAACGTGGCTGGGCGAACCACAGGGATGTTGGCCTCCTGGCTTGCTGGCATCTCTCCCCCTCTCCGTCACCTCTCCTCTGCTTGCTTCCGTCTGTGTAGCTTCGTGCTCGTTCCTCTCCGGTTCCTCTTCCGTGTCTCCTCTGGTGCTGTCACACCCCGGCTTCCGTAATCCTCGGATTCTTGTGGGCCAGGTTCCGTCGACGTCATCCCTGGGGGCGGGGCCTTCCGCGATGTCCTCCCAGTTAAAGGAGCTGCGTCCAAATCCCTCGTCTCCCTCGTATTCACGTATGTCCGGGCAACTCCATTCGTCTTGCTGCTGTGAGAGAGGAGGGGAAATGGTGGGTGACACACTCCACCAGTCCATTGCCTGGTTCATACCCCCCTGGGCCGGACTCGCCTTGTGACACACCATCCCACCCAGATTCTCCCGATCGGGGAGAGGAAACCGAGACAGGAAATCGGCACTACCATTGTCCGTGCCCTTACGGTGCTTCACCGTGAAGGAGAAGGGTTGAAGAGACAAAAACCAACGTAGAACCCTGTGATTCAGCACGATGTTACGGCTCATCCACTGGAGGGGCGCGTGGTCAGTGTACAGGGTGAAAGGGCGACCCTCCAGGTAATACCTCAGTTTGTCGACAGCCCATTTGAAAGCTAGGCATTCCTTCTCTATGGTGAGGTACTTGAGCTCTCGTGGGAAGAGCTTACGACTAATATACAATATGGGGTGGTCTATCCCCTCAGGTGACAACTGGGACAGGACTGCTCCTATGCCATAGTCGGAAGCATCTGTATGTAGGAGAAAGGGTCGGGTGAAATCAGGGGAGGACAGTACAGGACTGGTGGTTATGGCCCGTTTCAGGGAATTAAACGCTTTCCACATCTGTGGCGTGGGGTGTAACAGACTCTGGGTTTTCACTTCTTGTCGGAGTGTATCTGTTAGAGGGGCGGCTATCTCTGAGAATAGGGGGATGAAACTGGCGGTAATAACCGATCAACCCCAAAAACGCTCTCATTTCTCTTTTAGTGCTGGGAAAAGGGGTCTCGGCTATCGCCCTGACCTTCTCTATCTGTGGCTCGATCATACCGTGCCCCAGCACGTAGCCCAAATACTTGACTTTCTGATATCCAACACGGGACTTCCTTGAGTTGATGTGTAAACCTGCTTATCGTAACGCCTGAAGGACGCGTTGCAGGTGTTCCAGATGGGCCTCCCACGTTGGGCTGAAGATTACTATGTCGTCTAGGTATGCGGAGGTGAATGACTGATAGTCCCGGAGTACTGTGTTCATAAGACGTTGGAAGGTTGCTGGTGCCCCATGGAGGCCGATGGGGAGTACAGTGAATTCATACAATCCTTCGGAGGTGGAGAACGCTGTTTTCTTCCGATCTTCTTCTCTTAGGGGTACCTGCCAGTAGCCTTTGGTGAGGTCCAAGGTCGTAATGAATCTGGCTTCCCCTAATTTCTCGATGAGTTCATCAATACGCAGGATGGGATAGGCATCAAAGTAGGAGATGGCATTGAGTGCTCTGAAGTCCATGCAGAATCTTGTGCTACCGTCGGGCTTGGGCACCATAACAATCGGGAAAGACCATTCGCTCTTTGATGGTCTTACGACTCCTAACTCTAGCATGTCCTGGACTTCTTTCTGGACGGCGGCCCTCTTGGCTGCTGGTATCCGATACAGACGCTGTTTTATAGTCTTTCCGGGTAACGTCTCAATGCAGTGCTCTGCTAAGGACGTCCTGCCAGGTTTATCCGAAAAGAGGGAAGAAAATGGAGACAGGGTGATCTTTTCTTGCTCCCTTAGGTCTTCATTGACCACCAAGTGATCCAAAGTATCCGTAGAGGGGGCATGGGTAGGCAACGCCAGGTGGGCTGTGGTTGGTGGGGAACCTAACCACTTCTTTAAAATGTTGATATGGTATGTTTGGTTCCTTCTGGACGTTATCTGCACTCGGTAACTGGTCCTTCCAATAGTACCCACTACCTTGTAGGGGCCCATCCATTCGGCTTGGAACTTTCTTGTGGAGGGCAACAGCACCAACACCCAATCGTTGACCTCCAGTTTTCTCCACTTCTTTCCTCTGTCATAACATGTTTTCTGCCTCTCTTGTTTCCTTTCGAGGTTGGAATAAGCCAGGTCCCTCAACTTTCCTATCTTGGACTTCAAGGCCTGTGTATACTCCAGCATATCCCTGGTCTCTTCGGCCTCTTCCCTCTCCCATGCTTCCTTGGTCATTTCTAACAAACTCCTGGGTTGTCGACCATATAACATTTCGAATGATGAACAACCCAGACTGCCTTGTGTTTGTCCTCGGATGACGTACAACGCTAGAGGTAACAATTGATCCCATTCTTGTCCGTTCACTGCGAGCATCTTCTTCAGAGTGGACTTCAACGTTCCGTTATACCTCTCGACGAGGCCATCGGTTTGAGGATCGTACACCGACGTCCTGATGTGTCTCAGGTCCAATATCCTACAAACCTCTTTCATCAACCGTGATACGAACGGCGTACCCTAATCGGTTAGGATCTCCTTGGGAAACCCTACTCGGGAAAACAGTTCCAGGAGCTTCTCGGATATAAGGCGTGAGGTGGGGGCTTTGAGGGGGAAGGCTTCGGGGTATCTTGTAGCATAATCCACTATCACCAGAGCATACTGGTTTCCTTTTCGTGTTTTGGGGAGGGGCCCTATTAGATCCATCCCTACTCTCTCAAATGGGGTCCCTATTATGGGAAGGGGTTGCAGAGGGACTGGAGGAGGGCGGTGGGTGTTTCTTTTCTGGCATATCGCGCAGGTCTGACAGTGGGTTTTTATATCTTGATACACCCCAGGCCAAAAGAAGTGTCTCAGAACGTTTTGTGTTGTCTTCTCGCTCCCTATGTGACCTGCAGTCAAATGAGAGTGAGAGAAGAACATGATCTGCTCCCTGAAAGAAAGGGGGACCAATAGTTGTTGGGGGTCACCTCCGGAACCCTGACGATACAACAGACCTTCTTTAATAAGGAACCAGGGAAAAGGAGCTGAGGTACAGTCCTGGGTTCTGTGTGCCTGTTCCCATGCATTAAACAAGGTGGCGTCATTGGCTTGGGCGAATCTGAAACTTTTATCTAGCATCCAGGGCTCGGACATTATCAATGCCGGAACAGGGGTATCCGCTGTCCTACCTGCCCCCCTGCTTGGCCTGCTTCTGTACTGTCTGTAGAAAAAGGTCTAAAAACTCAGGGTTGTCTGTGCCTATAATGAGCTCCTCTGGCAAGTTCTCCATCACCCCCACCCGGATGACATAGGTCCTACCGTTGGGCGGTGAGAGGGATACTACAGCAACCGGGTATGGTTTAACGTCCCCGTGGACACACCTGATGTGTACTGAGGTATCTGGAATCACCTGATTGGGCTGTACGTAACCCCTCTGCATCACGGACTGCCTACAACCCGAGTCTAATAGGGCCTTTAATGTCTTCCCGTTCACCCTTACACTTACATAAAATGCGCTCCCCATCTCAGCAGTATAGAGAATGGATTTGGGGATATACCCCACCTCCATGGGTTCTTCTGTCGACCTTCGTCAGGGACACATACGGGCAATGTGTCCCCAGTCCCCACACTCAAAACATTGGGGTCCCTTGAACAATGGCATCTCGGGTTTAGCATAACGTGGTTTTGCAGACTCGGGGATTGCTCGGGCCCTTTTCTCATACTTCATGGCCAGATGTCGGATGGGTTTCTCGGGTTCCCACCCAGAGGATTTGGGTTGGGCTCTGGAATAGGTAGTGGCCATATCAATGGCTTGTTCTGTGGTCAGGTGAGTGTGCTGGCATAGCCACCTTTGGGTGTTAAAAGGGAGGGCGTCCAAGTACTGTTCGAGGTATATCCTATCCATGATCTGTTCTTTGGTGCTTATGGCCGGGGTGAGCCATTTATCAGCGGCCATCTTCAATCTAAAGAACAGGGTCTTGGGGTTTTCTCCAGGGGCGCCCCTCTCCTTCCGGAAGCGCACCCGATATGCTTCCGCGTCAAGCCCCAAGTGGTCCAGGATTATGTTCTTGATGTCTGCGTATGGTGTATTTCCGGTGGCGTTCGCCACCTGATACGCGGCTTGAGCCTCCCCAGTCAGGAGTGGTGCCAGGAAGAACGGCCATTGCTCAACAGGCCATCCACAGGCTCGTGCCGCACGCTCGAAGTTGAGTAAGAAGGCGTCGGGGTCTTCCCCTGACACATATTTCTGTAACGAGACCCCAGAGGGACCGGGGGTTACAGTCCAGGGTTCACGTGGGGCAGGGGTAGGTTGCTCCACCGCCATCTTTTGCAACCCCTCGAGCTGCGCAGTTATGGTGTGTTTGAAGACGTCCCTGTCCGCCTGGGCCGACGCCATCTGCCGTTCGACGGCCCATTCCAGTTTCTCCTGTCCCTTCACTAGGTGTTGGATAAGGGCGTCCATCGCGGGTGTACCGATGGGAGGGTCTATGCCAGCATTCTCCACCACTTGTGTAGCGGGCTGGTAGAAAGGGGCAGGAGACTAGGTAGAGGTAGAGAAGGCTTTATTTGATTCAGGACACGTCTCCTCTGTGTAACCAGTTTCTTATAGGGTGAAGTAGATGTGGGAGGTTTATCCTTGGAGTCTCGGTCCCTCGACGGGGTCCAGCCTCTCCTCATCCGATCCAGAACGAACCTGTGTAGTCGTCGATTCGGGAGGGTCAGGATTCAGGGTGGTGAAGTATATGAAATAAATAAACAAGGATACGTCGTATCAGTGTGGTGCAAATGGCTTACAGTGAATGGGAGGGGGTGTGAGGGAGCACACGGTGCAAATGCCACTTCAAGCCTTAGTGAGGGTGAAGTGCTCAGGAAGGGTATATCGGGGAGAGGGGACACCCTACGTATTAGAGTCGGGTCCCTCCCTTCTTTCCACCCAGCCCGCAAAACGCTCGTGTACCTGCGAGAGCCACGCTCCTCCTGGAACGTGGCTGGGCGAACCACAGGGACGTTGGCCTCCTGGCTTGCTGGCGTCTCTCCCCCTCTCCGTCACCTCTCCTCTGCTTGCTTCCGTCTGTGTAGCTTCGCGCTCGTTCCTCTCCGGTTCCCCTTCCGCGTCTCCTCCGGTGCTGTCATACCCCGGCTTCCGTAATCCTCGGATTCTTGTGGGCCAGGTTCCGTCGACGTCATCCCTGGGGGCGGGGCCTTCCACGATGTCCTCCCAGTTAAAGGAGCCGCGTCCAAATCCCTCGTCTCCCTCGTATTCACGTATGTCCGGGCAACTCCATTCGTCTTGCTGCTGTGAGAGAGGAGGGGAAATGGTGGGTGACACACTCCACCAGTCCATTGCCTGCTTCATACCCCCCTGGGGCGGACCCGCCTTGTGACACATTGCACATAAGATATTAATTGTGTAGGTGTACTGATAGTTCCTCACTTGAGTTTAACCCCAAGGGAGTCATAGTTTCCAAGTCAATGATATATCTCGACTCTAATTGGCGTAGTGAGAGTTGTCTGTTCCCTCCTCGTACATTATCAGGAACAGCATCAACGACAACCATTCTGAGAAGTTTCTCATCTTGAAAATGTTGATCAAAGAAATGTCTTGCTACAGGGTATTGTTTGTTATTATGACAGATGGCCCTGATATGTTCAAGCACACGTTTTTTAGCACGATGGATAGTGCTTCCTATGTAAGCCTTATTACAAGGGCAAATAAGCGCATATACACAGTAAACAGTGTTGCACGTAAGGGCTTTCTTGATCACAAATTCCCTTATACTGCTAGATATCAAAAGCGTAGCGCAGTCGATGCTGTTACTGCAAGCTCTGCAGTTATTACAGCATCGAAAGCCCGGACGGCTACCGGTAGTGGATCTGATGTTATGGGTCACAAGGTTAGGACTGGGTTCATCTCTCAATGATCGATTTCTTTGAAAGGTAATTTGCGGGTTGCTGTTAAGATGTTTCTGAAGACTGATGTCAGTTAACAATACATGCCAGTGTTTTCTCAGTATTTGGCGGACATCCTGTGCTTGTCTAGAATAGGTCGTGATAAATCTCAGCATGTCTGACTCAGTTTGTCGTTTAACTGGATGTAATAGCTGATTACGAGTTACATCGTCTACTCTATTGCATGCTTCAGATATAGTTCTGCGGCTGTAGCCTCTCTCCCTGAAGCGCTGGGACATGATTTCTTTCTCTTTCAGGTAACTACTTTCAGAACTGCAATTGCGCTTGGCGCGCAACAGCTCGCCATAGGGGATGCTATAGACCAACTTACGAGGATGGGAGCTCGAAGCACTCAGGATACTATTCCCGGCTGTAGTCTTGTGAAACAATTGCGTCTGTATAGTGCGATCTGAGATTTCAACCAAAATATCCAAGAACTCTATTCTAGTTTTGCTGATGTGTTCTGTAAAAACAAGATTGTAACTGTTGTCATTGAGTTTTTTGACAAAATCCTTGGCTGAGTCAATATCTCCATTCCAAATTAAAAAGATGTCATCTATATAACGTGCCGTTTTCTGGGATTACAGAAGTTTGTTTTGGCATATATATATATATATATATATATATATATATATATATATATATATATATATATATATATATATATAAGTTACTATTGAAATAGTAGACTAGTTCCATATCCACTTCATTTAATCTGTAAACAAAGATTTCAAGCCATTTACATATATGACATTGATTATGTAATTAATACTCTAAATTGAGTACATTAAACTGTCACTTATAATTGACTATCTTTATACATATAGTATCAATCTATTCATTATTAACATTCCTGTTAATTTGCTTTGTTGATCCTCAAATATTATCACTCTTTCTGTTCAAATTTCTTCTTATGGAAAATTATTACTACCACTCTCTGTAAGTAAGAACATGTAATGGCAAAGTTTCCATCTCTTTTTCCAGTGATACTGATGTAGATAGCAAATGAAAATGTTTCCCTCATTTTTTTCTTTTTCTTACTCCAGTTTTCATTGGTAATTTTGTTAACCCTTTATTGTTCCCCACATAAGAAGCCCAATTTGGTAGTAGCTATGAGTGGATCCGTGCCCCATCGCGGTGCCCATCACGGCCCACCCTGTAACTCTGCGACAGAGTCGAGACTCAATATAGGAGTCCGTTAAAGCATATACTAAGATATTGCTATTTGTTTAAACTCTATTACAGAACCAATGACAATACTGAATTAGAAAATTCATATTTCACAATATCTGCTAAGTCTAAACTACTATATTTGCAAATTCAGAGTACACTGTAATTGGAACCCTTACCCCACACTGCTTTCTCTCAGTTGCCATAACAACCTGGTTTGAAACACTCTCATGTACCAGTAATTCAAAAGTTCATACACTTTCTAACCAGAGCATACCAGTCTCAAGTCCAACTGTAGCAGGTGTGGTAGACTGTTTGAAAATGGAAGTATATCCACAATAGTGTAACTTGTGTACAATTGATCCACAGCCAATCAGAGATTAACTTACTTTAGTAATGACATCACTACCTATTTTTAACTACCACATTATCTACACCACTCAATCAAATGCATCCTTTTTTTAAAGCAGGCCCACTCCTCCATTTTAACTACCTTTCATTCTACCATCTGTCACATTCAGCTATTGCCTTCCCCTGTGTGCTACTGCTCCATCCTTAAAAATGGTTGGAGTGTGGACTGTGGGTCACAGCTGAATCTACTGGGCCAGAGAGTCTTCTAGAAATAGTGGTATTGACTGGGACTTGGGTTTGCGAAATGTGGACACTAAATGGATTGGCCAAAGAGGGTTAAAGTGGCAGCAATTGCTGTCTTCGGTTGAGAGTTTTGCAAATTGCCAACATCGATACCTCTTAATTTTGCATTGTGGTGGCAATAACCTAGACACTCTTTCTGGGGTTGGTTTGGAAATCACAATGAAGGAGACCTTTGGCCAATTAATGGCACTTTTCGCTCACACTGTCTTGGTGCACTCCAATATATGCCAAAGGCAGAAATGGAAATGGTCAAATCAATTCTGGCCACAGATTGACAAAGCCAGGAAACATGTTACTAAAGCTGTTTCTGCATTCCTCAGAGACCATAAGACGGGCTCTATCTAAAATAACAATCTGTGATTTGACATGCATGAAAATTATAGAAGTGATAGAGTTCACTTTACAGATGAAGGCAACAGGGTGTTTCAAGCAACCTGAAACTCTGCATCTGATCTTAAGTGTAGCTGTCACATACTCACAATGAAAACAAAGGCTCTCCTTGCCCAACACCAACTAATATTAATTTTAAATCCTTTAAAAAAAAAGTATTTTCTGGAGTCGCGACCCCAACATTGATCCACAAAGCAAAAGCACAAATTCAATGCAGAACAACACATTTAAGATGTATAACTCCTATTTTCACTCTATACATGTTAGAATGACTTTGTGAGTAGTTTTGATGCTGTCTTAGTGTGTCTCTATGTGGCAGCATAAGTCTGAGTGGGTCTGTGAGTATATATATCCGTTCCTGAGTAAATGTGTGAGGGGGCAAGAGTGTCTAAGTGGGTTTGGTAGTGTTTGCATCAGTGCGTGACTGGGTCTCACAGTGCATGTGTAAGTGTCTCAGTGGCTGTATCAGTGCCTGACTAGGCATGTGAGTAGGTGTGTGAGTGTCTGAGTGGGAAATGTAAGTGGGTGAATGAGTATCTGAGTGGGTCTGTGAGTCAAAGCATGACTCTGTGTTGGTCTGTCACTGGGTGGATGACTCAATGAATGGGACTGTGAGTGGGTGCATGAGTCTCTCAGTGGGTCTGTGTGTGGCGGTGTGTGTGTGAGAGGGTCTTTCAGTCAGTGCACGAGTATATGAGTGGGTCTCTGAGTGGGTATGTTAGTCTCTCAGAAGGTATGTGAGTGGGTGCATGAGTGGGTCTGTGAGTGGGTGTGTGAGTGTCTGACTGGGTTTGTGAGTGGTTGTGTGACTGTCTGAGTGGGTTTGTGAGTGGGTGTGTAAGTCTCTGACGGGTTCTGTGAGTGAGTGCATGAGTCTCACTATGGGTGTGTGAGTGGGTGCAGGAGTTTCTGAGTGGATTGCTGAGTAGGTGGATTAGTCTGTGAGTGAATGTGTGACTCACTGAGTGTGTCTGTGAGTGGAAGCATGACTCTCTGTGTGGGTGAGTGAGTAGGTACTTGAGTGGCTGAGCAGGTCTGTCAGTCAGGGCATAACTCTCTGACTGAGTATCTGACTGGCTGTGTAATTCTATGTGAGTCTCTAAGTGCATATATATATATGTATATGTATGTATATGTTATTTTTTTCGGCAAGGGCCACAACTCCACCACGACCTTACACGGGAGTGGTGCTGAACATCACAACTGGTCTGTGACTCTATCCACGTGTGAAAAAGGTTTGATTTTAAACTCATGAGAGGTCCCTCAGACACCCCTACAATGCACCCATGGGGTCAGGGTACCCGTACCCTGGCCCCTTATGTCCTATCTAATTTTGTTTTCATCCCCCAAGACCTCTCTCAATTTATAAAATGGTGGCCAGAACTTTGTACATTTTTGTGGTCAGCCAATGACAGTACTGCTCCTGGCGCATGGGTTCGTGTACCTGTATATATGCATCACGAAGGGTCCCCCTACCTACAAAGCAAAAGCACAAATTCAATGCACAACAAAATATTTAAGATTTAGGAAGTATTATTTTCATTGCATACGTGTTACGAAGATTTTGTGAGTAATTTTGCCAGTGTCTAAGTGTGTGTTTAAGTGGATGCATAAGTCTGAGTAGGTCTGTGAGTACCTATATTAGTTCCTGAGTGAATGTGTGAGTGGGGCATCAAATTCTCAGTAGGGTCTCAGAATGGCTGCATCAGTGTCTGAGTGGCTCTGGGAGTGGATGCATGAGTCTTTGAGTGAGTTTGTGAGTGCGTGTGAGTGCCTGAGTGGGCTTGTCACTGGGTGCATGAATATCTAAGTGGGTCTATAAGTGAGTGCATGAGTGCCTGAGTGGATTTGTGAGTGGGTGAACGACTGTCTCAGTGGGTCTTTGAGTGGGTGGGTAACTCTCTGAGTGGGTCTGTGAGTGGGTGCATGAGCCTCTGAATGGGTTTGTGAGTGGGTGCATGACTCTCTGAGTGGGTCTGTGAGTGGGTGCGTGAGTGTCTGAGTAGGTCTGTGAGTGGGTTATTGATTGTCTGAGTAGGTCTGTCAGTGGGTGTGTGAGCATATCAATGGGTCTGCAAGTGGGTGCATGAGTCTGTCAGTAGGTCTGTGTGTCGGTGTGTGCATCTCTGATGGGGTCTGTAAATGGGTGTGCAATTATCTGACTTGGAGTCTGAGTGGATGTATAATTCTCTGAGTGGGCCTGTGAGTGGGTGGATCTGTCTCTGTGTAGGTCTGTGAGTGTGTTACTCACTAAGTGGGTCTGTGAGATGATGCATGACTGTCTCTGTGGGTGAGTTAAAGGATGCTTGAGTGTCTGAGTATGTCTGTTAGTCAGGGTGTAAGTCTCTGAGTGGGCCTCTGACTAGCTGTGTGACTCTGTGTGGGTCTATGAGTTCATATATTATGCAGAGACTGAATGTCTACATATTTTATGGCAAGGTTCGCAACTCTGCCAGAACCTTACACAGGGGGGCAGCGCTAAGCATTGTGATTAAGTCACCGCTCCTCACACATGGAAAAAAACAGTTTATGGCATTTTCTGACTCAAAAGCGGTCCTTCACAAACCCTACAATGCACCCATGGGGTCAGGGTACCCACTACCCTGACCCCAGGTCAGAGTACCCCTACCTTGAACCCTTCTGTACTTTTCAATCTTTATTTTTATCCCCCGGAGCACGGTCCTGGTTTGAAAAATGGTAGGTGCAACTCTCTAGACAGGTTGCAGCCAGCCAATCTCGGGACATCTCGTGGTGTGGAGGTACACAAAACTGCGCATGGGCATCGTGGAGGATCCACATCCCTAAAAATGCAAATTTGGATTTCGGTTAATATCTCTACACCCATGAACAGATTTGTACCAAATCAGAAAAGGCACTTCTCTGGACCACTATGTACCTATCTGCCAAATTTGGTGTAATTCAGTTCAGCTGTTCGGGATGTAGCTGTGTCAAAAGTCCCCATGGGATATTGCATGGGAAAAACATGTTTTAGGACCCCCCTTTTCCTTGGCCCCCACTTTATGGATCACCCCAAAACTTTTAAGACAGCAGCTGAAGTGAGCATCATACTAGTTTTGAAAATTTTGTAAGGATTTATCAAATGGAAAAACATTTATTGACTTACCTATATCTTTGGCGCCATTAGACAAATCTTTATGAAACTTCCCAGAAAAAGTGAGCCATTGATTCTTGTTGTGCATTGAACATTTTATGCGATCCGTCAAGCGGGGGCTGAGAAAAGGGGAATCAAAAAGTGTGTTTCCCATGCTAATTTCCATTGGAGCTTTGAGTATGACTACAGCCAGGACCGCTAAAAGGAATTACAACAAATCTGGCAGAAAATTAACTTTTGGTCTGCAGATTGTGCTTTTGGTTATTTGATGTAAATCCATCCAGTAGTTGTTGAGAAATGTAAGGAAATCCACATTTGTGTATCGCATTCTCTGCTAATTCGCAAATAATAACAAGCTTGTGCATGGAAAAGCAGAGCTCTGATTGGCTGCCAAAACTTAAACCAGGAAATGTTGGCAGCCATCTTGGGACTAGCGCAAACAAAATGGGAAAAAAGGAGCAGAGTGGAATACCCCGACCCCAAGCTCTGGCCTTGGTTTCCCTCGAATCCAGCCACGGCTTAAAAGCATTTACAGGAATTTTTATGAAATATTTGCGAATATCGCAGTGAATTAAAAACAATCAAGCACGGGCTCCCGCGCTTGTTTTAATTGTAGCCCCCAGGTGGGCCAGGGATTATTTAAAAAAAAGAAGGGGTGTGCACGGGGAGCCTCATCCAAGGGCTTAAAAATGCCCTATAGACCACCACTTCACCAGGGACCACCACCTCCCGGGACTTCAAACATAATGCTTAGAGTGGACACATGGACCCCCCTGAGTCCTGAGAACCATCACCTCCTCAGGGCTAAATTAAATATGGACCGGGGGGCCTCACAGGCCCCCCTGTACCCAGAGGACCACCAACTCCCCGGGCTTTCATTTTTAAGATTACATCAATGATGTCATCAGTGATGTCACTGACCATGTCATGAGTGATGTAATATTGGAGGTTATAAGCAGTGCATTGCGGGGGCGTAAGTTATAATTATCTTAGGTAACTATACCTGCTCAATTTCAATGCTTTTGTATGAGTGAAATGTGAGCCTAACTATAACGTCCATGTAATCTTTGGTTTTTACAGTGAATTTCTAAGTTTTTTTAAATTCTATTTCCCAACTATAACATCCCTGTAACCTTAGTTTTTTTCTATGAATTTACCGACATATATATATATATATATGTATATATATATATGTCTCCAAACTCCTCCGACCTCCGTTCCCAAACACGACTTCAGCAAGGGAATCGGCGAAATATCACAGCACCACGCACAGAAGGTAAATCTTCAGTGATTATTTATTTAACCCATTAAAACCAAGTGCATAAACAAAACGGTAGAGGACGGTCTATGCGTTTCGGCTCCCAGCCTTCTACTGGACCATAGAGTCCTGGGGCCTAGAAAGTCTCTTTTAAAGTGCCAGTGCAATTTTACATTTCTTTTTTCTTTTTCGTTTTCATTAAAAGACAGACTAAGCTATACACAATCCTTAAAGGGTACAATTTTTTGACAATTGATTATTAATTTGGCTGATTTCAAGAAGAAATGATTTACAAAAGTTTATACAATTAAAACCAAAGTTTTAAAGTATATATGTGCAAAAGTGCAAATCCAGCAGAGATTTTTAAAAGAAGGTGTAATTTAAAACCACAAATGGGATTGATCATGCTATTTCATGTTTGCATTCATAATGGAGTAAAAGCAACTAAATATTCGTGAAGTACATAAATGCAATGCATTCATTATAGGCAGAATAAAGTCCATTTTCATTATCAATTGATCAGTTCATAGGGGAAAAAAAAATTTAAGAATAAAATTGTAAAGTACATTTTTGTCTCTATTATGTTTTTCATATGATGCAGAGCAGTTGATTAAAAATATATCCTTTCCTTCCAAGATTAACATTTCTAATATTTAAAAAAATTGTATATATATATTCAAGGCAAAGATACTGATTTACATAAACTAAAGTGACTAGTGCATAGCATGTTTACATTGAAGTAAAAACAGTAATAAAATGCATGCCACTTCAGTGCTCTCATTCCATCATAATCCAAACCCTAAGACCCCTGAAGGCTCTGATCATTATTTCAATTGGACATAATTTCTGCTATAGATTTTAAAGTGCTAAATCTCCAAATTAAAGATAATATGATCCCATTGGTGTTTTATTTCTCTTGTTCTCTTTTTTTTTTTCCTTCTTTCCCTTTTCTCCTTTTCTTTTATCTTTCCTACTCTTCTGGTGCAACAAGATCGAATGCAAAACATCATTAGGGTCAGTATTTGTAAAATGCAGTCATTCATTTATCCATTACATTTTCTCAAACTATCAGGTGTCCACAACCATGTTGCCATTATTATGCAACTCCAATTTCGATTACATCCATGTTCTATTGCAGATGAACATATAGTTCTGCGTCCAAATTGTGGCCAAATGGACTCTCAGTACCAGTTGCTAAAATGAGTTTAGATTCCATCTTGCGCAACTCCAATGTTCTGTTTCCACCTCTCTCTTTTTGTTTCACAATTTTGATACCACAATATTTGAGATGTCGACAATCACTCGAGTGAGACTCATGGAAATGTTTGGCCATGGGATAAGTGAAGTCTTTGTTTTTAATAGCACGTAGATGTTGCAGTATCCTCAGTTTTAGTTTGTTGATTGTACTTCCTATATATCGTTTTTTACAGGAGCATTCTAGTTGGTATACAACAAACTTGGATTCACATGTGATGTGGTCTTTGATTGATTCAGTTCGACCATTCTGCAATTTATATGATGTTGTATTTTGACCATGTTCACACGCCTTACATTTGTAGCATTTCCAGAAGCCGGGTTTATTGAGCCAGTGTGAGGTAGTAGATTTTAGAGGTTCAAGATGGCTTTTTGTGAGAATGTCCCCCAAAGATGCTGTCTTCCTATACGTAATGTTAGGATGCGGTGACAAGACTCTTCGCAGTGTTTCATGTAGCAGTAGGACACCCCAGTTCTTTCTAACAATTTTCTTAAATTCCCCACTCTGATTGTTATAATGCACAATGAGGCGTGTGGTTGTGTCCTTTTGATGTCTATCCATCTGAGGTCGTTTTTGTGTTAGTAGTTCTGACCTAGCTTTCTGAGTGACTCTTGTTCTTGCTGTTACAAGCACTTCCTCGGGGTATCCTCGTTCTAAGAAGCGTTTGCTCATTTCATTTAATTGAAATTCAATATCCTCCCCTTCAGAACAGTTTCTCTTTGCCTGTAGCATCTCTCCATAGGGTATTGACCATTTGAGATTCTTTGGATGTCCACTATTTGCGTGCAAGATGCTATTACACGAGGTGGGCTTTCTATACATTTTCATACAGACCTTCTGGTCTTTTATGAACACTTCTACATCCAGAAAAATTATGTTCTTTGGGCTTACTGTAGATGTGAAGGAGAGATTGTACTTGTTGACATTTAGAGAGTGGATGAAGGTTTGGAGGTCTGTGTGATCACCCTCCCAGACTATAAAGAGGTCGTCAATGAATCTTGACCAAAATTTGATGTTTCGATGATTCCTTTTCTCCAATACTTCAGTCTCCCAGACTGCCATGAGTAAATTCGCGTATGTTGGAGTGAATGATGTACCCATGGCAGTCCCCTGTTTTTGCAGGAAGATGTCACCTTGAAACAAAAAGACATTGTGTGTCAAGCAGTATGTCAATTAACACTGCTGGTGAATGTTCACCAGTATACTAGATGCACAGCGTGAATTGTGAAATCAACCCTTTGCTATATTATTAAACAAAAGAATGACCAATTATTCAATTATTTTTACTCAAGGAAAATGTGATGAACAATAAACCTTGAAATCGAATCAATATTAATGTGTAGTTACAAATAGTGAAAACACACACAAAACACACAAATGAAAAAGCAACAATGATGTACAAAAACTCAGTACAATGTTGATTAGGAATGACAAAACAGATACATGTCACAAACAAATTACCCTGCCCAGCCCAATGCATTATTTGTAACTACACATTAATATTGATTCGATTTCAAGGTTTATTGTTCATTACATTTTCCTTGAGTAAAAATAATTGAATAATTGGTCATTCTTTTGTTTAATAATATAGCAAAGGGTTGATTTCACAATTCACGCTGTGCATCTAGTATACTGGTGAACATTCACCAGCAGTGTTATTGTATATTGAGGCTGGCTGCCTCTCATTAATGCAACGGAGATTAAAGCGGCTATGGGTTAGGGACAAATAGCCATGTTTTCAATTCTTTCCTGAACAACAGTAGATTGGTTTGATTTCTAAGAAGAATAGGCAACGAATTCCATAATTTAGGGGCCAGGTAGCCGAAACTTCTGCCACCCCATTTCAAAGTCTTTACCCTAGGAACTACCAGTTGAGAGGCCGATGATGATCTAAGGCTTCGCAGGGGAGTATAGCGCTTGATATGGTGACTAAGGTGGGCAAGTCCAGCCCCTTACAAGGTCTTATGCACAATACACATAGATTTGAATTGGATCCTTGCCTGGACAGGTAGCCAGTGCAGATCCCGATTGGCTTGACTTACTGGGCTGAATTTTGGAATCTTAAGTAATAGACGAGCAGCAGCATTCTGTAAAGTCTGCAGCTTACGTATCACACTCTTTTTTGCTCCCAGGTAGAGTGCGTTACAGTAGTCAATTTTGGGTAGTATCAAGGCAATGATAACTGTTTTTCTGAGGGCCATGAGAATGAAAGATAGAATCTTTCGAAGGATTTTAAAGTGTGAAAGCACGAGGAAGTAATGCTATTGACCTGATCTGATAATGAAAGATTGTCATCTATCATAATTCCAAGGTTTTTAACCCTTTTCACCGGCTGAGGGCAGGGCCCTGCTGTTTCCAGCCACCATGTCGAATTCCAAAGGGAAGCATCCCTTCCGAACATAACCACTTCCGTTTTACCGGTATTTAACTTCAAGCAGTTATCTTTCATCCATATGATAATATGGCTCATGCAAACATTAAAACTAGCTGCCACAATCTCCGGTTTAGAAGATAAGGAGACAACTATTTGTGTGTCGTCAGTGTAGCAAGTGGCGGTGAAGCCATGGGAGCGTATGAGTTTAGCCAACGGAGTGACGTACGCGTTAAAAAGGGTTGGGGAAAGTGATGATCCCTGGGGCACTCCACACGGCAAAGCGTAGGGGTGCGATTTGTGCTCTTCCATCATTGTAGATTGTTCTCTATCGCTTAAGTACGACCGAAGAATGTCTGAGGCTTTGTCTACAATCCCTGTTTTGGCCAGTCGCTGGATAAGTATATGGTGATCAACCGTATCAAATGCGGCTGATAGGTCAAGTAGAATCAGTATAGCTTTCCCCCCCCGGTCAAGTTGGACACGTATGTCTTCTGTGGCGGCAATCAATGCTGATTCAGTACTGTGCCACGGTCGAAAACCGTGTTGCGCTGGATCAAGTTTATCATTAGCCTCGATAAATGACAGCAGTTCTTCATTTAGGGCTTTTTACAGGATTTGTGATGGAAGTGGTAGGCAGGAAATGGGTCGGTAGTTGCCAACCTCCGTGGGGTCAAGAGTTGGCTTTTTCAAGATAGGTCTAATCAGGGATTTTTCCAAGTAACAGGAAAATGTCCAGTATCAAGAATGTTGTTAAGAAGAGGTGTTAGATGGTTAGCAATTATGTTTAGGGACCATGTGGAGAACTGTGGCTGGGCAAGGGTCAGAGGGATCCCAACTTAGTTGACACTATAATCCTCTCAACTCTATATCAGTGGTCTAATTCTTTTTATAGTTTTCCAGTTGTTCTTCAAACATAAGTTTAATTATGATGTTCTTCTTATAATATTCTGTGGATCCACTTTAAGTTTTCAAAAATAGAAGCAAAGTCCAAAAATATTTTTAAGATTAATCAGTTTAGCAGTAGTGTATTTTCTCTTCAGTACATGTTTGTCTGGATTGTAGTTTCTGTTCTGTGTTTCCAATGTTGTGCTATCTCTGTTTTCCTCTTGCAAGAGGAACTACATTACAAGGTTTGGAATCCCTTATGAAGACATCACCCTTGTTAGTCCAAATGATATCTTAACTTTCTTGTTCAAGAACGAGCAGGTAAGAATTTGGTAGTTTATAAGGTAATCTCTGCTTGAATGTAAGGTTGAAATTGTTACACTCTGTCCATCCAGTTGTATTTTTAATTAGATGGTGTAGTGTCCAGATGTAACATTTACTCCTTCATGAAAAATAATACCTATACAGGCAAATGTTTTACCAGAAACAGATTTGGGCAGCTTTAAAATTTGTGATACGTGTTTCTAACTCAGTTCCAACTACAGTGCATGGCTGTAACATTAGTATGGCATACTTACCACTTTTTTTATATTCAAAGTTGATAGAATATCTGAGTTACATTTAGTGCAGGTTTGTTCTGTGATGTATTTTTGAACAATTTCTCAAAACTGACATTTTTACAGTCTGGTTGACCGAAGTAGATAAATAGTTCTGATACTATTTCTGCTTTTGAAGAAAAAGAACAATTTTCACAATAAAGCTGCCATGAGTAACTTTGTCCAAAAGCTCATCAATAGGTGCCATCTCTTCTTCTAAGATACCAAGTAGGACCATCAAGAATTATTGTGCATCTTCTTGAGTGTTTATTGTGAAGTGTACAGACCCAGTACACAGATGTGCACGATCTCCAATAGAAGATGCAGAATATGTTTTTGATCTATCACTGTGCAAGTGTTCTAACACATTAAAGAGAGCAGGGCACAATCTTTTATCCTTTTTCTGTTTGATTGCATGAAACAGAGGAGGTAAGGAGAATAGTGCATTGACAACTATATTGGCATAGCACTCGACTCGTTACCAGTATATTTAGTTTTTCTTTTACCAAATACTTGTTTCTTCTCTTTTTTTACTTTTTTCCGAATAATGTCACTACGAACCTTGGAACCTTTTGTTTTGGTAAGATTCTAGGCTTTATTTAAACCGGGTGCTGTCCTAAATGAGGAGCATAGAGGATTCTCAAATGGTTATACTCTATCACACAACTAGAATCAGCATTTTCTTCACTGCCATCAAACTCTATTAGATACAAACCAGACAAAGTTCTAACCTGTGACAATGCTACATATGACATACCTTCCTTGAATACAGTGCTGCCAATGTTAATAAATGCTGCATCTACACTTAAACCTTGATACTTATGTATTGTTACAGCATATGCTAGAGATACTGAAAACTGCTTTCTGCGAACATATAAGTCTTTTACAAGCAAGAAACGTGCAACAGATCTTGCTGGCTGTTTTACAATTTCACTTTGATCAAACTTAACAGCTAGGTATTCAACTTCATTTCTGTTGGATGCAAAATGAAATCAATTATTTTACTCATTGCTCTATTAACTAATCCTTCCTCAGCATGTAAATTACGTTGCAACATTAACCTACAGTTCTTACAAACACGTAAACACTTTTCTAATCCCACAGTTTTGGAAACAGATTTTTCCAAAGAATTCAGTTTTGATTTTAGTTTTTCAGTCAACAGTATTGTCACTCCTTGGTGTTCCATTTTATCAATTGCTGTAAGGCCGAATATTTGTTCCTTCTCTAGTTGCAGCAATTGTTAATTAAAAGAGGTACATTCTTGAAGAGTAGGCAATTAAATACACAATGGATTTTTGTTGTTGAATAAATTAAAACTTTAGCTGTGCTGCTGAATTTTTAGAAGGAAATAAGTTCTTTAAAAGTTGAGTTTGCAAGCAATGTTTTCCTTGTTTTGACATTCCTACTCTAATATCGTTCACAATATTTCCATATTGCATCTCAGATGCTTGACGCATGTTTCAAATTAGTTCTTTATATTGGAAATTCAACCAAATGTTTACATTTCCAGTGCGTTCTAAATAATTTCAAGTTTCTTCATGTAAAAGTGTCCTAAACACAGGTTGTCCTTTCACCGGGGTAAGTTGCAATAAATCTCCAAAAACAATTACATGCTTTCCTCCAAAAAGTACATCATAGTCTGTCTTCAATGTCTGTTGCATTCTCAAATGCACAAAGGCGAGCATTAAGTTTGAGTCCATGCTCACCTCATCGATGATTAAAAGTTTGAATTTCTCCAAAACACTGGAAACTTCATGACATGCTTCACCAGATAACATTTGGCATTCGAGTTTATTATTGTGTTCCACAGGTA
The DNA here is from genome assembly GCA_963921515.1 of Calotriton arnoldi. Classification (NCBI taxonomy): domain Eukaryota; kingdom Metazoa; phylum Chordata; class Amphibia; order Caudata; family Salamandridae; genus Calotriton; species Calotriton arnoldi. Next base: position 713,435 of record CAWUFW010007052.1, on the reverse strand, counting down.
GCATAAGTAGACAATGCAATGTAACTCCTTTGATGTTGTGTAGCGAATCCAGTAAGTGCTTTTACTACACACGACAAAATGGAATTAAAAAGCTTTTCCCAGTGCCAGCTTGTCCACTGACATACAAAAGAATTGGCCTAAAACTTGAACATTTACATTGATTGTTTTCCTGGAGGAATCAATGCTCTATTTTTACATTCTCGTTCATATATATTTATTTCTTCTCATCATTCAGTTGTTCCACTAACTGATCCAAGTCAACATTTTCTTCTCTTTCTTGTTGAATTGCTGTCTCCACCTCATTCACTGCTATGACAGCTTCATTTTTGATTATTGGCTGTCCAAGAGGGTGTTGACGTAGAGGTCCGGAACTCTGGCTGCTTTGTGAACTATCCTTTGCTATCTCAGTTGCAATTATTTCCTCTTGTTCAATTTCTTCATTTAACATTTTCAGGTAGTTTGAATTATTGGACATAGAATGCTGTCTTTTACAGCATTAAAAGAGTCTTCATTGCAGTCATATTGTCCAAGTAACTCTGTTTCAGAACGCCAAGGTTTGAATAGCTGTAATAGTGCTAAGTAGGAAAATTATTTTTTCTTAGCAGTTTGACAAGTAATTTTTTTATGGTTTATTACGTTACCTTTTGCATGCTGAACCAAACAACCATCACAACCAACTACAACATATTTGCCTTCATCAATGTTTTCTGTCACATTGTTTCTGTACCTATAGTGTTGCAGAATTTCGCACAGACACATATTTTCAAGATATAGACTTCTTCTTGGATAGTAGGTATTCAACATATTTTGTTTGCAATATCTGTACTGTCTGGATTCAGGTACTGAATTTCTGGGAAAGACTTTAAGACTCTGTTTCGCATGTTGGCATGGCCTAGACTAACCCAAACAATTCCCCTAGACTTAGAGTATAAGCTAGCTGAACTCAACCTGTCACAGCACTCAAAGGAATGCTCCCTATGTGAAAGCATTTTCAAAGTAAACTGTACAATTTCTTGGATAGAGATTTTTTTGCAGAAATCTCCTCCCATGTTTCCTTCATCTCTGTTTTCTCTGACTTTGTGATGTATGAAGTGATATAGCGAGCAACAGCAATGGAGTTGTCTGCAGCAAACTCTATGTCCATATTTGCATTCCATAAATTTAGAATGACAGGATTATAATCATTAATATATTTTGAGGCCTCTGATCTTCTCAGATTATATGTATTTTTGGTGATTTTCTTGACAGTCTATGCTTCACTGCAGATAAAATGCTGTTCACTCTTCCTTTGGAGATAATAGGCCTTGGAAATCCAAAACAACACCTTGTATAAAATGTTCCTTTACATCTGTATTTCCAGTGGCAATATTTGTTGCATCTTTGTGTTTGGAAGTGTAGAAATTGTTTTCTTAGGGGTTTGTTATTATTCTCATTGGGGATGGTGCAGGTAACATATGTTCTATGAAAGACAGTGCACACTGATCACTATCAGTTCCAAATTTTGGTGCATCCTTTATCCATAGGAGCATGTATATATGGGGAGCACCTCTGGCCTGGTTTTCTTTTCACCCAAAAAAATATGTAACTTCTCCAAGAGAAGAATTAGTTTTTTTGCATATGAAAGCCAGCATTGCGTGAAACTTGTGATTAAAATATCTACATACATTCGCAGGATCCACAGAGCAAAGTTCTCCTGATGTTTTCAAATTAATATCCTTAATGTTAGAGTTTGCTTCTCTTATAAACTGTAGTAAATGATCCCATGCATACTCTGAGCAAATAAGTATCACAAACCAAGTAGGTGCACCTAAGTTTCGAGCATGCACTTCAGTTCTCCATGATGATGATACGAGTATTCATTTGTTCCACATAGACATGCCATCAAATTAATGAAGTTATACTCCAGATTTTCATCCTTACCTTGTATTGTATCAACAAACCCCCTTGCAGAAACATTTTTCAGATTGACTCCTGTCTTTAGAATATGGCTCACAACATAAGACAATCATGACAACTCACTCTCAAATTACAGATGGAATATATAGTAAATACACTGGCGAAACCTAGGGTCCTCTGAATATAGTCTTGCTGACCTGTATTCAGTTGCTGGTATTTGTACAGGTCAGTCATCGTACCGACCGCCTAGTCCTGTGGGAAATAGCTGTGGTAAGCAGCAGACCTCTAAACATTTTTCCAACACACTCATTGTACTCATTGGAGCTTCTCTAGCTTGTTTGATTTGAAACAGATCAATGGAATCCCCCAAAACTTCTTTTGAATGAAGTGGATGGATACTGTAGTACTAATATATTTCTTCTGACTTCTCCTCATCCTCTTTTTCTTATTTGTTCACTTAATTGCTTAATTGTATTGCTTCATCCTAAATGCATCTCCAATAATACCAACATTTCTGTAAAAAAACATTGTTATATTTCAGGTTTATTGTGCATTTTTTTTTTTACTTTATTCATATCCACTAACTCTTGCCAGATTTGTGTACTTTTGGTGGGCACTCCATTTACTAGAATATTCAGTGGCTCATGAACATCTTTATCAACACCCACAGTGTCAATATTTGTTTATAAATATAAAAGTAAATAGATAACTATTCCTTTAAGCCCTTTCAGTAGGTCTGTTTGAAGTAGTTTCCCTGTTTTGGGTTCCATTTGAATTATTGCTTGAAATGGTTGGACAGTTTGTATTGGAAATGATTCATGCACATTTAATTGTTCAAGTTCTTTTGGGATTTGTACCAACACTAATCTATTATGAATAGCTCTAGCTGGCATTTTATTATTCTCTAATATATCATAACAATACTTATATATTGTTTGCTTTCTGGCTAAATCAAAGCGTTCTTCTACAAATAGATATGCACAAAATTTCTGCCACTGATCTCTATTATCTTGCTCAGTTTTAGAAAATACAACTACATTACGAGTTTGGTTTTTGGAGTGAGTGCGGCGACAACAAATACAAACATACTCTGGTTTCTCAGACGAAAGAGCATTGAACTTGCCTATTTCTTTTCCAAATTTTTCAATACTAGTTTCTGCATCCTGTTGCTCTACACCTCTTTTCCCTATTCTCTTCTTCACAGCCAAAGAAACAGAAATTAATATCTTCATGAACTTCCTCAGCATCTGCCATAGTACCATGTAATAAAGCTCTATTCATATCTCCTAAACATGGAGTTTTTACATAATAAAGTCTCCTATACTAAATTTCACATTTTTGAATGATGTACAGCTAACATTTTAAAGTGATGAAAAGTACTTTTACACACTTTCTTTGAAAGATGTGCCAGTGAATGACCTTGTAAGTTAGTGTATTTTCTAACTTTACATGGATCTAATCCTTGCAACATTATATTTTCGGTTTCTGACTTCTCGATAAAAATTCTCATAGGAAAGTTTTCAATTGATCAATTGATTCCTGATGGACAGTACAAATACTGCTACAATTCTAATTGTACACAGGAGCCTTTTTACACCGTCCTTGTACTTCTTCAGCTATAACTTGTTATACATTCTTAGCAACTACTACTTGTGTCAATTGCATGCAGTAATATGTTCCCTTGCAAGTAGCTCTCTTCATTATAAAACAGTTCTGTGCTAGATGTGTGCATCCATTCACCTCTAAAAACTTTACAAAAATTACTTTTGTTAATAAGCCTTTTCCTTAATGTTCTTTCCCTCATGCTTAGTACTATTTTGTCTAGTATCTTCATTCTGTTCAATATTAAGATAAAAGTTTTCTCTTCAGAGTAAATGCTTTGTCCACTATACTCTCAATACGTTGCTTTTGTTTAACTATAGCACTTCTCCTTTTATACTTCCTTATCCTCTTTTGTACATTTTGTATTACCCGAGTTCGCAAAATTTGTACTCTTATCTCCTTAAACTGTTTCTGTCTCCAAGTCAAATTCTGTCTTTCCTTAGTACCTTTTGTACTTTTAGAAGCATGTAGGCATTCCTGTTTATTATTTGATTTTAAACTCATGTTCTTACTGGACAAATTTCCTTCAGTTTGCAATTTTAGATATTCTTTTTCGGAACGTCCTTAGTGCTCTCAACAGCTGCTCCTTTTTTTCTTGTTCACATTCTCCACCTTATCTGTCTTCTTATTGTCAGTTTGAATTACATAGTATTGTTTCCTCTGTTTCTTTCTTCTTTGTCTCTCATCAGGCATTCTGTTATTTTCTCAATACAAATCCATATCTGGAAATCAAATAAAAAATTAATTTAGCTCTACAGAAAATGTAATTAAATTGCAGTATACTACTAATTACGTGTGTGAGGGTGTTCAATGTCATAAACATCTGTATCACTGACTGCCTAGGAGTTTTTTGTAGTTAAACTAGAATTTAACATTTGGCAAATGCATTTTCAATAAGAAGTCAAGCTAGCAGCAAAACTGCATACTAAGGCTCTGTAGTAGTAGCCCTCATCCATGTTTAAAGTACTACTTCTGTGTGTAGGTGAGTAGGCTGTCTCGGTATTTGACAACATATCAGACCGATTGTATCACTACCTCTGTCAGCATCCCAGTACATAATTAAGTAAATATGTTGAGCACAGGTATGGAACTATGTGGACTGCATCCAATACTACTGAAATCACAACTGCTGTCTGGCTAAGTACATGAATATATATGTCAGGTTTCACCTTCAGGATCCTCGGAACTGTACTGATGCTCAAAAGGGGTCCACCTCTTGAACGTCCCAAGTCCGGAATACTAAAACATACGCGGACTAGTGAGACACTCAAGTGAGGAAGGAAAGGGTAGGAACAGCAAGGAGGGAGATCTGTGGATGACACAACAAAGAACACCGTCACTATCCGACTCTCTGAAACAACACACACAGGAAAATAAAATATCACTGCATCACATATGTAATGAGAAGTGCTAATCTACCTGCAAAGAAAAAGAAGATGGTTTCAATACCAGGAGAGGGGAGAGGCGGTAACAATCTTCCAGCATGTACTACCGGAAGGAAGGCAAACAATTAAGGGGACGAACACCTATCGTTGCACAACGTTCAAATACAGTGATACCCCAGGTGTCGACTTTCTCCCCCTACATACCCAATGGTACATGCAGAGTGGCTTGGCCAACAAAACTGGGTCCTTCTGCTCCCCCTCTGAGTCCCTCTCTCCTAGGAAAAGAAATAAACAAGGCGAAACAGCCAACCGTGAAAATTTAAAGAAGGCACTGATACATAACTTCCTGTGTAATGTGCCTTTGAAGAACGGACGTAGTATGTTAGGAAACACACAACACTATGTCCAGCTTTATCGACTGTCAATATTCCTGAGAATGTTTCAGCTTTAGAAAATCCCACTCCTCAGTTGAAGTAACCGTGAGTGATTACTATAATCACTGAGAGGGTTTCATTTTCTGTTAATACACCAGCATTGGAAATTCACACCGGCATATAGTTTCAGAACAGGTATTCAGCGCTACTGCATTGGGTTATCACAGAACACTCTAACACTCCCCGCATGAGACCCAGAGGGAGAAAAGTCTCGCCAACAGGGAGTATACCGTACAAGTCCTTCAAAGGATATGCACGCAGAGCTCCTCTGCATGAGACGCTCGAACGCGGCCGTCCCAGCCAACAGAGGAACAGAGCACAGCGGTGCCGGGAGAATCCGGCCAAGGACAGCAGGCACCAAGTTGGGGAAAGTAACCAGAAGTGCCAAAAGGCACTCTTACCCCACCACGATCTTCTGAAGTTGCGACTGCAGCTTGCTAAGGATCCGCCAGGATAATTGGCAGCTTCCTCCCTTTCCGACTGCCGCTATATCGGAGCCCGATGAGCGTCGGGGTCACGTGTGACGTGACTCCAGCTTTGCTTGCCGGGATATGTAGTTTTGTTTGTGCAGTTCGGGCCTTCACTAGTCCGTACAGGCGCTGGCAGGCAGCGTTTACCGGCCTGACGCCTGACAGAACATCCCCCCTCACGAGGGACGCTGACTGCCACCAGGTTTACCCGGACACCTCTTGTGGAACTCCGCCACCAGACGGGCAGCATGTACCGCCTCGGCGGGTTCCCATGAATTTTCTTCCGGACCATACCCCTTCCAAGCGATGAGATACCAAACTTTTCTCCTGACTAGCTTGGAGTCCAACACCCCTTCACTTCATATTCGGGATCCTGCTGAACCCAAACAGGCACAGGAGGTTTCTTCACCGGGCATAGAGAAGGTTTTAACAAGGAGACGTGGAAAACGGGGTGTATGCGAAAGTGTGCAGGCAGCTGTAGCTTCACCGCCACTGGGTTAACGTGCTTGATCACCCTGTAAGGGCCAATGTATTTAGGGTGAAACACACTGTGTTTTCGGAATTTGATATGCTTCGTAGACAACCATACTCGTTCCCCCTTCTTATACGTGGGGCCTGGCCTGCGATGTTTATCGGCCTGCGTTTTATATCGTGTTTTGGCTAGGAGCAAGTTGTTCCGAGTCTTAAGCAAAGTCGTACGAATGTGTGTTAACCTCTGGTGTAGTTCTGGGAGCTTGGTGTTATGATTGGGTAGAAGTAAAGGGGTGAAACGAGGGTGAAAACCATAAGTGCTAAAGAAAGGTGAGTGTTGTGTAGAGGTGTGTTTGGCGCTGTTGTAAGCTATCTCAGCTAACCACAACCACTCCACCCAGGCTTCTGTATTGCTATCGACGTAACACCTAAGAAACTGTTTCAGTGTCTGATTCAGTCTCTCAGTTTGGCCATCGGTTTGAGGGTGGAAACTGGTGGAAAGCGAGGAAGCTATCTGTAGATCGGCACACCAGGTTTTCCAAAAAGGGCTGTGAATTGGGCCCCTCTGTCAGACACAATCATTTTGGGAAGACCATGAAGTCGGACTATGTTGGTCAACAACAGTCGGGCCAAGAGCCCAGCTGAGGGTACTCGTTTGCAGGCTATGAAGTGACCCATCTTGGAAAGATAGTCTATGACCACCACAATTGCAGTGCATCCTTGATCTTTGGGTAGTCCCACGATAAAGTCAACGGAGAACCTTTCCCACGGCGTTTCCGGTGTGGGCAACGGTTGAAGAAGGCCTTGGGTCTTGCAGTGATCAGATTTCATCTGGGCGCACGTGGTACAGCTATTTACCCACGAGAAGATATCCGGACGGACTGTCGGCCACCAGAACTGGCGCAATACTTTCTCCAGGGTTTTCGTTCCCCCACGTGCCCAGCCCAGGGGAGGTCATGACACCATTTGAACACAGTTTTCCGTAACTCTCTGGTAGGGACTAGTACTTGTTGGTTCTTCATCGGTATACCTTGGTGCATTCGCCACTCAGGGTGATATTTCATCCACTTCTTCCACGTAAATGTTTGTATGCCTTGTTTGGTTTTCTGTAAGAAGTCATCTGTTTGTATGGTACACAACACTTTGTTGGGGTCGATGATTGCTCTTGCAAGTACCTCGGGGTGATGAGCGGAGTTATCTTGTCTGGTAAGTGCATCCGCTTTTTATTGTCTTTGCCGGGTCGAAATGTGACAATGAAGTGGTACTCGGCGAAAAACAGCATCCAACGAAGTTGGCGGGGAGTGAGTGTCGAGCGGCCCGCATGAACTGGAGGTTTCGGTGGTCCGTATAAACTGTTACCTGATGTGTAGCCCCCAAAAGCCAGTGTCTCCACTCCAAAAGGCATCTCTTATGGCCAACAGCTCCTTCTCCGCGATGGTGTAGTTCTGTTCAGCCGGATTGAGTTTCCGTGACATGAATGCTATGGGGTGAAGATATCCTGTGGTTTCGTGCCTTTGTGACAACACTGCCCCTACTGCGACATCAGAAGCATCCGCCTCGACGATGAACGGTAAGTCAGGGTTGGCATGCGTGAGTACCGGAGCTGATGTGAAGGCCTTCTTTAGTTGCTCAAACGCGATCTGGGCTGTGGCTGACCAAAGAAAGGGGGTTTGTTTCCTCGTCAGTTTAGTTAAGGGGGTCACCAGGTCGGAGAACTGCCGGATAAACCGCCTGTAAAAATTGGCAAAGCCCAGAAAGCTTTGTATGTCTTTTACGTTCTGAGGGCGAGGCCATTCTGTGATTGCTTTGACCTTTCTCTCTGCCATAACTTGTCCGGATGGGGTGAGCATGACCCCTAAGAACTCCACGGTAGTTACGTGAAACTCACACTTCGTTATCTTGCAAAACAACCGATGCTCTCTTAACGCCCGCAACACACAGCATACATGTTCTATGTGTTCTTCTTCGTTAGAGGAGAATACAAGGATGTCATCTATGTATACTACAACAAAGTGGTCCAGGAATTCTCTGAGGACATCATTGAGGAAGTATTGAAACGCTGCGGGAGCGTTACACAGCCCAAACGGCATAACGAGGTATTCGAATAGCCCATACCTCGTTTTGAATGCCGTCTTCCATTCATCGCCCTCTTGCATCCGGACCAAATGGTATGCCCCTCTGAGATCCAATTTGGTGTAGATCACTGCGGTCCTGACTTGTTCCAAAAGAACCGGGATCAGCGGTAGAGGATACTGGTTCTTGACAGTGATTGCGTTCAGGGCTCTGAAGTCGATACAACACCGTAACTCTCCATTAGCCTTTGGTATAAAAGAGGGGAGATGCAGCAGGTGACCTGGAAGGGCGAATGAACCCTAGCGCCAGATACTTGTCCAGATACTCACGGAGGTGTAGATTTTCGGGCATGGTAAGAGCATATATTCTGCCACATGGAACCACTGCTCCCGGAACCAACTCTATGCGGCAATCATAGTCCCTGTGTGGAGGGAGCTCCTCAGCTTTGGTGTCGCTGAACACTTCTGTGTATTCATTGTAGCATAACGGTAAGGTCACGCTCTTTTCTGCTGCCGTTGCTATGTGATGCTGCAAAGCCAACACTTGAGACGGACGGGTGCCGGGCTGGATACAATGATCCTGGCAGAAGGGGGACCTCATGTGCATGACTTTGTTGGACCAGTTTATGGTGGGTTCGTGTTTCTGTAACCACGGGAGCCCCAAAATCACTCCATACTGAGGGGCTTGTATGATGTGGAAAGCCAGCCATTCTAGATGATCTCCATCAAAGGTTAGTTCGTACTCGGGGGTGACATAGCTGATTGGCCCGACTCCAATTCTTTACCGTCCACCGCATACACTAGTTCAGGGGTTTGTTTGCGGATGAATTGAACCCCCAGCCTTTTGGCTTCCTCTCTATCCATGAAACACCCTGTAGCACCGGAATCCACCATTGCCTTTAGCTGCTTTTGTTCATGGTTGATCCTTATGTCTAAGGGAATAAAGAAATGCGCTGATTCAACGAACGTGTGTCGGTTTACCGAAGGGATCATGTATCTGCTTAATGGTTCCCCTTCTTGTCCCCTCAAGCGCTGGAGTTTTCCTCCCTTTTATCTGCGGTTACTGTAGCCACTTGTCCTGGACGAGAGCGCCCATATTTCGGCTTGATAGGACAATCACGTAAATAGTGGCCTTTTTCCCGCAGTAAAGGCAGAGGCCTTGTTTGCGTCTGTGATCCCTTTCACTGAGGGTTAGCAATGCCCTGACTGCTCCGATCTCCATGGGTTCAGGTTTGGTACTTCCGGTTTCTGCAGCCCGTGATCGGTCAAACTGAGGGAAAACCGGTCTTTCCGTTTATGTTCTCCTTTTCTTTCTCTCATTCTGTGGTCCAATCGTAGGGTCAATTCTATGAGGGCTGCGCATGTCTTTGGCTGCGGGTCTATTTGGGCCAAGACATCTTTCATCTCATCTCTGAGCCCTTGATAGAAAATGGCGGCTTGTTTAGATTCAGGCCAATCTGTTTCTGCCACAAGCCTGCGGAAGTTGTTCAAATAACTAAGAATATCCGAGCTGCCTTGTCGGAGGTCCAACAAGTCTCGGTCCGCCGAGAATGTCTCAGCCCTTCGGTCAAACGTTTTCTCGAACTCCTCCCTGAATGACTCCCAGTCGTAGAGTAAAGGGTCATCTCGTCTAACTATAGGGACGGACCATTGTGCTGCCTCACCGGCTAAATAGGAGATCAGAAAAGCCACCCTTGCCTGATTGGTTGAGAACATTTTAGGTTTGCAGGTAAAGTGAAGCAGGACCTGAGTCATAAAAACTTGCACTTTATTGATATCCCCATAAAACCTTTCAGGGGGCTAACGGTATTTGTGATGGCATTTCGACCACTACCTGTGGAGGTGGTGGGTGTAGTGTCCCTCCTATGTCAAAGGGTTTCTCTGCATCCTTTCAACCTTGGCCTGCAAAGAGGCCATCTCAGCACGTGAGGCAGCAAGCTCAGTTTGAACCAACACTAATGCAGCCATGACGTCATCCAAGGTAGCCATCTTTTGACACCAGTACAGTCAGGAGGGTTAACAATTCGTGGGCCGATTATTCTGTCAGGTTTCACCTTCAGGATCCTCGGAACTGTACTGATGCTCAAAGGGTCCACCTCTTGACCGTCCCAAGTCCGGAATACTAAAACATACGCGGACTAGTGAGACACTCAAGTGAGGAAGGAAAGGGTAGGAACAGCAAGGAGGGAGATCTGTGGATGACACAACAAAGAACACCGTCACTATCCGACTCTCTGAAACAACACACACAGGAAAATAAAATATCACTGCATCACATATGTAATGAGAAGTGCTAATCTACCTGCAAAGAAAAAGAAGATGGTTTCAATACCAGGAGAGGGGAGAGGCGGTAACAATCTTCCAGCATGTACTACCGGAAGGAAGGCAAACAATTAAGGGGACGAACACCTATCGTTGCACAACGTTCAAATACAGTGATACCCCAGGTGTCGACTTTCTCCCCCTACATACCCAATGGTACATGCAGAGTGGCTTGGCCAACAAAACTGGGTCCTTCTGCTCCCCCTCTGAGTCCCTCTCTCCTAGGAAAAGAAATAAACAAGGCGAAACAGCCAACCGTGAAAATTTAAAGAAGGCACTGATACATAACTTCCTGTGTAATGTGCCTTTGAAGAACGGACGTAGTATGTTAGGAAACACACAACACTATGTCCAGCTTTATCGACTGTCAATATTCCTGAGAATGTTTCAGCTTTAGAAAATCCCACTCCTCAGTTGAAGTAACCGTGAGTGATTACTATAATCACTGAGAGGGTTTCATTTTCTGTTAATACACCAGCATTGGAAATTCACACCGGCATAAAGTTTCAGAACAGGTATTCAGCGCTACTGCATTAGGTTATCACAGAACACTCTAACACTCCCGCATGAGACCCAGAGGGAGGAAAGTCTCGCCAACAGGAGTATACCGTACAAGTCCTTGAAGGATATGCACGCAGAGCTCCTCTGCATGAGACGCACGAACGCGGCCGTCCCAGCCAACAGAGGAACAGAGCACAGCGGTGCCGGGAGAATCCGGCCAAGGACAACAGGCACCAAGTTGGGGAAAGTAACCAGAAGTGCCAAAGGCACTCTTACCCCACCACGATCTTCTGAAGTTGCGACTGCAGCTTGCTGAGGATCCGCCAGGATAATCGGCAGCTTCCTCCCTTTCCGACTGCCGCTATATCGGAGCCCGATGAGCGTCGGGGTCACGTGTGACGTGACTCCAGCTTTGCTTGCCGGGATATGTAGTTTTGTTTGTGCAGTTCGGGCCTTCACTAGTCCGTACAGGCGCTGGCAGGCAGCGTTTACCGGCCTGACGCCTGACAATATAAACGGCCCTCCCATTGCCTCAGTGGGTGTATCAGAGACTCTTTCCTTTTCTTAATAGCTATATAAATTGCACTATGGTCAGGACACTACATATATAAGTGAGCATAGAAGTCTGAAAGTGCATGTGTAACTTACTAAAACTTAGAAGGGCACGTTTAATCTTTTGTGTACTATTCTTTGTATGGAGAAAAGTGCCTTTGGGTGTGTTAGTATATGTATTAATGATTCTCAGGGTGCATAATTATATGTATGAGTGAGTATATGTTTGTGTAAGTGAATGGATAAGAGTGTCCTGAGGTGTGTACATGTATGTATCATTGACTCCCATGGTGTGTTAGGGTGTGAATGTGTTAGTAAATGGATTGGTGTGCCCATGGGTGTGTTAGTGTATGTATGAGTGAGACCCAGAGTATCTCAGTCTGTGTGTGAGTGAGTGAGTGAGTGACAATTTTAGTGAATGCATGAGTGCATTTATAAGTGTGACAGTGTATGTATGAGTGTGTCCTAGGGTACTTCTCAGTGTGTATGAGTGAGTGGGTGAGTATGTGAGTGAATGCATCAGTGTGTACATGGTTGTGTCATTGTATGTATTAATGTGTCATAGGGTGTTTCAGTTTATGCATGAGTGAATGACCGAGTGAGTCTGCCAATGCATGAGTGTGTGCATGGCTGTGTTAGTGTATCTATTAGTGTGTCCTGGGGTGTTTGAGTCAGTATGGGTGAGTTACTAAGTGAGTCAGTGAATGCATGAGTGTGTGCATGAGTGTGTCAGTCTATATATCAGTCAGTCCTAGGGTGTGTCAGGGTGTGTATGAATGAGTGTGTGAATGTGTTACTGAATGGATTGGTGTGTTTATGGGTATGGGGAGGGGAGAAAGCACAAAAGCCATGGACTATATCACGCAGACCTAGCTGTGGGAAATTCCCTTTTCAGGACGAAATCCCTCACTCACCAAAGGTGACATGCTTCATCATTTGGGATTCTCCTCTCAAAGGAAAAACCTAGTTCCTTTGAGGGCTACAACCCCCTCTCTGAGAGGAAGGAGCTCAGGGATGTGTTGGTGTCTATTCTACCGGGATATTCTAAATCCACAAGCAATGAGAACTAGAGTATGAGTGAGGGCGCAGCGCAAAGAAAAATAAACGTGAAGGATGTGATAATAAAACTAGCTAGAGAGGACAAAATGAGAGCTTTATTTGAGTGTACTCCCTGCCAGGATTAAAAACAGTGCACCTGTGGTGTGGATTTAAACCGCATGTGTGTGATGGAATGTCATGGTCAACATATTTCAGCCATAATACCCCAAGCTCGGGCAAGGCTTTCGTCAGGACCTATTGAGATGCTGCTGCTAAAGTGTCTTAGTGAAGTAGAAAGTCAAAAAATACGGAACCAATATTACTCCTGGTTCTTCTTCTTCAGAAGGTGACTGTACCTAATAGGAACAGAACCATAGGTGAGTGATATATAACCAGTAGCTTTAGACAAACAATAACTCTATTGACTGTGTTGATATACAAACATAACTCAAGAGAAATCAGAGAAAAGAGAAAGAGAGACTCTTACCCGCAACTGCTGGGTGAGGAACTCCACCTCAACCTGGTGACGGCTCAGGAAGGGGCACCGCTCTACAAGAAAATCATTGGCAGTGCCTGTGTCAATCGCACATTTATATACTATCCACAAATCATTACAGATACTTCTAAGTGAACTGATCGGGGTAGGCACAGGTACAAGAGAATGTGTGAGAGAGAGAACACATTGTGCAAAAGAGGGGCTAACACGATGTAAAAGTGTACCCCACAAGCATACATCGTGACGATGCATGGAAGTGACTGAATAGCTGTACTTGGCAAATGTTACAATGAGATAGTGACAAAACCACTGATATTAAAAGGTTAAGCCACTCTTTGGTAAAATGTCCTGCTATCAACCCTAAACACATGAAGCAAAGTCCCGTCTTCAAAGTTCGCTCTAGACTTTATACTTTATTACAACAAAATCTAGATAATGTCAATCTTTTTACACGCCCTACATATGGTAATCGTGGCGTGATCACAGAAAAAAACGTCAATTCTAGACACTGTTGAGTAAAAAGTAAGATGAAGCACCAGGCACAGATTTTCTGCTCTAGCCTGAGTTTCACCGTGAGAGACGCTGGGACCACAACATGGCTTCAGGAAATAAAGCGTTCTCGCATGGAATCTTGACTAGTTACTTCCATTTGTTTTATACCCTATTTCTAGGTAAACACATGGCAGAACTTCCCCTAGCCCCATGTTAGCAAATGTTACCCATATGTAAGGAAATTACAGGTTTACAGAGCCCCGCCTCGACACTCACCTCTCCGTCGGTACTCCACACTGGAATGAGCCTGTGACAGGAGGTGAGAGTCAAGAGGCTGGGGCACTCTAATATGCGGCTGAATCAATTGGAAAACACGGAGCCGGTGTGTGAAAACCCTCCCTCAGTCTGCAACGTGCATGCGTCAGGAAATACTGCTGTTCCACAGCGCAAACGCAAGATAGCATAACGGGAATTGTAGTGCAAAACCGTGAACGGAAATCAAGAGGAGCACGTTGGATGCAAACTAATTGCACCAAGTAAACCAAGATCACTTGATGTGCTCGCTGCTATTGCACAAGTGTTCCTAACTTCAAAAAGTCACGCTGCAATAAATGGTCATGCCGGAATACAGACCAAAATCCTGACGGGAATTTTAGTATCAAAAGGAGCGCGTTTTATGCGTGTATTAACCAATTGCACCGAAAAAACTCGATATGTTCGCTGCTATTGGAAAAGTGTTCCTAACTTAAAAAGTCGCGTTAGAATGAATAGTTGCGCTAGAATACATACACATCTTTTGATAAGACCCAAGGATTTCAACACTTTTTTTGACGTATAACATTGGGGATATAATCCTATGCAGGTCTTTAAAATTTCCCTAGGACGCTCCTGCTTAAATCTCTCTTCTGTTAGTGTTTATGGGTATGCCTGTGTATGTATCAGTGAGTCCCAGAGTGTCTCAGTGTGTGTATAAGTGAATGGCTGAGTATGTGAGTAAATGCATCAGTGTGTGCTTTGGTGTGTCAGTGTATGCTGCAATGAGTACTTGGGTGTGTTAGTGTATGCATCAGTGTTTGACTGGGTGCATCAGTGTATACATCAGTGTGCGCCTAGGTGGGTTAGCGTACATATCAGAGTGTACCTGGATGTGTTAGTGTATGCTTCAATGACTACTTGGGTGTGTTTGTGTATGCATCAGAGTGTAGCTGGGTGTGTCAGTGAATACATCAGTGAGTGTCTGTATGTGTCAGTATATACATCAGTGTGTGCCTGGGTGTATCGTGTATGCATCAGTTTGTGCCTGGGTGTGATAGTATATGTATCAGTGTGTGCTTGGGTGCCTCAGTGTAGGAAAGTGCCTCTTTTGACATGGTTAGTCCCCACTTTTTGCCTGATGTCTGATAATTTTGAACTGTAAGTGCAATGGGTCCCTGCTGATCAGGTCTCCAGAGCAAGATCTCTTCCCCAAAACCTGTACCACAATTGGCACAACTTCAGCTACCCCTGTAATTCTCTAGTAAAGGGTATCCCTGGTACCTAGGTCATGGGTACTGAAGAGGGTCCTCTGGGGCTGCAGCACTGGTTGTGCCACCCCATAGAGCCATCACCAAGGCTCTGCACTGTGCCATTGCAGGCTGAGTGTCTTGGTGCAGAGATCTACGAAGAGTTGACATGGCACACAGCCCTGTGTGCCATGCCACTCCTACATTGCATAAAGTATAGGTAAGTCACCCCTATTGCATTCCTTTAGACCTAAGGCAGGGTGCATTATGTCCTATGAGTGGGCATATCAACATGAGCAGATATGCCTCTACAATGTCCAGTCTATTCTTAGATGTTGTAATTGCACAGGGAAGCCATGAAGAGTACATGGGCTGGATACTTGTCAACATGAGTTTCACATCTCCATGATGGCTTCATTGATTTCTAAGGTGTTTGGTACCAAACATCTTGTCTTCATAAATCCTCACTGATGCCAGTTGTGGATTTATTAATAAATTCACATGGGGACCCTTTTAGATGATCCCCTGAAAATGTACCAAGCACTGGTGTGGTCCCTGACTTGTTTTCACCAGCCTTCTACTATGAGACATGTTTCTGACCTCATGGGGTGAGAGCAAGCGCTCTCAGGGATCAGAGACAAAGCCAGCTATCAGCGGGGGTGCTTCACACGTCCGCCAGGGCAGGATGGCCTTCCTGGGTGGGTAGCTTCAAAGGCGATGCTGCCTTTGAAATACAACCCAGGAACCTCCACTTAGTGGGGGCAGCCAAGCCTCCTTTCCTGCTCCACTTTTGGTGGGAGGAAAGGTGGGAAAATTAGTTAGATTAGGAGGAGGATCCTCACTTAGCCTACACCACCCCTTGGGAGGGGCAGAAGATGTGAACCCCTCCCCTGAAATTCCAACATCTTAGAATGGTAGAAAAACAACCTATCAGGGCTAAAGTAGTGCCCTTTCC
Source organism: Calotriton arnoldi (assembly GCA_963921515.1). Lineage (NCBI taxonomy): Eukaryota > Metazoa > Chordata > Amphibia > Caudata > Salamandridae > Calotriton > Calotriton arnoldi. The sequence goes on along the minus strand of CAWUFW010007052.1, from coordinate 697,247 downwards.
CACAGGAAGTGGTCACTAGAGGGTGTAGACACCCTAATAGTAGGTATCCCATTGGCTACTACCTGTCTCCCCTTGTAGCTCCCCTAAATTCAGTATTTAGATGGCACCCCAAGACCGGAACATCAGAGTCATTGGACAAGAAAAGACTAGGACAATCAAGACCCATTGCATGAGAACTGAAGCCCTGCTGCAGAAGATAAACGCACCAAACCCTGCCTGCTGCATGAAGGACTCAACAATCGCTGCCTGCTGTGTCATCCTGAACCTGAAATGACTCCAAGAACCCCAGAGCAACTCCAGCTTTCAGGAAATTGCCAAGTAGCTCCCTTGGAGTGAAGGTATCAATCCCCTGAACTCTGCAGGCACCGATCCCATGAAGTCTGGATTGTCGACTTGCTGCTCCCTGATGACCTTGATGCATCATCAAAGCAAGAAAAGGTACAACAGCTTCGGAGGGTCATATCTCCCCCCTGTCTAAGTTTGGAGACACCAGGACCTACCGGAGCTGTGGCATACCAATATTCGGGGTACTGGAACCCCAACAGCAAACACCAAGAAGAAGAGTCCACACTGGACTCCCAAAGCGACAGAAACAAGCACCCATCGAGGGACATCGAGACACCCAAGACCCACTTCCTGAGTGGCCCAGCTGTCCTGAGATCGCCTCTTCAAGTTGCCTGCTCCTGACTGCGAGTACCACAAGACGCACAATGTCTGGCTAACTTGTTCGCTCTGCACCCGGCCCCACCGGCCCCGACACTGACTACTCAACTGTGTTTCTGTGGTCCTCAAGCCCTTGTGACCTCCTGCTTGGAAGGAGCACTATCGGACTTACATGTAAGTCCTCCTGTGCAGTGTGTTTTCAAGTGACCCCCTTCGTCTTTGCACACCAGCTTCCAAGACCCTCAGCACTCTGCTCCTGACCGATCCAGGACGCTCCCAAACGTCTCCTGCAGCAACTTTGGACGTGGTCCAAAAATCAACCTAAAATGAGAAGGTGAACTTCGTAAAAGCATTGCCTGATTTATATGCAGTTTTCTGCTTTTTCCCATTCTTTCCTATGATGCTTAATTGCGCACAAAAATGATATATTTTCCAAACTTTGCAAAATCGTAACTCCTAAAGTACTTACCTTAGAACTGTGTTCTTTGTCTTAAAAATCACATAAAAATTGACATTATTTTTATGAATAGGTCTTGGATTTATTCTTGAGTGTGTGTTTCATTTATTGCCCCAGCTACATAATTAGGTATTGCCCCAGGGACCTGGCCCACCCTGGGTCTTATAGAAAACGAAGCAAGGGAGACCGCGCGTCATTTTTAAAATATTTTCCGGCCGGATTCATGCACCCAGCACGAATTTGGCCGATTTGTTTTTTTAAATGCTTTTTTGGGCCCTGGGGGTCCTTGTGGGACCCCCTGAGCAGACCTAGGGGGTCAGGGTGTTTCTACCCTGCCCCCTTTTCTTGTTTTTTATCTTTTTTTTTGCTATTTTCTTGTGACTCGGTTCTACCGAGTCACAGAATGAAGTTTGTGCTCGGAGGGTTCGCGAATCCTCCTCGGCCCTCAGATAGCGATATTTTTTTTTTTTATTTCTCAGGAACTACAGAACGGATTTACACCATTTAAAAAAAAATTCGCTTTCTGAACCAAAAGCTACCTTTTTGCCAAATTTGGTGAAATTCCGTTCAACAGTTCGGGCTGTAGCTGTGTCTAAAGTTCCTATGGAAATTAACATGGAGAAAATGTGTTTTGGGACCCCCCTTTTTTCTCGGCCCCCACTTGACGAATCACCCCGTAACTTTCAAAACAGGAGCTGACCTGAGTGAACCATAAGTTTTAAAAATTTCGCCAACATTCGTCAAACGGCGCCAAAGATATTGGCAAAAGAAAAATCGCTTTTGAATAGAAACAAGGCCCTAACTATAACTACCTACTGACGACCGGCAGTATGTAATATATATATACCCCCAGAAAATCATGTAGGCCCGGAAGTGTGGATTAGTTATTTTTCTGCCCAATATGCAAGCGATGAGACAGAGGCCTGTGGCCCTGATCTGACATATTTTTGTGCTAATGATAACATATTTGATGAGGCAGATGTAGATGCCGCCCTAAATTCACCAACAGGTGGTCGAGCCCCAGGCTTAGACTGTGTTCCTGCTGATATTTTTCTCCAGGGCAGGCCTAAATGGTCTCAATATATACTTTTATTAGCGAATGCTATTGCCCACGGTGCTCCCATCCCGGTTACCTGGCGGGGGCAGAAATAATCCCAATCTACAAAAAAGGTGACAAATCGATGCCCGCCAACTACAGGCCCATAAGCCTTATAGATTCTATACAAAAGGTGGTAGCTCGGCTGGTGCTGGCCAAGATCCATGTATGGATGGAAGATAATTCCATCATCGGCCACCTTCAGGCAGGCTTTCGGGCTCACATAAGCACAACTGATCAAGTCTTTCGCTTTGTCACTCTTCATTGGCGAACAGTAGTTCTCGGCAATGGCAGCATGTATGCTGCATTTGTCGATTTGAAAACAGCTTTTGACCTGGTCCCACGGCTCAAACTATGGGAGGTTCTGAAAGTAATGGGGATACCTCAGGACCTACTCTCCCTTATAATCCTCCTTCATGAGGGCAACTTTGCACTGATATGTTGGGGTGCACAGGGTGACAAGACAAATCCCTTCCCTGTGTGTAAGGGCGTCTGACAGGGTTGTGTGCTAGCCCCCACGCTTTTTTCTCTTTTTATTAATGGTGTGGCAAATTTTCTGGCTGCCACCAATACTGATGCTCCAACTTTAGCTGGCAGAAAGATTCAGATTTTAATGTTTTCTAGATAATACTTTGATTATTTGCAAAACACCAAGTGGCCTACAACTTGCTCTGCGAAGATATGAGGAATTTTGTCACCTAAGTGGCCTAAAAATCAATGCAGATAAGACAAAGTTCATGGCTTTTAACCAGCATCGTTCTTTTAAGGGCAGTATATTTATGGAAGGGTTCCCACTTGAGCAGGTTGACTCATTCACCTACTTGGGCATTAGATTACACAAGGACATGAGTTGTAAGCCGCATGTAGATGCTATGGCACTAAAACATAGACAGCTAGCGGGTATATTAAGAAAGGAATTTAGAACTTCCCTGACAAAACCGCTCAGTCCAGTACTTCAAATCTATAATATCAAGGTGGTAAGCTCGGCACTATATGGTGCTGAGCTGTGGGGTTTAGGAAACCTTCCGCAGCTGACTGTTGCGGAAAACACATTCTTCAGAGCGATAACTAGTCTACCGCAAAGTACACCAATTGTTCCTTTAAGGAGTGATTTAGGTAGAAATGCTATAGCAGACCTCGCTAGACTCCGGCCGATTTTGTACTGGCGTAGGCTGTGGAGTACGCCAGAATTGAAAGTATATGCTGAAGGATTAAGGGACGTTATAGAAAAAGATCAATTCCATAAGATCAGCTGGCTGAGAAATCTTAAGGGTCTGTTTTATGGAATGGGCCTTGCACATCTGTGGGATAGCCCCAACGACTCTTTGTTTCCGACGAAAGACAAGCTCAAAGAAATATACTGGGAGATGGTTGCATCTGAAGAGAGTAGGTGCCACGACTCCACTTCACTCACAGGATTCTTCCTACAGATTAAATCTTGCCCAAGTCTTGAGCCGTTCTGGGATGCTATTACAAAGCCACTGGATCGGAAACTCTACTCCCAATTTAGACTGGGATCCCTTCCTTTAAAGTGTTTCTCATCCAAATGGTCCATATCAAAGAACAATAAATGTAATACATGTAGAGATCAGGTAGAAACTCCATCACATGTATTGTTTGTGTGTCATGCATACGCAGCCCCGCGCAAAACATGGCTAGCGCAAACCTGTGAGGAACATGGGCATAAGATCGTGTAGCACAGCCCTTCGTATTCTTTGTACATATCCATCACTCAGGTATGCCATCCCGGTAGCAAAGTTCTTGAAGTGGATGTGGCTAATCCGTGTGCAGCAAACTGTGTTGGAAAATTGATAATTGATACCTATCTATGACTTTGTACGCATGTTAGGCCAACTGTGAATTGTAGGTTCCAACATGCCTAATTGTGCTGCAAATGTGATTCCTCAGGACCCTTCTGTATATACTGTTTTATGTATTTTTAATTATGAACTAAATGTTTGACTGTACTTAGTTATCTGAAGACGGCTGTCTACCTTTGTACAAAAATCTTTTTATTCATGTTTTATCTGTATACTGTTTTTAACTTTTTTATTTGCAATGATTTTATGACATGTATTGTCGAATAAAGCAATTATTGATATAAATATGATATAAATATGATAAATGTATATATATATATATATATATATGTATATATATATTTATTTTTTCACTAGAAATAAACCAAAGGTTACAGGGACTTTATAGTTAGGAAATTGATTAAAAAAACATTAGTAATTCATTGAAAAAAACAAAGGTTACAGAGACATTATAGTTAGGCTCAGGTTTTACTCTTACAAAACCAGAGAAATTCAGCCGTTATAGTTAGTATTTCCACTAAAATGATGCAGGTACCATGAAAAAAATGCACAAATAACGCTGATTGAGGATCAATTTTGATTCCATGTGTAATGAACTTACGAACAGTACAATGCATTATGGGAGTAGTATTTCGAAAGAATGGTCATGTGACATTATGTTTAAAAAGTAAGCACTACGCACTTTGCATTTGTTAACTTCTTACCTGTGAGCAAGGCGACAGCCGAAACGCGTAAGGTGATAGAAGATTAGTGCTGCTGTCTTGAAATAAATGCTTTTATCTCCGAGATGGGCCTCGCATCTTTGTTTGATCACGGTGTGTGTTTGTGAGCTGCTCCATGCTCACTGTTTGCGAGCCACCCTGAAGGGTCGGGGGCTCCTTGGAATTGGAGACTTTGTTTGACATTCAAATCGGGAGCATGACCCACTGCAGTCGCCCTACCTACTTAGGAAACGCCACGAGTGCAAAAAGAGCTGACTGTGAGGAAGGGAGTCGGATGTGAGAACATCCCGTATTCTGACCGCTCGGAGAGACATGCTGATTCGGAGACCTATGCTGAATGAGAACATTTGCATAAACCTGGAAAGAAAGGGAAAAAAACACATGTCTACGGGACTTTATTTCCACTAAAATGATGCAGGTACCATGAAAAAATGCACAAATAACGCTGATTGAGGATCAATTTTGATTCCATGTGTAATGAACTTACGAACAGTACAATGCATTATGGGAGTAGTAATTCGAAAGAATGGTCATGTGACATTATGTTTAAAAAGCAAGCACAACGCACTTTGCATTTGTTAACTTCTTACCTGTGAGCAAGGAGACAGCCGAAACGCGTAAGGTGATAGAAGATTAGTGCTGCTGTCTTCGAAATAAATGCTTTTATCTCCGAGATGGGCCTCGCATCTTTGTTTGGTCACGGTGTGTGTTGGTGAGCTGCTCCATGCTCACTGTTTTGCGAGGCCACCCTGAAGGGTCGGGGCTCCTTGGAATTGGAGACTTTGTTTGACATTCAAATCGGAGCATGACCCACTGCAGTCGCCCTACCTACTTAGGAAACGCCACGAGTGCAAAAGAGCTGACTGTGTGGAAGGGAGTCGGATGGGAGAACATCCCGTATTCTGACCGCTCGGAGAGACATGCTGATTCGGAGACCTATGCTGAATGAGAACATTTGCATAAACCTGGAAAGAAAGGGAAAAAAACACATGTCTATGGGACTTTATTTCCACTAAAATGATGCAGGTACCATGAAAAAAATGCACAAATAACGCTGATTGAGGATTAATTTTGATTCCATGTGTAATGAACTTACGAACAGTACAATGCATTATGGGAGTAGTATTTCGAAAGAATGGTCATGTGACATTATGTTTAAAAAGCAAGCACAACGCACTTTGCATTTGTTAACTTCTTACCTGTGAGCAAGGCGACAGCCGAAACGCGTAAGGTGATAGAAGATTAGTGCTGCTGTCTTCGAAATAAATGCTTTTATCTCCGAGATGGGCCTCGCATCTTTGTTTGAGTCACGGTGTGTGTTGGTGAGTTGCTCCATGCTCACTGTTTCGCGAGCCACCCTGAAGGGTCGGGGCTCCTTGGAATTGGAGACTTTGTTTGACATATATGTATATATATATATATATATATATATATTTATTTTTTTCACTGAAATAAACCAAAGGTTACAGGGAGTTTATAGTTAGGAAATTGATTAAAAAAAAACCTTAGAAATTCATTGAAAAAAACAAAGGTTACAGAGACATTATAGTTAGGCTCAGGTTTTACTCTTACAAAACCAGAGAAATTCAGCCGTTATAGTTAGTGAGCTAACTGCAACTAACTGTAACTCGTGCCCCCACATGCACTGCTTATTACCTCACATATTACATCACTCATGACATGGTCAGTGACACTCCCAGGCCGATTTCTGCCCTGAGGACCCCATCCCCTGGGGCCCGACCTTTCTTTTTTTTACTATTTTCTTTTTTAACCCCTTGACCGCGGCGCAAATTCTGCCGCGGTGCTGGCGAAATAATGAGTGGGCGGGGTTCGGACAGCCCCCGGGCGTCCTCCGCACATGCCGACGCATGCAAGGGGTTAAAACAAAGGAAGGGTGGCCGCATGCCCCCCTTCCCTGGGCAATTTTTGGCTACAGGGACCCCATTCCTTGGCACCTGGCCTTTTCTTTTTTTTTTTAAATGTTTTCTTTAAAGGGAGGTGGGCTGAGTAACCCCCCGCCTGGGCTGTTTTTAGCCTAGGGGACCTCATCCCCCGGGGCCACGACTTTATATATTTTTTTCTTAAAAAGGGGAGGGGGCCCACGTGGTGTACTCCCTGGGCTGATATCAGCCCCAGGGGCCCCATCCCCTGGGGCCTGGCAATTTCGTTGGGGACAGTGGGGGGAGCCTGAAGGCCCATGCAGTTATTGCCGGCTGCCCACCTCCTGCAGGAGCCGGCATTGCTTTGAGACCCAGGGAGCTGGCCCCCCAAAGCCCCGGGGACCACCACCTCCCCGGGGCTATATAATTTAAATACGGGGGCCATGCGGCCCCCCAGCAGCCCTGGGGACTGCCACCTCCCCTGGGCTACTTCAAAAAACAAAGTGTGGGGGGCTCGAGCCCCCCCACACTGCCACGGGGGCCACCACCTCCCCGGGGCACTGTTGATTAAAATGCAGGGGGCTGTTGCAGACCCCCGGCCCCGGAGACCACCACCTCCCCGGGGCTTTAAACAGTTGGGAGGGGGGCCACGCGGCCCCCCTCCTGGAGCCCTAGATGGCACTGGGGACCGCCACCCTTCAGGGACGGCTCCAGCAATGTCCCGGGGTGCCCACCCCTGGGACATTGCCGTTTGCTGTGTCAGGGCAGGAGCACGGCTATAGCAAACACTGCTTTGCTTTTTGGGAGCGAGAGCAGGAAGCCTGCTCTCGCTTCCAAGAAGCAAAGCAGAATTGCTTTTGGGCAAGGGTGTTGTATTCCTCCTAGGGTGTCCATACACGGGCTTTCCTGTATCATGTCCTTATATAGGCACAATTCGCCCTGCCCTTATATAGGCATAAAATCCAAGTCCTTATTTAGGCATTAAACCGTGCACTCCAAATACAGGCATGGTCTCCGACATCCGTCCACCCTAAAGTCACAACGAGTTCTTGAAGAACAGACCCTTAGGCTTCGGGAGTTTCCCTAGCACAGGACTATTGATTTCTTCAAGGACTCATCTATTATGTATGAACCGTTATACCTTAGGGGTTCATTCATGACGTCTTCCGCTGTCCGATTCATGTCAATGCTAACATTCTAAGGTACCTTTCAGGTATAAATATACCTTCCCTAGCCCTTGTAAACTAAAGGAGACCTCGACTTCAGAGGAGCCCGTTTCCCGGCCTGACGCACTGAGAAGACGCTGTCATTCCTGCACGGAGAGAGTCCAGCTTCCAGTGATCTGACTTCCCTCGCGGGGTGTTGGAGTTCGAGTCTGGCAAGAGATTCCTACCTCTCTCATTCTTAAGGTATGGGGCTGACTAGAACCTAGAGGGACTCTTGGCATACTTGGCATACTAGGCATACTAGGCATACTAGACTTAACATACTCTTAGTATACCATAGTAAGGAATACTTCACCTACTTCATACCTCTCCCTACACCTAGGTTAGGTTAGGTACATTGGGGTAGAACTAGCTTAGCAACGCATCGTATGAGTACTACGCATTTTTAGTCTGTGTTATTTATGTAAATGAATATCTACTAAAGATCATGCTAGCTCAGTATTATTTATTTCTACTGCTTACGCTGTACATTATTTATCTTGCATACTGTCTTGTGATCGTAACAGCACATTTTACTTACACAAGAAACAAGACTGTTCAATAAACCTTTTATTGAAACGCCCGTCTATTCTTTCTGTGTAACTTTGAGGAAAACTAAGCATGCACGATTGAGCTGAGCGAAATAGTTATCTATTGTTTCTACGACTCTGGGACACGTTCTGATTCTAAAGGGAAACAAAGTTGTCATGTTTTGCGGCTGCCAGAAACTACTCCCTTCTTGTTTGTCAAGGAGTTTCTAGTGGCCTCTGAGCTAGCTGGCACAAGTAATTAAGTTTAATATACTCGATAGGGACATACTGACCTTAGTCCTATGTCAAATCTATAGGGGATATTATTCCAATGCGCAGAGCCTATTAGGGAAATAGGAGCTACACTACATGGCGCCCAACGTTTGGTAAGGCGGTAATTTAACGCTAGATACTGAGTAACTCAGCCGTGCTTTTTCTCTCAGAGACCCTACCCATATACTCCAAAAGCGTCTGGAGTGGGCAGGGTTAAGTATCCGCCACGGCTACATAGGGAAGCACCCTATATATTAGCTGTTTGGTTTGCTCAACGTTGAAGGATACAGTGTTCCAAAATATTGTGCACCTTATCTTTGTTTCCTTGAAACTTGTTCTACATTTTCAAATAACAAAATGTCCATAACAGGGGACGAAGCCACCGGAAACGGTGGAGCTGCGGCTGACCCAGCCATGGCAGTTTTAAATTTTACCGGTTTAAATGAAACCGAGGAGGGTGTTATAGACAACCATCCAAACTTAAGAAGAGCCATCACTCTAAAACTTATAAAACATGGCCTACCACCAAGAGGCGGTAGAACAGTTTTCGTGATAGAGGCACACAAATCCTTTCAGACAGAGGTATTCTATTCATGGGTAATATTTCCTGAATCAAATTCAGTTACAAAAATGTTTCACTTCTACAAAGAAGATGATCCACCAGAGGAATACATTCCTTTCGAGGATATAGAAATTCCATTAACATACCAAGAGCATCAGCTCTGGTTTAAAGCGCCCTAAAACATCACAGAAACATTACCAGGCTCGGTCCACTAGGTAGACCAGGAGCAACATGGGCGATTCTAGCCGGCTACACACCTCATCCTGACATTGAAGAAATGTCAGACGAGGAACTACTTACTCAACTTACAGAGTTAATAAAAATATACAGACAATTGGTCCAATATGTCATGCGGACTTTCACAGTCCAACCACCATTGACACTTCCAAATCAAACTCCTCAACAGGGAATACACTAAAAATTACACCACAGACTCTATACGCAGTCATGGGTAAAATGCCCACAAACGTGAGCAAATTCCGTTCTGGATAGCTCAAAAAATTACTCAAATTGAAGCAGTATTTCCAAATACTAGCCCGTATGAGAAACACAAAATCCTAACAATCAGTTTACCGATGGGGATCACACCACAACTGGAAGACTGCACCACTTGGGGCTCAGTCTTTGCTGCCATCTATACTAAAACACATGGTATTCCGTCAATTGCGGTAATGCCTGATGTCCTAAAACAAATTCAAAACGAATACGGGGCAGAGCCTGCTCTAAATTTAGGTATGAAAAATTTCGACCAGGTCTCAACAATAATATTATCTAATATTAAAGGGGAGGCAGCAGCAGTGGCGATCCGCCAAAAATTAAGGAATTCGATGTTACAGAACGTCAAACTGAACTACCCAGAATAATTGAACAATCTTATGCAGAATTAGGCAGAGATAGTTTGGGTGGAAGACCAGTGAAGCCGAAACTATCTGAATGTCCTGAGAAAGACACAATAAAACAAACATCTACATCTTCTAAAAGAAGTGGGAGACTAATAAACAAAATTCAAACGAGAAACGTTCTCAATCCCGAGGTAGGTCTCCTCAAAGGAACCCTCTGAAAGGAGGTATAACCTCAGGAATAGGGATAATTTGAGAAAACCTGACAGGTATCAAGATACTGATACACGTTCCTCTCGGCCCTTTCAGATCTCATCACAGACTTCGGAAGAAGAGGACGGTCAGAACATAGAGAAGAACGCGTGAAATCGAAAGACGACAAACACGCTCCGAAAAATAAAACAAAACCTCAATTCTCCAAAAGAAAGTAGCAGGTCTGAAGATCAGACATGCCGAGAATACTGAGAACACAACTCAAGAACGGAGAATGGGCTCAGACAATGCTGGACAGTGCAGCAGAAGTCACAATAGCTCGCCAGAACCTGAAGGAACTTCTGGAGATAGTGGACTTGAAGGAATACATTACAGTTGAGACTGTAGACACCAGTGTACTCCACAAACGTTATATGAAATAACACTCCGGATGGAGGGAGACATACCTAGACAGGTGAAAGCACTTTTTGGGAAAGACTATCAAGGGGCTATGACATACTTCTAGCAGAAAAAGACTGGCCACCACAATTTGTCAGGGAGTGCCCACACGGCGAGGACATTATTATGCCTGCCTTCTCCAACCATATTCCAATTCACCTAAAATATACATATGCCAGGAAATGGGCAGTAGCCCAGGCCCCAGCATTATATAAAAATCATGTAGGATGGGATGAGGACTCACCTCACCATAAAATACATCTAAAACATGAACCAACTGCACAAAGGCAGTACCCAATAAAGCAAGCAGCTAAAAAGCAGGTCAGGGAGATCTTAGATCAACTTGAATACCAAGGAGTGATTGAAACATGCACCTCCTCAATGAACAATCCTTTGTTTCCTGTCTCCAAACCAGACAATACATATCGTCTAGTTTTGGATTACAGACACCTAAACACTTGTTCTAAAACCTTTGCAGTGCAAAATGCACATAGCACAGCATTAATGAATAACATTGTGCGTAAAAAATACAAAACAACATTAGACATCTCAAATGGTTTCTTTTGTCAAAATATAGCACCTGAAAGCAGGTACTTAACAGCATTCTCCATAATGGGGACCCAGAGTCACTTTTGTCGACTCCCACAAGGGTTCAAGAACAGCCCAGGGTTATTCTCAGCGAGAGTAACGGAGTTACTACAAATTTATGACAATGAGGCATTGTCCTATGTCGATGACATCTATCTGACAGACGATGACCTGGAAAAACACTTGAACAGGGTGAGTACCATTATACTGGGCTTTGCCTCTGAGGGCTACAAGTTCAACTTTAAAAAGTTCAGAATTGCCCATCTCAATGTCCTATTTCTAGGATATGAGCTTTCAAGTGAAGGCAAGAGCTTGGCAGCTAACTTTCTAGAAAAGTGTGCGCTGCTCCAACCTCCAAAAACGCTAAAAAACTTACAATCCATCCTGGGTTTCCTAAATTTTGGAAGAACATACATTCTAAATTATGCAGAAAGGGTTAAACCTCTCTACGCATTAATCAAACCTGATTTTCAATCAAAAATTGGACAAACGAACACACAGAAATCTTGTGTTCACTCCAGGCTAACATGTTAGCAACAAATCACTTACAAACACGCGTAAGTCAACGCAATTTGGTGATTCGAATAATTTCGGGTCAATGCGGATTCACCTACTTAACATTTAATGAGGGTGAAAAATACCAATCGCATACAAATCTCATTTGTATACACAAGCGGAAATGCGCTTCAGTTCAACTGAAAAAATTCTGACAGCAGTTCAAACCGCTGTAGCAAAAGAAAGAGCCTTATCCCAAGGGAAACGCATTATTGTCGTAACCCCAGTACCAGCTTTAGAAGCGGTTACAAAAGCAAGCATTCCAAATGCAAAAGCATTACATCCAAGATGGATACAATGGTTTAATTCTCTTGCTGCAACAGTTGTTGAATATGTTTTTGATCCAGATTTAAAAACACAAGCATTCCTGCAATATGAACAAGAATGTCCTCTGCCCACTGAGATTCTGCCTCTCGATCAGTACGAATTCATAATTTATACTGACGGATCCGCACAGCCCGCAACAGGGAGTAAGCAAGCTTACAGTGCAGCGTGTGCAATCGTTAAAGGTCGCATGCGAGATGGCATCTTCGGACCTATGGTCACAAAAACTCAATCTCTAGGAGATTGTACAGCTCAGCGAGCTGAACTACAAGCATTCAAACTGGCACTTGAGAGTACAGATCGAGAATTCCCCACACTGATAGTGTGCTATTCCTTTTACTGTGTTCAGTCATATAATAAATATATACAAAACTGGCTTGAAAATGGTTTCAAAGATGCAAAAGGTGGCACAATAAAGCACAAAATGCTTTGGGAACAAGTAGTTCAGTTGAAAAACGAACTACCAAAGGCTCACGTGATCCACACACTGAGTCAACAACGTGATGGCGTTCACGTTGCAGGGAATTCATTGGCTGACAAAGCCGCAAAGGGGGCTGTTCAGACGGCTTCCGTAGCTGCGATCACTCGTTCAAAAACAAAAATAGACGGTGAGATAATGTTGGCTGTCAATGCTTCAAGCAAGGGCAGCAGTGCAGCGTTACCAAAAGTTTCCACTCAAGTACTCTTATGTAATTGATGCGAACAACGTTCCTTTTGCTCGAATCCCTGGAGTGGGGGATAGGGTAATTCCAAACATGGAACATAGAGCAGCCTTGATTTATGAAACACATTTGGGGAGGGTCTGTCACATCAAGGGATCTCTAAAACAATTTTGACGTTAAAGAGATGTACTGGTGGCCTGGAATGAATACAGAAATACACATATTCATCAATAACTGCTTAGACTGTAAATTACAGCGAGAAAGCCACCAGACACCATGCTACGAATGTAGCTGCCCAGTACAGACACCACTGTTAGACAACATTAGACTATCTACGCGCATGCGTCCTTCTGGACAAATGCAATCCCACAGTTACTGAATCAAGGTTCCTATGGATATGGCCTCAGCGCTCGGCTGACGCTCGAACTGTTATAAAAGATTTGCAAATCTTTATCGGCACATACGCAATAGGCACGCTACATTCTGACCAGGGCCCTGCGTTTAGCACTCGGGCTTACAAAGAAGCGATGGCCAGTCTGGGCGTTGCATTGCGGTACTCCTCTCCATTCCATCCTGAGGGACATTCGGTTGTGGAAAGGAAAAACCGGGACATAAAGCAGTCTATAACAGCTAGGGTATTAGGTTCGGGTGATGGGTGGGTCAAACATCTTTATGGGGTCCAACGCTCATTGAACAACCTGCCAAGAAGTTCTCTAGGGGGGGTCACTCCATATGAGGTCCTATTTGGGACAAGAATGTGGGTACCATATCTCGATGACGTAGGCACAGTGGTGGAAAATAAAATGTATGATATCAAAGATCGTTTGGCTGTTTTACAGGAACTGAATGAGTTAAGAATGAAACAAAGCAACGTATTCCTACAGCCAACCACTACTGGGGAAAAACCGGCGGTCCCAGCAAGGCCTGTCTGGATTCCAAAAGTTGGGGATCTAGTCAGAGAAAAAATTGCGGACAAGAAGGAATTTGGACCTTCTTACAGACAACCAGTACCTGTCCTAGCAGTTCAAGGAACAAGAACAGTACTTCTGCTGCCCCTTGCTGGAAGAAAGGAGAAAAGATTTGTGTCCATCGACCTCATCAAACCACAGTATGTGGCCAATACTAAATAGTAGGCCTCGTGGACTCCGACCTAGTAGCAGACGCACTCCTCTCGCTACTATCCAAGAGGTTCAGACTGAAAGACTGATAACCATCGAGAATTCAGCTGTAACAGATGAAGGACTAGGCAACAATGCAATGGAACTCATCGCTCTTGAAAACCAAGTAACAGTTCGTCCAAATACACCTGTCTACACCAATGTAGCAAGTGATCAACTGGTTCCAGCGATTTCTACAAATCCTGATGCAATTCCAACAATTGACAGAACTGCTTCTGGCTATTTCATTAACTTTGATACGTTCTCAGAAGATCCGAGTGAACCTGAAAGCAGCGTCAGCATCATTCAAATTCAAGCAGCAAGTACAAGACTTTCTTCACTTTCTGAAAAAGACTTATCTGGTTTCACCATGGATTGAACTCTGGATTACATCTGGACTATTTGTTTTCCTGCTCTGGCTAGCTTTGGTTACAACTGTGAGCGTGCTTATAAGTGACAGATACATCCATGTGAATACTGAAGGAAAAGACGTGATTGTACTTTTGAAACCTCATAAATCTTCCCATCGTGAAGCAAGAGACTTGTCATCAGTGAACATCACAGCCGTTCCTATACAGGATGGTATAGTGTGGGACAAAACAGATTTTGATATCTTGGCCCGACGGAACAATTGAACATTCCACATTTGTTTAAAATTTCACTAAGTGATCTAATTTCGTCCAGTACCTATTCTGATGATTGGGACTTTGAGACTGTAAGCGACATAATGTTTGACCTAGAAAAATCTGCTGCATTTTCTAAAAATGAATATTTAGAGGGTTCATCAGACTATGAACAGCTGTATTGCTATAACCACTATGGTCATCATTATTTGCATAAATCTGCATACCCTAGAAATGTGTTTATGTTTAACCAATGGGAGCATTGTCCTACACCACCACAAGGTAGTTCAAAAACATTTGCTAACAAGTTTCCATATTTTTCAGGTTACAATACATCTGATCCAGAAACGTTTTACTATAAAAATGTAAACAAAACAGGACTGAAAATTATGTTAACTAATACAAAACAGATTTACTCTGCAGCATTTATTGCCCAACTGTCTAGACAGGGTTTCGACTTATGGAAAGACACAGTAGACACAAAAACTGTCTGGGGTACTAAAGATTGGCAAGTGCAGGGGAATAGAAGCTTTATTTAGAGCCTGTATCATCCCTGAACAAATAATGTTTTTGAATGGAACTGTCCAACAAACATCTTGTCTTGGACTAGCCAAGATCAAAGAGATGAAAACACCTTCTGTACCAACACCTGCCGGTGATAACAAAACACAGGCAGCGGTTACAGTTGACCAAATACTACAACTCAACAGATCTAATCCTGATTGGAGAAAATGGTTGATCTGGCCCACAGACATGAACAACTGTCAGGAAAGATTCCTGAATAAAACTCAGGGCTTTACTATTCATAGGCCAGACCCAAGATACGTCCAAAGACAGCATCCGGGGGTAGTAACAACATACAGTGTAGGTAAATTATGCCTCGATTGGCTTCAGAAATCTACACTACAGGATGTGAAACAACACTTATCCTTACTTAAAGAAGACGCAGACCTTAGGGAATTCTTGCTTGGACCAAGAAAACCGCGTCAAAAACGTTTCATATATGCCGGCATTTATGCTGCCTATAATGAAGCATGGAAAGTGTCACAGATGGAGGCCGCAGAGCGAATACGTGAACTTGATCGTATTAATTTAGAGAAACCCCACTCTGTGGTCGACAATGGGTTAACAACTTTGTCCTCCAGAATATATTCATTGGATGGCATTGTATCCTCTGCTATCGACATACTAGAACAAGATTTGGCGATGTTACAGCAAGGCCAATCTCAATTACGTTCTATTGTGTTATTAAGCTGGACGCTGCAATCTTTGCGTGCGGGCTATGTGCCTTGGCGTTTTATCAACACGTCAGCTCTGTTTGCAGAATACAATCTAACTGATAAACAGATCGAACTGGCACAAAGAGGAGCAAAGTATACAGTGCTGAGCATTGAAAAACTGGAAAAGTTACCATTCACAGTGGCAGAAAAACCAGCTACAGAATGGCTCATTCATGGCAAAATCACATTACCTGTGACTACTTTTCAGTTTCAGTATTGCCTCAGACAAATGCAAGCAGGCAAATATGAAAGGTTGGGTAAGGAATACATTAAGACATCTTGGAATTTACCGTATACATATAGATGTTGGAGTGGGGATCGTGCAGTGTTTTTGAGCGGTACACACTGTAAGCGTGCACTGAGCGGTTCACTTATATGTCAGGACATTTCTTTACACGGGGCTTGTAATGGTTCTGTGGCAAATTTGTCTTGCCATCAGCAGGGTACACCAGCTGCTGTGATTAATCCAACGTTTGGACAACTTTCTAATGGGAGTTACCTCATGTTGAATGATCAGAGTTGCTGCGGCATGTTGCCAGGCATCCCATATCTAGTAACGGTCAACTCCAGGGTCACTTGCTGTATGCAAGTATTGTTTGCCCCAATAGACACAGTCAGGAGTCGCCTCTATGGCCTTCGCTGAACGTCTCTTTTATAAGATTTGATACTTTGAGCAGAATGAAAGCCATGCTTTTACAGCAAACAGTGCCTTTGACCTCGGCCAAAGAATCCTATGATCTACAAGTAGCAAGGACTTCGGATGAGATACAGACTTTAATACGTACAAACTGCCCTATACATTTCGTGGAAATGATAGGACATATCTTTAACATGTCTGATACAACCGGAATTGTACATGTATTTAAGAGCATCTGCTCCGGTCTGTTAGCACCTTTCCAGGCAATACTCGGAATCATCCCGAACTTTGCACATTCGGTGTTTGGTGGCATACGATTAATTCTAGCACTTGTTGCCGGAATTCTATTTCTCTTCCTGCCATTACGCTATGGCCAGCCTATTCGCAGACATCACTCCGAGCGAAATGGAGAAAGCTCTCCTTGAACGAAAGTGCCGTGAGCGAATAGTACAGCTTTTGGGCATGACTGCGTCTACGGGACCTTAATACCACGTGGTTCCTGTCATTCAGACCAATCTGGCAAGATTGCATCTTACCTGTTCTACGATGCCTGCTATGCGGTGAAGAATGCGTGTTGGACACCTGTCTAACATTTCCATCAGCAACGCCAACGGATGTCGATACTCTGCTGGTCCCAATAACGGCCCATGCTCTGTGTTGTCCCCAGAGGCTACCAATCCTGATGTCAGCGTTCATTGAGATCTCACAGACTCTTCCGGCTGCTGCTGAGGTACGAGAAAGATCTACAGGCACACAGGTAACAACGGACGCGAACATTGCTGCGGCAACCTATGCTGAAAGCGATGCTTCACATCTCTGTGCAATTAATCTACTACACGAGGTGTTCCAACTGACACCAACTTCAGTGGATGATATTTTGTCTACAGAAATAGATGATCTCATGTTTACACCAGACCCGTAAACTGACTCTGATTCAACCCACAGTGTTCCAGAGATGCAGTAACAATTTGGCCTTCATATTTCAAAACCTTGGAACTCTTCCAAAATTGAACTTTTTCCCATTTTTCGAACTAAAATGACACTTCAATCTGCTTAAAGTAGAACTAGCCTTATAGTACAGACTTCGCGGTACTTCCTCAGACACTTTGTCATCTTATTTTGTCTATAAAGTTCATTAATTTTCATGACATGAAATTACTTTGATTTTGAACAACTTATCGAAAACTTTTTGTTTGTGTCACATGTAAATATTACTGCTTATTTCATTCATATTGCATTTTATTTTAAATATATGCCTGAAATGAAAAGCAATGCTTCAAATGTACAGTACCTTTTGCATTCTAATAGGTTTTTAAATGCCTTTTAAATGGTTTTATGAAATATTTTAGCAATATGCGGTACTCCATTTAATGTTTAGCATTTTAAATGTTTAGCAATTTAGTATTATCGTACACACGAAAGTGGAGTGGGTGTTGTATACCTCTTAGGGTGTCCATACACGGGCTTTCCTGTATCATGTCCTTATATAGGCACAATTCGCCCTGCCCTTATATAGGCATAAAATCCAAGTCCTTATTTAGGCATTAAACCGTGCACTCCAAATACAGGCATGGTCTCCGACATCCGTCCACCCTAACGTCACAACGAGTTCTTGAAGAACAGACCCTTAGGCTTCGGGAGTTTCCCTAGCACAGGACTATTGATTTCTTCAAGGACTCATCTATTATGCATGAACCGTTATACCTTAGGGGTTCATTCATGACGTCTTCCGCTGTCCGATTCACGTCAATGCTAACATTCTAAGGTACCGCTCAGGTATAAATATACCTTCCCTAGCCCTTGTAAACTAGAGGAGACCTCGACTTCAGAGGAGCCCGTTTCCCGGCCTGACGCACTGAGAAGACGCTGTCATCCCTGCACGCAGAGAGTCCAGCTTCCAGTGATCTGACTTCCCTCACAGGGTGTTGGAGTTCGAGTCTGGCAAGAGACTCCTACCTCTCTCATTCTTAAGGTATGGGGCTGACTAGAACCTAGAGGGACTCTTGGCATACTTGGCATACTAGGCATACTAGGCATACTAGACTTAACATACTCTTAGTATACCATAGTAAGTAATACTTCACCTACTTCATACCTCTCCCTACACCTAGGTTAGGTTAGGTACATTGGGGTAGAACTAGCTTAGCAACGCATCGTATGAGTACTCGCATTTTTAGTCTGTGTTATTTATGTAAATGAATATCTACTAAAGATCATGCTAGTGCAGTATTATTTATTTCTACTGCTTACGCTGTACATTATTTATCTTGCATACTGTCTTGTGATCGTAACAGCACATTTTACTTACACAAGAAACAAAACTGTTCAATAAACCTTTTATTGAAACGCCCGTCTATTCTTTCTGTGTAACTTTGAGGAAAACTAAGCCTGCACGATTGAGCTGAGTGAAATAGTTATCTATTGTTTCTACGACTCTGGGACACGTTCTGATTCTAAAGGGAAACAAAGTTGTCATGATTTGCGGCTGCCAGAAACTACTCCCTTCTTGTTTGTCAAGGAGTTTCTAGTGGCCTCTGAGCTAGCTGGCACAAGTAATTAAGTTTAATATACTCGATAGGGACATACTGACCTTAGTCCTATGTCAAACCTATAGGGGATATTATTCCAATGCGCAGAGCCTATTAGGAAAATAGGAGCTACACTACATGGCGCCCAACGTTTGGTAAGGCGGTAATTTAACGCTAGATACTGAGTAACTCAGCCGTGCTTTTCTCTCAGAGACCCCTACCCATATACTCCAAAGACGTCTGGAGTGGGCAGGGTTAAGTATCCGCCACGGCTACATAGGGAAACACCCTATATATTAGCTGTTTGGTTTGCTCAACGTTGAAGGATACAGTGCTCCAAAATATTGTGCACCTTATCTTTGTTTCCTTGAAACTTGTTCTACATTTTTCAAATAACAAAATGTCCATAACAGGGGACGAAGCCATCGGAAACGGTGGAGCTGCGGCTGACCCAGCCATGGCAGTTTTAAATTTTACCGGTTTAAATGAAACCGAGGAGGGTGTTATAGACATCCATCCAAACTTAAGAAGAGCCATCACTCTAAAACTTATAAAACATGGCCTACCACCAAGAGGCAGTAGAGCAGTTTTTGTGATAGAGGCACACGAATCCTTTCAGACAGAGGTATTCTATTCATGGGTAATATTTCCTGAATCAAATTCAGTTACAAAAATGTTTCACTTCTACAAAGAAGATGATCCACCAGAGGAATACATTCCTTTCGAGGATATAGAAATTCCATTAACATACCAAGAGCATCAGCTCTGGTTTAAAGGCGCCCTAAAACATCACAGAAACATTACCAGGCTCGGTCCACTAATTAGACCAGGAGCAACATGGCCGAGTCTAGCCGGCTACACACCTCATCCTGACATTGAAGAAATGTCAGACGAGGAACTACTTACTCAACTTACAGAGTTAATAAAAATATACAGACAATTGGTCCAATATGTCATGCGGACTTTCACAGTCCAACCACCATTGACACTTCCAAATCAAACTCCTCAACAGGGGAATACACTAAAAATTACACCACAGACTCTATACGCAGTCATGGGTAAAATGCCCACAAACGTGAGCAAATTCCGTTCTGGATAGCTCAAAAAATTACTCAAATTGAAGCAGTATTTCCAAATACTAGCCACGTATGAGAAACACAAAATCCTAACAATCAGTTTACCGATGGGATCACACCACAACTGGAAGACTGCACCACTTGGGGCTCAGTCTTTGCTGCCATCTATACTAAAACACATGGTATTCCGTCAATTGCGGTAATGCCTGATGTCTTAAAACAAATTCAAAACGAATACGGGGCAGAGCCTGCTCTAAATTTAGGTATGAAATTACTGAAAAATTTCGACAAGGTCTCAACAATAATATTATCTAATATTAAAGGGGAGGCAGCAGCAGTGGCGATCCGCCAAAAATTAAGGAATTCGATGTTACAGAACATCAAACTGAACTACCCAGAATAATTGAACAATCTTATGCAGAATTCGGCAGAGATAGTTTGGGTGGAAGACCAGTGAAGCCGAAACTATCTGAAAGTCCTGAGAAGGACACAATAAAACAAACTCCTACATCTTCTAAAAGAAGTGGGAGACTAATAAACAAAATTCAAACAAGAAACGTTCTCAATCCCGAGGTAGGTCTCCTCAAAGGAGCCCTCTGAAAGGAGGTATAACCTCAGGAATAGGGATAATTTGAGAAAACCTGACAGGTATCAAGATACTGATACACGTTCCTCTCGTCCCTTTCAGATCTCATCACAGACTTCGGAAAGAAGAGGTCGGTCAGAACATAGAGAAGAGCGCGTGAAATCGAAAGACGACAAACACGCTCCGAAAAATAAAACAAAACCTCAATTCTCCAAAAAGAAAGTAGCAGGTCTGAAGATCAGACATGCCGAGAATACTGAGAACACAACTCAAGAACGGAGAATGGGCTCAGACAATGCTGGACAGTGCAGCAGAAGTCACAATAGCTCGCCAGAACCTGAAGGAACTTCTGGAGATAGTGGACTTGAATGAGTACATTACAGTTGAGATTGTGAACACCAGGGTTAGTACTCCACAAAAGTTATATGAAATAACACTCAGGATGGAGGGAGACATACCTAGACAGGTGAAAGCACTTTTTTGGGAAAGACTATCAAGGGGCTATGACATACTTCTAGCAGAAAAAGACTGGCCACCACAATTTGCAGGGGGCTGTTGCAGACCCCCGGCCCCGGAGACCACCACCTCCCCGGGGCTTTAAACAGTTGGGAGGGATGCGGCCCCCCTCCTGGAGCCCTAGATGGCGCTGGGGACCGCCACCCTTCAGGGCCGGCTCCTGCAATGTCCCGGGGTGCCCACCCCTGGGACATTGCCGTTTGCTGTGTCAGGGCGGGAGCACAGCTCCCACACTGCCATAGCAAACACTGCTTTGCTTCTTGGGAGCGAGAACAGGAAACCTGCTCTCGCTTCCAAGAAGCAAAGCAGGATTGCTTTTGGGCAAGGGGAGCTGCATGTTTGCAGCTTCCTTTGCCCAAAACCAATGCCGGCTTCCGCAGGAGGCAGGGAGCCGACAGGGACCACGGAGGCATTGGGGCTCCGCCTACGGTCCTCAACATGTACACATGCCCTGGGGATGGGGTCCCCGGGGCCAAAAATGGCCTGGGAGGGGGGCCACGTGGCCCCCCTCCCTTTATTTTTAAAATAAAAGCAATGGCCAAGCCCCGGTGATGGGGTCCCCGGGGCCAAAAATGGCCCAGGAGGGGGGCCATGCTGCCCCCCTCCCTTTTTTAATTTAATTTGAAAAAAAAAGAAGACCAGCCCCAGGGGATGGGATCCCCAGGGCCCAAATTGGCCTCAGGAGGGGGGCCACCGGGCCCCCTCCAAAATAAAAAAAAAGGCTTGGTATGGCCCAGGGGATGGGGTCCCTGGGGCCAAAAGTGGCCCTGAGAAGGTGGGACATGCGGCCCCCCTTCCATAAAATTTTTAAAAAAACTAAAAAGAGACCGCAACTCGCCGGAGGCCCCGCCCCCTCCCTGCACGACTCTGCAAACGCACCTCCTGGCACGCTCTGCATTGGGGAATTAAAACCGTCTCCTATGCAGACGACACACAGTTGGTGTTCTCCTTCAAGGACCTGTCGGCAAACACCTTCGAGAGGTTCAGGGGCTGCCTGTGTGAGCGTCTCTAGGTGGATGAACAATAACAAACTAAAACTGAACACAGAGAAAACTGAGGTGCTGTTCTTTGGTAAGAATTCCCCTCCACCATCGGGTCTGTGGTGGCCGGAGGAAATGGGTTTTCCACCCTCTCCGTCTTCTACGGTAAAAAACCTGGGTGTAAAATGGGATGCTGAGATGACATTTGCTTCCCAAATACGTTCCATTACATCCACTTGTTTTGGAATTCTGAAGGGTTTGAGGAAATTTCTTTTTCTTCTGCCGTAGAGCTGTCGAAAACTAGTCGTTCATGCTACGTTGACTTCAAGGCTTGACTATGCCAAAAGTTTGTTCCTTGGTCTCCCGGCATATTTGATAAAAAGATTGCAGATGGTGCAAAACGCAGCAGTGAGACTGATTAGAAGAGTGCCATTCAGACAACATATCTCTCCACATGTTAAACAACTTCATTGGCTGCCAGTTGCACAACGTATAGAATTTAAGGCCTTGACAATTGCTTTCAAGGCCCAGAATGGCAGCGGTCCCAACTACATCAAACAAGCATTGGCATAGCCAATAGGTCTCGCCTTTGGGACCTTTTAAGTGTTTTGTTGCTGCTTAATCGGCCACACACAATTTTAGCACAGGCAGCAAGAGTGCTTGGTGAGTGAGAAGTGTTAGAAGCAGCTGCTTTACAGCCGAGCGTGCTGCACTCATAAGGATCCCCGTGTGTTGGTGAGATCCAAAGTATGGTTATTTGCTCAAATCACAATGGTAAGCCTGTGCCTTAAAATGAAACTCCAAGCAAAATAAAATTACCCTTGAACTTATCGTGATTGAGTCTACCAATGCACCAGATCTAAAGGTAAAAGGGGTAACTTATAAGGAAATAAGGCAAGCGCAAGGTGCCTGGACCCTTTTCTTGTACTTTCTGCAGTAAACGGGAGGGGGTGGGAGTAAAGACGGCACGGACAATGGGAGTGGGGCGGGAGACAATGGTAGGGGGGGCAGAAGTAAAGACAGCATGGACAACGGGGGCGGGAAGAAATTTAACACGACAACAGGAGGGGAGGGATTAGAAAGCAGATAAGGGGTTAAAAAAAAGAGAGAAGACCAGTTTACTCCATGATCTTCTAAAATATTCATGCCAGGCCAGTTCAATTGATCTTTAAAACTGGATAACCAGTCCAAGGAACCCTCAAGTAAACATTTGCAGGCTTAGAGCTACTCTTTTGTTCTGCATTATTTAAGTGACATTTCTGCCATCCATGGCTCCAAGCACCCCTAAATCGGAGTAAATACAACTTCGCTTAAGCTTTTGTGCAAATTAAAAGTTTAAAGATAAAGAGGGAAGGCATGCAGTACAAGTAAAAACAGTCTCTCGGGGTCTCAATTGAAATGCATTGGTTTTTATAGCGCCTCTCGAGAGGAGGACTGTTGAACCAAACAGATGTTAAGGGAAGCGAACGTAGCATCTGATTCCATTAGCTCTAAAATTGAATCTACGCAAATCACTCTGCTGTGGCTAGCAATGCACATGTTTCAGAAGCAGCCTAGCGACAGTCACTGCCTCTAATCAGGCTAGCGACAAAATCAAAACAGCCAATTCTAAATCCTGTCTAGGATCAATAACCAAAATCACGTGCTAGAAAAATCAACAGACCAACCAATCAAATAATATGGTTTTCGCCTCGGGGCACAGGCAGCTATCAATCAGAGTCCGTTTTTTTTAACTAGACTATTTGAACTTGGACCTTAAAAGTCGTGATTCAAGAGGGGTGGGTTTGATTTTCTGCAGAAGGGTCGCATGTTACCAGCGGGACGCAGACACCGCACCTGGAAACCCCCTGCATTCATCTCCATGGTTTGCGCTGTGAACTCTGGAGACCAGTAACTTTGTCAAACTCAGGACTCTTTTTGGGATAATAGCGCTGGGATCCCTACGCATTACTGATGTCGCTCCCTGGGCGTTGGAACTTGGAAACTGGAAAACACAAGCATTTTCAATGGTGTGGAAAGATAAAGAAAACAAGCGCGCGCCTCGCGCTGCAGCAGGGGGAGGGGACCTGCGCGATTCCTTTGCGGGAGCGTGCAGCAAGGCGCGATGATTGTGACCACATGGCGCCACCATATGGTGCCGTGCGCTCCCGCAAGGGAATCGCCAGACGTGCACGCGTTGCCATTGCAAGCAATGCAACGCGTGCACGTTTTTGCCCCCAAAGCTGTGCCAATAGCTAAAGGTCTCTCCTATGCAGCGCATGCGCGCTGCGTAGGCGAGACCTAAAAACGTATCCGCCCTTATCAGCAAAGGCGGTTGTTATGCTCTAATTCACAGAATCTGCTGTGTGTTCCCCAATTCGCAAAGGCTCGTATTGGAGGAAGGGCTTTCTCAGTTGGAGCAACCAGATTATGGAACTCACTTCCGGTAAGACTTCGGCGTATACCGGAAGAAGGGGAGTTCAGGAAAGCTCTAAAAACATGGCTTTTTAGCCGGGACTAGGCGAATTTGTTCAGTTTGGAGATCCGATACCCTTATGCTGCTGGATCATGCTAGCGCCGGGACACCTCTGTTTGAGGTAGCTGTAGCGCTTTACAAATGTTGATGTATTGTATTGTATTGGGGGATTAAGTCCCCATTGTTAGTGAGGGTCCTGGGGGCCAACTAGGTCACCAGGAATGTCCAGTAAGCCCCACACAGTGGAATTGCTGAGAGGTGGTACGAGGCCACGCCCCTTTATACACCACTCTGCAAACGGGCCTCTTGGCGCACTGCTGGTGGGGTGATGAGGTCGCCTTGTGTCCTGAGGACCTCAGGACTGAAGTGGACTTCATCCCCCGAGCAGTGAGCCAGGCGGTGCATTTGCAGAGTGGTGTAAAAAGGGGGCGTGGCCTTGGACCTTTCTCAGCAATCCAGCTCTGTGGGGCTTACTGGAGGTAACAGGAGGGCTAGTTGGCCCCCAGGGACCCTCAGGAGGCAAGGGGACTTCACCCCCAACCAAGAGTGCACCAGGAGGCGCATTTGCAGAGTGGTGAACAAAGGGGGCGTGACCTGTGTCCACCTCTCAGCAATACCACTGTGTGGGGCTTACTGGAGGTAACAGGTAGGCTAGTTGGCCCCTAAGGTCCCCCAGCAGTGAAGTGGACTTTAATCCCCATGCAAGAGCGCGCCAGGGAGCGCGTTTGCAGAGTGGTGGGGAAAGGGGGCGTGGCCTGCTATGAGAACTTAGCAATGCTTATGTGTGGGACTTACTGGAGGTAATAGGAGGGGTAGTTGGCCCCCAAGGTTGTCCTTGGGGGCCAACTACCTCTCCTGTTACCTCCATTAAGTCCCACACAGTGGGATTGCTAGGAGGTCTTCAGAGGCCATGCCCCCCCTTTCTCCACCACTCTGCAAACGCGCCTCCTGGCACAGTACTGGTTGGGGGATGAAGTCCACTTTACTTCTGAGGGACTTTGGGGGTCAAAAAGCCCTCCTGGTACCTCCTGTAATTCCTACGCAGCGGAATTCCTGAGCACTAGTTGGAGGCCCAGCCCCCTTTCTCCACCACTCTGCAAACGCGACTACCAGTTAAAGAAGCATTTGTAATGAAATAGGTCTCGCATTTGCGAGAGTTAGAGCTATTGGCGTTGTAAATCTAAACGTTTTTTACTAATGTTTTTGGAGTGGAGTGGATGTACTTTGTGTGTAGTGGAATTATGTGGTATGTTTTGCAGTGAAATTATGTGGATAGAAAGTATGTGGTATTTAGTGTATAGGAATTATGTAGAGTGGGATTATGTGTTATGGAGAGTAATTATGTGGTATGGTAGTCTGTGTTGTGGAGTGGTAACCTCAGGTTTAGTCTTCCTCATTTCCATAGAAGCTAAATCATGAACTCAATGAGACAAAAAAAAGGAATCACTGAGGAGCACTTCTGGACCAAGTCTGAGGTATGAGCAGGGCCACTGAAATTATGCGACTGTTTGGCTGCACAGACTTTCGCACAATTATACATTTTCTGCATTAGCCACTTAAGATCTGCTGCCTAATCTTCAGTTTGAACAAAAAAAGCCATGTTTCTAGCTCAAACAGCTCAAACGTTACCAAAAATGCAGCGAAAAGTGTTACAGCATGGTGGAAGGCCCTTTGCAAACCTAGAATGGTCAACTGTTATTTATTGCTAAATGTGGGTGTTAAATTGGTACTAATGGTGTGCAAACCACTCTTGCTTCTTTCTGCACCTCTCTTGCCAATTTCTGCATTTCTGTTGCTTCTTTCTGCAACTCTCTTTCACTGTCTGCACTCTCTGATGCCTCTTTCTGCTACATCTCTTCCTGCTTTCTGCACCTCTCTTGCCTCTTTCTGCACCTCTCTTGCCTCTTTCTGCACATCTGTTGCCTCTTTCTGCACCTCTACTTGCTTCTTCCTGCACCCCTGTTGCCTCTCTCTGCACTTCCCATGTTCTCTCTTTCTGCACCTCTCTTGCCTCTTTCTGCACCTCTCTTGCCTCTTTCTGCACTTCTCTTGCCTCTTTCTGCACTCTCTGTTGCTTCTTTCAGCAATCCTCTTGCCTCTTTCTGCACTTCTCTTGCCTATTTCTGCACGTCTCTTGCCTCTTTCTGCACCTCTCTTGCTTCTTTCTGCACCCCTCTTGCCTCTTTCTGCAACCCTCTTCCCTCTTTCTGCACCTCTCTTGCCTCAGTCTGCCCACCTGTTCCCTCTTTCTGTACCCCTTTTGCCTGTTTCTGCAACTCTCTTGCCTCTTTCTGCAGTTTTCTTGCCTCCTTCTGCACCTCACTTGCCTCTTTCTGCACCTCTCTTGCCTCTTTCTGCACCTCACTTGCTTCTTTCAGCACCTCTCTTGCCATCTTTGTGCACCTCTCATGCCACTTTCTGCACCTCTCTTGCCTCTTTCTGCACCACCATTGCCTCTTTCTGCACCTCTCTTGTCTCTTTCTGCACCCTTCGTGCCTCTTTCATGCACCTCTGTTGCTTCTTTCTGCAGCTACTCTTCCCTCTTTCTGCACCCCTGCTTGCCTCTTTCTGTACCCCTCTTGCCTCTTTCTGCACCTCTGCTAACCTCTTTCTGCACCACTGCTTGCCTCTTTCTGCACATCTCTTGCTTCTTTCTGCACCTCTGTTGCTTCTTTCTGCACCTCTCTTGCCTCTTTCTGTACCCCTCTTGCCTCTTTCTGCACCGCTCTTGCCTCTTTCTGCACCTGTTCTTGCCTCTTTCTGCACCCTCTGTTGCCATGTTTCTTCATCCCTCTTGCCTCTTTCTGCAGCTCATCTTGCCTCTTTCTGCACCTCTCTTGCCTCTTTCTGACAACTCTCTTGCCTCTTTCTGCAGCTCTCTTGCCTCTTTCTGCAACTCTCTTGCCTCTTTCTGCACTTCTCTTGCCTCCTTCTGCACCTCTCATGCCTCTTTCTGCACCTATCTTGCTTCTTTCTGCACCTCACTTTGCCTGTTTCTGCACCCCTCTTCGCATCTTTGTGCAACTCTCATGCCTCTTTCTACACCTCTCTTCCCTCTTTCTGCACAACTCTTGCCTCTTTCTGTACCTCTGTTGCTTCTTTCTGCACCTCTCTTGTCTCTTTCTGCACCCTTTGTGCCTCTTTCAGCACCATCTGTTGCTTCTTTCTGCAGTACTCTTCCTTCTTTCTTCACCCCTGCTGCCTCTTTCTGTACCCCTCTTGCCTCTTTGTGCACCTCTCCTAACCATTTATGCACCCCTCTTGCCTCTTTTTGCACCTCTGTTG
Source organism: Calotriton arnoldi (assembly GCA_963921515.1). Taxonomy (NCBI): domain Eukaryota; kingdom Metazoa; phylum Chordata; class Amphibia; order Caudata; family Salamandridae; genus Calotriton; species Calotriton arnoldi. The sequence goes on along the minus strand of CAWUFW010007052.1, from coordinate 669,297 downwards.
GTTCCTTCTGCACCTCTTTTGCTTCATTCTGCACTTCACTTGCCTCTTTCTGTATCCCTCTTGCCTCTTTCTGCACCTCTGTTGGTACTTTCTGCACTGCTCTTGCTTCTTTCTGCACCTCTGTTCCAAATTTCTTGCATCCCTCTTGCCTTTTTCTGCACCCATCTTCCCTCTTTCTGCACCTCTCTTGCCTCAGTCTGCCCACCTGTTACCTCTTTCTGTACCCCTTTTGCCTGTTTCTGCAACTCTCTTGCCTCTTTCTGCAGTTCTCTTGCCTCCTTCTGTCACCTCACTTGCCTCTTTTTGCACCTCTGTTGGTTCTTTTGCACTGCGCTTGCTTCTTTCTGCACCTCTCTTGCCTCTTTCTGCACCCCTCTTGCCTCTTTCTGCACCTCTCTTACCTGTTTCTGTACCTCTCTTGCCTCTGTCTCCAGTTCTCTTGCCTCCTTCTGCACCTCTGTTGCTTCTTTCTGCACTTCTCTTGCCTCTTTCTGTACCCCTGTTTCTTCACTCTGCACTTCCCATGCTTCTTTCTGCACCTGTCTTGCTTCTTTCTGCACCCTTGTTGCCTCTTTCTGCAACTTGTCTTCTCTCTTTCTGCACCTCTCTTGCCTCTTTCTGCATCTCACTTGCCTCTTTCTGCACTTCTCTTCTCTGTCACACTTCTGTTGCCTGTTTCTGCAATTCTCTTGCCTCTTTCTGTACTTCTCTTGCCTATTTCTGCACCTCTCTTGCCTCTTTCTGTACCTTTCTTGCTTCTTTCTGCACCTCTACTTGCCTCTTTCTGCACCCCTCTTCCATCTTTGTGCAACTCTCTTGCCACTATCTACACCTCTCTTCCCTCTTTCTGCACCACTCTTGCCTCTTTCTGTACCTCTGTTGCTTCTTTCTGCACCTCTCTTGCCTCTTTCTGCACCCGTAGTGCCTCTTTCAGCACCTCTGTTGCTTCTTTCTGCAGTACTCTTCCTTCTTTCTGCACCCCTCCTGCCTCTTTCTGTACCCCTCTTGCCTCTTTTTGCACCTCTCCTAACCATTTCTGCACCCCTCTTGCCTCTTTTTGCACCTCTGTTGGTTCTTTCTGTACCTCTTTTGCTTCATTCTGCACTTCACTTGCCTCTTTCTATATCCCTCTTGCTTCTTTATGCACCTCTGTTGGTACTTTCTGCACTGTTCTTGCTCTTTCTGCACCTCTGTTCCAAATTTCTTGCATCCCTCTTGCCTTTTTCTGCACCCATCTTCCCTCTTTCTGCACCTCTCCTGCCTCAGTCTGCCCACCTGTTCCCTCTTTCTGCACCCCTTTTGCCTGTTTCTGCAACTCTCTTGCCTCTTTCTGCAGTTCTCTTGCCTCCTTCTGCACCTCACTTGCCTCTTTTTGCACCTCTGTTGGTTCTTTTGCACTGCTCTCTGCACCTCTCTTGCCTCTTTCTGCACCTCTCTTGCAAATTTCTGCACCCCTCTTACCTGTTTCTGCAACTCTCTTGCCACTGTCTGCACCCCTGTTCCCTCTTTCTGTACCTCTTTTGCCTGTTTCTGCAATTCTCTTGCCTCTTTCTGCAGTTCCCTTGCCTCCTTCTGCACCTCTGTTGCTTCTTTCTGCACTTCTCTTGCCTCTTTCTGCACCCCTGTTGCTTCATTCTGCACTTCCCATGCTTCTTTCTGCACCTGTCTTGCTTCTTTCTGCACCTCTGTTGTCTCTTTCTGCATCTCGTCTTCCCTCTTTCTGCACCTCTCTTGCCTCTTTCTGCATCTCACTTGCCTCTTTCAGCACTTCTCTTGCCTCTTTCTACACTTCTGTTGCTCTTTCAGGACTTCTCTTGCCTCTTTCTGCACTTCTCTTGCCTGTTTCTGCATCTCTCTTGCTTCTTTCTGCACCTCTCTTGCTTCTTTCTGCACCTCACTTGCCTCTTTCTGCACCCCTCTTGCCTCTGTCCTGCACCCCTGTTCCCTCTTTCTGTACCTCTTTTGCCTGTTTCTGCAACTCTCTTGCCTCTTTCTGCAGTCACTCTTGCCTCTTTCTGCACCTCTGTTGCTTCTTTCTGCACTTCTATTGCCTCTCTCTGCACCCCTGTTTCTTCACTCTGCACTTCCCATGCTTCTTTCTGCACCTGTCTTACTTCTTTCTGCACCTCTCTTGCCTCTTTCTGCACTTCTCTTGCTTCTTTCTACACTTCTGTTGCTTCTTTCAGCAATCCTCTTGCCTCTTTCTGCACTCTCTCTTGCCTATTTCATGCACGCCTGTTTGCTTCTTTCTGCACCTCTCTTCCTTCTTTCTGCACCCCTCGTGCTTCTTTCTGCAACCCTTCTTCCCTCTTTCTGCACCTCTCTTGCCTCAGTCTGCCTACCTGTTCACTGTTTCTGCACCCTTTTGCTTGTTTCTGCACCTCTGTTGCAAATTTCTGCACCTCTCTTGCCTCTTTCTGCACCTCTCTTGCCTCCTTCTGCACCTCTGTTGCCTCTTTCTGCACTTCTCTTGCCTATTTCTGCAACTCTCTTGCCTCTTTCTGCACTTCTCTTGCCTCTTTCATGCATCTCTGTTGCTTCTTTCTGCACCCCTCTTGCCTCTTTCTGCACCCCTCTTGCCTCTTTCTGCACCTCTCTTGCCTCTTTCTGCACCTCTCTTCCTTCTTTCTGCTGCTTCCTGCTTGCCTCTTTCTGCACCACTCTTGCCTCTTTCTGCACCTCTGCTAGCTTCCTTCTGCACTTCTCTTGCTTCTTTCTGCACCTCTGTTGCTTCTTTCTGCACCACTCTTGCCTCTTTCTGCAACCTCTGTTGCCTACTTTCTGCACTTCTCTTGCCTCTGTCTGCCCACCTGTTCCCTGTTTCTGCACCTCTGTTTGCCTGTTATCTGCAACTCTCTTGCCTTCTTTCTGCAGTTCTCTTGCCTCCTTCTGCACCTCACTTGCCTCTTTTCTGCACATCTCTGTTGGTTCTTTTGCACTGCTCTTGCTTCTTTCTGCACCTCTCTTGCAAATTTCTGCACCCCTCTTACCTGTTTCTGCAACTCTCTTGCCACTGTCTGCACCACCTGTTCCCTCTTTCTATACCTCTTTTGCCTGTTTCTGCAACTCTCTTGCCTCTTTCTGCAGTTCTCTTGCCTTCTTCTGCACCTCACTTGCTTCTTTCTGCACCTTTCTTGCCTCTTTCTGCACCTCACTTGCTTCTTTCTGCACCCCTCTTCGCATCTTTGTGCAACTCTCTTGCCTCTTTCTACACCTCTCTTCCCTCTTTCTGCACAACTCTTGCCTCTTTCTGTACCTCTGTTGCTTCTTTCTGCACTTCTCTTGTCTCTTTCTGCACCCTTTGTGCCTCTTTCAGACCATCTGTTGCTTCTTTCTGCAGTACTCTTCCTTCTTTCTTCACCCCTCCTGCCTCTTTCTGTACCCCTCTTGCCTCTTTGTGCACCTCTCCTAACCATTTATGCACCCCTCTTGCCTCTTTTTGCACCTCTGTTGGTTCCTTCTGCACCTCTTTTGCTTCATTCTGCACTTCACTTGCCTCTTTCTGTATCCCTCTTGCCTCTTTCTGCACCTCTGTTGGTACTTTCTGCACTGCTCTTGCTTCTTTCTGCACCTCTGTTCCAAATTTTTGCATCCCTCTTGCCTTTTTCTGCACCCCTCTTCCCTCTTTCTGCACCTTTCCTGCCTCAGTCTGCCCACCTGTTCCCTCTTTCTGTACCCCTTTTGCCTGTTTCTGCAACTCTCTTGCCTCTTTCTGCAGTTCTCTTGCCTCCTTCTTTCACCTCACTTGCCTCTTTTTGCACCTCTGTTGGTTCTTTTGCACTGCTCTTGCTTCTTTCTGCACCTCTCTTGCAAATTTCTGCACCCCTCTTACCTGTTTCTGCAACTCTCTTGCCACTGTCTGCACCCCTGTTCCCTCTTTCTGTACCTCTTTTTCCTGTTTCTGTAATTCTCTTGCCTCTTTCTGCAGTTCTCTTGCCTCCTTCTGCACCTCTGTTGCTTCTTTCTGCACTTCTCTTGCCTCTTTCTGCACCCCTGTTTCTTCACTCTACACTTCCCATGCTTCTTTCTGCACCTGTCTTGCTTCTTTCTGCACCCTTGTTGTCTCTTTCTGCACTTGTCTTCTCTCTTTCTGCACCTCACTTGCCTCTTTCTGCACTTCTCTTGCTTCTTTCTACACTTCTGTTGCTTCTTTCCGCAATTCTCTTGCCTCTTTCTGTACTTCTCTTGCCTATTTCTGCACGTCTCTTGCCTCTTTCTGTACCTTTCTTGCTTCTTTCTGCACCCCTGTTGCCTCTTTCTGCACCCCTCTTCCCTCTTTGTGCAACTCTCTTGCCTCTTTCTACACCTCTCTTCCCTCTTTCTGTACCACTCTTGCCTCTTTCTGTACCTCTGTTGCTTCTTTCTGCACTTCTCTTGCCTCTTTCTGCACCCGTAATGCCTCTTTCAGCACCTCTGTTGCTTCTTTCTGCAGTACTCTTCCTTCTTTCTGCACCCCTCCTGCCTCTTTCTGTACCCCTCTTGCCTCTTTTTGCACCTCTCCTAACCATTTCTGCACCCCTCTTGCCTCTTTTTGCACCTCTGTTGGTTCTTTCTGTACCTCTTTTGCTTCATTCTGCACTTCACTTGCCTCTTTCTATATCCCTCTTGCCTCTTTATGCACCTCTGTTGGTACTTTCTGCACTGCTCTTGCTCTTTCTGCACCTCTGTTCCAAATTTTTGCATCCCTCTTGCCTTTTTCTGCACCCCTCTTCCCTCTTTCTGCACCTCTCCTGCCTCAGTCTGCCCACCTGTTCCCTCTTTCTGCACCCCTTTTGCCTGTTTCTGCAACTCTCTTGCCTCTTTCTGCAGTTCTCTTGCCTCCTTCTGCACCTCACTTGCCTCTTTTTGCACCTCTGTTGGTTCTTTTGCACTGCTCTTGCTTCTTTCTGCACCTCTCTTGCAAATTTCTGCACCCCTCTTACCTGTTTCTGCAACTCTCTTGCCACTGTCTGCACCCCTGTTCCCTCTTTCTATACCTCTTTTGCCTGTTTCTGCAATTCTCTTGCCTCTTTCTGCAGTTCTCTTGCCTCCTTCTGCACCTCTGTTGCTTCTTTCTGCACTTCTCTTGCCTCTTTCTGCACCCCTGTTTCTTCATTCTGCACTTCCCATGCTTCTTTCTGCACCTGTCTTGCTTCTTTCTGCACCCCTGTTGTCTCTTTCTGCACTCGTCTTCCCTCTTTCTGCACCTCTCTTGCCTCTTTCTGCATCTCACTTGCCTCTTTCTGCACTTCTCTTGCTTCTTTCTACACTTCTGTTGCTCTTTCAGGAATTCTCTTGCCTATTTCTGCACTTCTCTTGCCTGTTTCTGCATCTCTCTTGCCTCTTTCTGCACCTCTCTTGCTTCTTTCTGCACCCCTGTTGCCTCTTTCTGCACCCCTCTTCCCTCATTGTGCAACTTTCTTGCCTCTTTCTACACCTCTCTTCCCTCTTTCTGTACCACTCTTGCCTCTTTCTGTACCTCTCTTGCTTCTTTCTACACTTCTGTTGCTTCTTTCAGCAATTCTCTTGCCTCTTTCTGCACTTCTCTTGCCTGTTTCTGCACCTGTCTTGCCTCTTTCTGCACCTCACTTGCTTCTTTCTGCACCCCTGTTGCCTCTTTCTGCACCCCTCTTCCCTCTTTGTGCAACTCTCTTGCCTCTTTCTACACCTCTCTTCCCTCTTTCTGTACCACTCTTGCCTCTTTCTGTACCTCTGTTGCTTCTTTCTGCACTTCTCTTGCCTCTTTCTGCACCCGTCGTGCCTCTTTCAGCACCTCTGTTGCTTTTTTCTGCACTTCTCTTCCTTCTTTCTGCACCCCTCATGCCTCTTTCTGCACCCTTCTTCCCTTTTCCTGCACGTCTCTTGGTTCCTTTGGGACTGCTCTTGCCTCTTTCTGCACCCCTCTTGCCTCCTTCTGTACCTCTGTTGTTTCTTACTGCACTGCTCTTGCTTCTATCTGCACCTCTCTTGTAAATTTCTGCACCCCTCTTGCCTCTTTCGGCACCCCTCATCTCTCTTTCTGCACCCCTGTTCCCTCTTTCTGCACCTCTTCTGCCTGTTTCTGCACCTCTTCTGCCTCTTTCTGAACTTCTCTTGTCTCTTTCTGCACCTCTGTTGCTTCTTTCTGCACTTCTCTTGCCTCTTTCTGAAATACTCTTGCCTCTTTCTGTACCTCTGTAGCTTCTTTCTGCACTTCGCTTGGCTCTTTCTGTACCTTTCGTGCCTCTTTCAGCACCACTCTTGCCTCTTTCTGTACCTCTGTTGCTACTTTCTGCACTTCTCTTGACTCTTTCTGCACCCTTCGTGCCTCGTCCAGCACCTCTGTTTCTTTTATCTGCACTTCCCTTCCTTCTTTCTGCACCCCTCATGCTTCTTTCTGCACCCTTCTTCCCTTTTCCTGCACATCTCTTCGTTCTTACTGTACTGCTCTTGCTTCTTTCTGAACCTCTGTTGCAAATTTCTGCAACCCTCTTCCCTCTTTCTGCACCTCCCTTGCCTCAGTCTGCCCACCTGTTCCCTCTTTCTGTACCCCTTTTGCCTGTTTCTGCAACTCTCTTGCCTCTTTCTGCAGTTCTCTTGCCTTCTTCTGCACCTCACTTGCCTCTTTCTGCAGCTTTCTTGCCTCTTTCTGCACCTCACTTGCTTCTTTCAGCACCCCTCTTCCATCTTTGTGCAACTCGCATGCCACTTTCTACACCTCTCTTCCCTCTTTCTACACCACTATTGCCTCTTTCTGTACCTCTGTTGCTTCTTTCTGCACCTCTCTTGTCTCTTTCTGCACCCTTCGTGCCTCTTTCAGCACCTCTGTTGCTTCTTTCTGCAGTACTCTTCCTTCTTTCTGCACCCCTGCTGCCTCTTTCTGTACCCCTCTTGCCTCTTTGTGCACCTCTCCTAACCCTTTCTGCACCCCTCTTGCCTCTTTTTGCACCTCTGTTGGTTCTTTCTGTACCTCTTTTGCTTCGTTCAGCACTTCACTTGCCTCTTTCTGTACCCCTCTTGCCTCTTTCTGCACCTCTGTTGGTTCTTTCTGCACTGTTCTTGCTTCTTTCTGCACCTCTGTTCCAAATGTATTCATCCCTCTTGCCTTTTTCTGCACCCATCTTCCCTCTTTCTGCACCTCTCTTGCCTCAGTCTGCCCACCTGTTCCCTCTTTCTGCACCCCTATTGCCTGTTTCTGCAACTCTATTGCCTCTTTCTGCAGTTCTCTTGCCTCCTTCTGCACCTCACTTGCCCCTTTTTGCACCTCTGTTGGTTCTTTTGCACTGCGCTTGCTTCTTTCTGCACCTCTCTTGCCTCTTTCTGCACCCCTCTTGCCTCTTTCTGCACCCCTCTTACCTGTTTCTGTACCTCTCTTGCCTCTGTCTGCAGTTCCCTTGCCTTCTTCTGCACCTCTGTTGCTTCTTTCTGCACTTCTCTTGCCTCTTTCTGCACCCCTGTTGCTTCATTCTGCACTTCCCATGCTTCTTTCTGCACCTGCCTTTCTTCTATTTGCACCCCTCTTGCCTCTTTCTGCAACCCTCTTCCCTCTTTCTGCAACTCCCTTGCCTCAGTCTGCCCACCTGTTCCCTCTTTCTGTACCCCTTTTGCCTGTTTCTGCAACTCTCTTGCCTCTTTCTGCAGTTCTCTTGCCTCCTTCTGCACCTCACTTGCCTCTTTCTGCACCTTTCTTGCCTCTTTCTGCACCTCACTTGCTTCTTTCAGCACCCCTCTTCCATCTTTGTGCAACTCGCATGCCACTTTCTACACCTCTCTTCCCTCTTACTACACCACTATTGCCTCTTTCTGTACCTCTGTTGCTTCTTTCTGCACTTCTCTTGTCTCTTTCTGCACCCTTCGTGCCTCTTTCAGCACCTCTGTTGCTTCTTTCTGCAGTACTCTTCCTTCTTTCTGCACCCCTGCTGCCTCTTTCTGTACCCATCTTGCCTCTTTGTGCACCTCTCCTAACCCTTTCTGCACCCCTCTTGCCTCTTTTTGCACCTCTGTTGGTTCTTTCTCTACCTCTTTTGCTTCGTTCAGCACTTCACTTGCCTCTTTCTGTACCCTCTTGCCTCTTTCTGCACCTCTGTTGGTTCTTTCTGCACTGTTCTTGCTTCTTTCTGCACCTCTGTTCCAAATTTCTTCATCCCTCTTGCCTTTTTCTGCACCCATCTTCCCTCTTTCTGCACCTCTCTTGCCTCAGTCTGCCCACCTGTTCCCTCTTTCTGCACCCCTTTTGCCTGTTTCTGCAACTCTATTGCCTCTTTCTGCAGTTCTCTTGCCTCCTTCTGCACCTCACTTGCCCCTTTTTGCACCTCTGTTGGTTCTTTTGCACTGCGCTTGCTTCTTTCTGCACCTCTCTTGCCTCTTTCTGCACCCCTCTTGCCTCTTTCTGCACCCCTCTTACCTGTTTCTGTACCTCTCTTGCCTCTGTCTGCAGTTCCCTTGCCTCCTTCTGCACCTCTGTTGCTTCTTTCTGCACTTCTCTTGCCTCTTTCTGCACCCCTGTTGCTTCATTCTGCACTTCCCATGCTTCTTTCTGCACCTGCCTTTCTTCTATTTGCACCCCTCTTGCCTCTTTCTGCAACCCTCTTCCCTCTTTCTGCAACTCCCTTGCCTCAGTCTGCCCACCTGTTCCCTCTTTCTGTACCCCTTTTGCCTGTTTCTGCAACTCTCTTGCCTCTTTCTGCAGTTCTCTTGCCTAATTCTGCACCTCACTTGCCTCTTTCTGCACCTTTCTTGCCTCTTTCTGCACCTCACTTGCTTCTTTCAGCACCCCTCTTCCATCTTTGTGCAACTTGCATGCCACTTTCTACACCTCTCTTCCCTCTTACTACACCACTATTGCCTCTTTCTGTACCTCTGTTGCTTCTTTCTGCACCTCTCTTGTCTCTTTCTGCACCCTTCGTGCCTCTTTCAGCACCTCTGTTGCTTCTTTCTGCAGTACTCTTCCTTCTTTCTGCACCCCTGCTGCCTCTTTCTGTACCCCTCTTGCCTCTTTGTGCACCTCTCCTAACCCTTTCTGCACCCCTCTTGCCTCTTTTTGCACCTCTGTTGGTTCTTTCTGTACCTCTTTTGCTTCGTTCAGCACTTCACTTGCCTCTTTCTGTACCACTCTTGCTTCTTTCTGCACCTCTGTTGGTTCTTTCTGCACTGTTCTTGCTTCTTTCTGCACCTCTGTTCCAAATTTCTTCATCCCTCTTGCCTCTTTCTGCACCCATCTTCCCTCTTTCTGCACCTCTCTTGCCTCAGTCTGCCCACCTGTTCCCTCTTTCTGCACCCCTTTTGCCTGTTTCTGTAACTCTATTGCCTCTTTCTGCAGTTCTCTTGCCTCCTTCTGTACCTCACTTGCCCCTTTTTGCAAATCTGTTGGTTCCTTTGCACTGCGCTTGCTTCTTTCTGCACCTCTCTTGCCTCTTTCTGCACCCCTCTTGCCTCTTTCTGCACCCCTCTTACCTGTTTCTGCACCTCTCTTGCCTCTGTCTGCATCCCTGTTCCCTCTTTCTGTACCTCTTTTGCCTGATTCTGCAACTCTCTTGCCTCCTTCTGCAGTTCCCTTGCCTCCTTCTACACCTCTGTTGCTTCTTTCTGCACTTCTCTTGCCTCTTTCTGCACCCCTGTCGCTTCATTCTGCACTTCCCATGCTTCTTTCTGCACCTGTCTTGCTTCTATTCTGCACCTCTCTCTGCCTCTTTCTGCATCTCACTTGCCTCTTTCTGCACTTCTCTTGCTTCTTTCTACACCTCTGTTGCTTCTTTCAGCAATTCTTGTGCCTCTTTCTGCACTTCTCTTGCCTGTTTCTGTACCTCTCTTGAATCTTTCTGCACCTCTCTTGCCTCTTTCTGCACCTCACTTGCTTCTTTCTGCACCTCTCTTGCTTCTTTCTGCACATCTCTTGCTTCTTTCTGCTCCCTCTTGCCTCTTCCTGCACCCCTTCCCTCTTTGTGCAACTCTCTTGCCTCTATCAACACCTCTCTTCCCTCTTTCTGCAACACTCTTGGCTCTTTCTGTACCTCTGTTGCTTCTTTCTGCACCCCTCTTGCCTCTTTCTGCATCCCTCTTCCCTCTTTGTGCAACTCTCTTGCCTCTTTCAACACCTTTCCTTCCTCTTTCTGCACCACTCTTGCCTCTTTCTGTACCTCTGTTGCTTCTTTCTGCACTTCTCTTGGTTCTTTCTGCACCTTTGTGTCTCGTTCAGCACCTCTGTTTCTTCTATCTGCACTTCTCTTCCTTCTTTCTACACCCCTCGTGCTTCTTTCTGCACCCTTCTTTCCTTTTCCTGCACCTCTTCGTTCTTACTGCACTGCTCTTGCTTCTTTCTGCGCCTCTGTTGCACATTTCTGCACCCCTCTTGCCTCTTTCTGCACTCCTCTTGCCTCCTTCTGCACCTCTGTTGGTTCTTTCTGTACTGCTCTTGCTTATTTCTGCACCTCTTTTGCCTGTTTCTGCAACTACTCTTGCCTCTTTCTGCACTTCTCTTGCCTCCTTCATCATCTCTGTTGCTTCTTTCTGCACTTCTCTTCCTCTTTCTGCACCCCTCTTGCCTCTTTCTGCACCTACGCTGCTCCTTTCTGCACTTCTCTTGCCTTCTTTCTGCGCTTCTGTTGCCTTCTTCTGCAACACTCTTGCCTCTTTCTGTACCTCTGTAGCTTCTTTCTGCACTTCGCTTGGCTCTTTCTGTACCCTTCGTGCCTCTTTCAGCACCACTCTTGTCTCTTTCTGTACCTCTGTTGCTACTTTCTGCACTTCTCTTGACTCTTTCTGCACTCTCTTGTGCCTCGTCCAGCACCTCTGTTTCTTCTTATCTGCACTTCCCTTCCTTCTTTCTGCACCCCTCGTGCTTCTTTCTGCACCCTTCTTCCCTTTTCCTGCACATCTCTTCGTTCTTACTGTACTGCTCTTGCTTCTTTCTGAACCTCTGTTGCAAATTTCTGCAACCCTCTCCCTCTTTCTGCACCTCCCTTGCCTCAGTCTGCCCACCTGTTCCCTCTTTCTGTACCCCTTTTGCCTGTTTCTGCAACTCTCTTGCCTCTTTCTGCAGTTCTCTTGCCTTCTTATGCACCTCACTTGCCTCTTTCTGCACCTTTCTTGCCTCTTTCTGCACCTCACTCTGCTTCTTTCAGCACCCCTCTTCCATCTTTGTGCAACCTCGCATGCCACTTTCTACACCTCTCTTCCCTCTTTCTGCACCACTATTGCCTCTTTCTGTACCTCTGTTGCATCTTTCTGCACCTCTCTTGTCTCTTTCTGCACTCCTTCGTGCCTCTTTCAGCACCTCTGTTGCTTCTATATGCAGTACTCTTCCTTCTTTCTGCACCCCTGCTGCCTCTTTCTGTACCCCTCTTGCCTCTTTGTGCACCTCTCCTAACCCTTTCTGCACCCCTCTTGCCTCTTTTTGCACCTCTGTTGGTTCTTTCTGTACCTCTTTTGCTTCGTTCTAGCACTTCACTTGCCTCTTTCTGTACCACTCTTGCTTCTTTCTGCACCTCTGTTGGTTCTTTCTGCACTGTTCTTGCTTCTTTCTGCACCTCTGTTCCAAATTTCTTCATCCCTCTTGCCTTTTTCTGCACCCATCTTCCCTCTTTCTGCACCTCTCTTGCCTCAGTCTGCCCACCTGTTCCCTCTTTCTGCACCCCTTTTGCCTGTTTCTGCAACTCTATTGCCTCTTTCTGCAGTTCTCTTGCCTCCTTCTGCACCTCACTTGCCCCTTTTTGCACCTCTGTTGGTTCTTTTGCACTGCGCTTGCTTCTTTCTGCACCTCTCTTGCCTCTTTCTGCACCCCTCTTGCCTCTTTCTGCACCCCTCTTACCTGTTTCTGTACCTCTCTTGCCTCTGTCTGCAGTTCCCTTGCCTTCTTCTGCACCTCTGTTGCTTCTTTCTGCACTTCTCTTGCCTCTTTCTGCACCCCTGTTGCTTCATTCTGCACTTCCCATGCTTCTTTCTGCACCTGCTCTTTCTTCTATTTGCACCCCTCTTGCCTCTTTCTGCAACCCTCTTCCCTCTTTCTGCAACTCCCTTGCCTCAGTCTGCCCACCTGTTCCCTCTTTCTGTACCCCTTTTGCCTGTTTCTGCAACTCTCTTGCCTCTTTCTGCAGTTCTCTTGCCTCCTTCTGCACCTCACTTGCCTCTTTCTGCACCTTTCTTGCCTCTTTCTGCACCTCACTTGCTTCTTTCAGCACCCCTCTTCCATCTTTGTGCAACTCGCATGCCACTTTCTACACCTCTCTTCCCTCTTACTACACCACTATTGCCTCTTTCTGTACCTCTGTTGCTTCTTTCTGCACTTCTCTTGTCTCTTTCTGCACCCTCTCGTGCCTCTTTCAGCACCTCTGCTTGCTTCTTTCTGCAGTACTCTTCCTTCTTTCTGCACCCCTGCTGCCTCTTTCTGTACCCATCTTGCCTCTTTGTGCACCTCTCCTAACCCTTTCTGCACCCCTCTTGCCTCTTTTTGCACCTCTGTTGGTTCTTTCTGTACCTCTTTTGCTTCGTTCAGCACTTCACTTGCCTCTTTCTGTACCCCTCTTGCCTCTTTCTGCACCTCTGTTGGTTCTTTCTGCACTGTTCTTGCTTCTTTCTGCACCTCTGTTCCAAATTTCTTCATCCCTCTTGCCTTTTTCTGCACCCATCTTCCCTCTTTCTGCACCTCTCTTGCCTCAGTCTGCCCACCTGTTCCCTCTTTCTGCACCCCTTTTGCCTGTTTCTGCAACTCTATTGCCTCTTTCTGCAGTTCTCTTGCCTCCTTCTGCACCTCACTCGCCTCTTTTTGCACCTCTGTTGGTTCTTTTGCACTGCGCTTGCTTCTTTCTGCACCTCTCTTGCCTCTTTCTGCACCCCTCTTGCCTCTTTCTGCACCCCTCTTACCTGTTTCTGTACCTCTCTTGCCTCTGTCTGCAGTTCCCTTGCCTCCTTCTGCACCTCTGTTGCTTCTTTCTGCACTTCTCTTGCCTCTTTCTGCACCCCTGTTGCTTCATTCTGCACTTCCCATGCTTCTTTCTGCACCTGCCTTTCTTCTATTTGCACCCCTCTTGCCTCTTTCTGCAACCCTCTTCCCTCTTTCTGCAACTCCCTTGCCTCAGTCTGCCCACCTGTTCCCTCTTTCTGTACCCCTTTGCCTGTTTCTGCAACTCTCTTGCCTCTTTCTGCAGTTCTCTTGCCTAATTCTGCACCTCACTTGCCTCTTTCTGCACCTTTCTTGCCTCTTTCTGCACCTCACTTGCTTCTTTCAGCACCCCTCTTCCATCTTTGTGCAACTTGCATGCCACTTTCTACACCTCTCTTCCCTCTTACTACACCACTATTGCCTCTTTCTGTACCTCTGTTGCTTCTTTCTGCACCTCTCTTGTCTCTTTCTGCACCCTTCGTGCCTCTTTCAGCACCTCTGTTGCTTCTTTCTGCAGTACTCTTCCTTCTTTCTGCACCCCTGCTGCCTCTTTCTGTACCCCTCTTGCCTCTTTGTGCACCTCTCCTAACCCTTTCTGCACCCCTCTTGCCTCTTTTTGCACCTCTGTTGGTTCTTTCTGTACCTCTTTGCTTCGTTCAGCACTTCACTTGCCTCTTTCTGTACCACTCTTGCTTCTTTCTGCACCTCTGTTGGTTCTTTCTGCACTGTTCTTGCTTCTTTCTGCACCTCTGTTCCAAATTTCTTCATCCCTCTTGCCTTTTTCTGCACCCATCTTCCCTCTTTCTGCACCTCTCTTGCCTCAGTCTGCCCACCTGTTCCCTCTTTCTGCACCCCTTTTGCCTGTTTCTGTAACTCTATTGCCTCTTTCTGCAGTTCTCTTGCCTCCTTCTGTACCTCACTTGCCCCTTTTTGCAAATCTGTTGGTTCCTTTGCACTGCGCTTGCTTCTTTCTGCACCTCTCTTGCCTCTTTCTGCACCCCTCTTGCCTCTTTCTGCACCCCTCTTACCTGTTTCTGCACCTCTCTTGCCTCTGTCTGCATCCCTGTTCCCTCTTTCTGTACCTCTTTTGCCTGATTCTGCAACTCTCTTGCCTCCTTCTGCAGTTCCCTTGCCTCCTTCTACACCTCTGTTGCTTCTTTCTGCACTTCTCTTGCCTCTTTCTGCACCCCTGTCGCTTCATTCTGCACTTCCCATGCTTCTTTCTGCACCTGTCTTGCTTCTATTTGCACCTCTCTTGCCTCTTTCTGCATCTCACTTGCCTCTTTCTGCACTTCTCTTGCTTCTTTCTACACCTCTGTTGCTTCTTTCAGCAATTCTTGTGCCTCTTTTTGCACTTCTCTTGCCTGTTTCTGTACCTCTCTTGAATCTTTCTGCACCTCTCTTGCCTCTTTCTGCACCTCACTTGCTTCTTTCTACACCTCTCTTGCTTCTTTCTGCACATCACTTGCTTCTTTCTGCTCCCCTCTTGCCTCTTCCTGCACCCCTTCCCTCTTTGTGCAACTCTCTTGCCTCTATCAACACCTCTCTTCCCTCTTTCTGCAACACTCTTGGCTCTTTCTGTACCTCTGTTGCTTCTTTCTGCACCCCTCTTGCCTCTTTCTGCATCCCTCTTCCCTCTTTGTGCAACTCTCTTGCCTCTTTCAACACCTTTCCTTCCTCTTTCTGCACCACTCTTGCCTCTTTCTGTACCTCTGTTGCTTCTTTCTGCACTTCTCTTGGTTCTTTCTGCACCTTTGTGTCTCGTTCAGCACCTCTGTTTCTTCTATCTGCACTTCTCTTCCTTCTTTCTACACCCCTCGTGCTTCTTTCTGCACCCTTCTTCCCTTTTCCTGCACATCTCTTCGTTCTTACTGCACTGCTCTTGCTTCTTTCTGCGCCTCTGTTGCAAATTTCTGCACCCCTCTTGCCTCTTTCTGCACCCCTCTTGCCTCCTTCTGCACCTCTGTTGGTTCTTTCTGTACTGCTCTTGCTTATTTCTGCACCTCTTTTGCCTGTTTCTGCAACTATCTTGCCTCTTTCTGCACTTCTCTTGCCTCCTTCATCATCTCTGTTGCTTTTTTTTGCACTTCTCTTCCTCTTTCTGCACCCCTCTTGCCTCTTTCTGCACCTACGCTGCTCCTTTCTGCACTTCTCTTCCTTCTTTCTGCGCTTCTGTTGCCTTCTTCTGCAACACTCTTGCCTCTTTCTGTACCTCTGTAGCTTCTTTCTGCACTTCGCTTGGCTCTTTCTGTACCCTTCGTGCCTCTTTCAGCACCACTCTTGTCTCTTTCTGTACCTCTGTTGCTACTTTCTGCACTTCTCTTGACTCTTTCTGCACCCTTCGTGCCTCGTCCAGCACCTCTGTTTCTTTTATCTGCACTTCCCTTCCTTCTTTCTGCACCCTCGTGCTTCTTTCTGCACCCTTCTTCCCTTTTCCTGCACATCTCTTCGTTCTTACTGTACTGCTCTTGCTTCTTTCTGAACCTCTGTTGCAAATTTCTGCAACCCTCTTCCCTCTTTCTGCACCTCCCTTGCCTCAGTCTGCCCACCTGTTCCCTCTTTCTGTACCCCTTTTGCCTGTTTCTGCAACTCTCTTGCCTCTTTCTGCAGTTCTCTTGCCTTCTTATGCACCTCACTTGCCTCTTTCTGCACCTTTCTTGCCTCTTTCTGCACCTCACTTGCTTCTTTCAGCACCCCTCTTCCATCTTTGTGCAACTCGCATGCCACTTTCTACACCTCTCTTCCCTCTTTCTACACCACTATTGCCTCTTTCTGTACCTCTGTTGCATCTTTCTGCACCTCTCTTGTCTCTTTCTGCACCCTTCGTGCCTCTTTCAGCACCTCTGTTGCTTCTATATGCAGTACTCTTCCTTCTTTCTGCACCCCTGCTGCCTCTTTCTGTACCCCTCTTGCCTCTTTGTGCACCTCTCCTAACCCTTTCTGCACCCCTCTTGCCTCTTTTTGCACCTCTGTTGGTTCTTTCTGTACCTCTTTTGCTTCGTTCAGCACTTCACTTGCCTCTTTCTGTACCACTCTTGCTTCTTTCTGCACCTCTGTTGGTTCTTTCTGCACTGTTCTTGCTTCTTTCTGCACCTCTGTTCCAAATTTCTTCATCCCTCTTGCCTTTTTCTGCACCCATCTTCCCTCTTTCTGCACCTCTCTTGCCTCAGTCTGCCCACCTGTTCCCTCTTTCTGCACCCCTTTTGCCTGTTTCTGCAACTCTATTGCCTCTTTCTGCAGTTTTCTTGCCTCCTTCTGTACCTCACTTGCCCCTTCTTGCAACTCTGTTGGTTCTTTTGCACTGCGCTTGCTTCTTTCTGCACCTCTCTTGCCTCTTTCTGCACCCCACTTGCCTCTTTCTGCACCCCTCTTACCTGTTTCTGCACCTCTCTTGCCTCTGTCTGCATCCCTGTTCCCTCTTTCTGTACCTCTTTGCCTGATTCTGCAACTCTCTTGCCTCCTTCTGCAGTTCCCTTGCCTCCTTCTACACCTCTGTTGCTTCTTTCTGCACTTCTCTTGCCTCTTTCTGCACCCCTGTCGCTTCATTCTGCACTTCCCATGCACCTGTCTTGCTTCTATTTGCACCTCTCTTGCCTCTTTCTGCATCTCACTTGCCTCTTTCTGCACTTCTCTTGCTTCTTTCTACACCTCTGTTGCTTCTTTCAGCAATTCTCGTGCCTCTTTTTGCACTTCTCTTGCCTGTTTCTGTACCTCTCTTGAATCTTTCTGCACCTCTCTTGCCTCTTTCTGCACCTCACTTGCTTCTTTCTACACCTCTCTTGCTTCTTTCTGCACATCACTTGCTTCTTTCTGCACCCCTCTTGCCTCTTCCTGCACCCCTTCCCTCTTTGTGCAACTCTCTTGCCTCTATCAACACCTCTCTTCCCTCTTTATGCAACACTCTTGGCTCTTTCTGTACCTCTGTTGCTTCTTTCTGCACCCCTCTTGCCTCTTTCTGCATCCCTCTTCCCTCTTTGTGCAACTCTCTTGCCTCTTTCAACACCTTTCCTTCCTCTTTCTGCACCACTCTTGCCTCTTTCTGTACCTCTGTTGCTTCTTTCTGCACTTCTCTTGGCTCTTTCTGCACCCTTTGTGTCTCGTTCAGCACCTCTGTTTCTTCTATCTGCACTTCTCTTCCTTCTTTCTACACCCCTCGTGCTTCTTTCTGCACCCTTCTTCCCTTTTCCTGCACATCTCTTCGTTCTTACTGCACTGCTCTTGCTTCTTTCTGCACCTCTGTTGCAAATTTCTGCACCCCTCTTGCCTCTTTCTGCACCCCTCTTGCCTCCTTCTGCACCTCTGTTGGTTCTTTCTGTACTGCTCTTGCTTATTTCTGCAACTATCTTGCCTCTTTCTGCACTTCTCTTGCCTCCTTCATCATCTCTGTTGCTTTTTTTGCACTTCTCTTCCTCTTTCTGCACCCCTCTTGCCTCTTTCTGCACCTACGCTGCTCATTTCTGCACTTCTCTTCCTTCTTTCTGCGCTTCTGTTGCCTTTTTCTGCAACACTCTTGCCTCTTTCTGTACCTCTGTAGCTTCTTTCTGCACTTCGCTTGGCTCTTTCTGTACCCTTCGTGCCTCTTTCAGCACCACTCTTGCCTCTTTCTGTACCTCTGTTGCTACTTTCTGCACTTCTCTTGACTCTTTCTGCACCCTTCGTGCCTCGTCCAGCACCTCTGTTTCTTTTATCTGCACTTCCCTTCCTTCTTTCTGCACCCTCGTGCTTCTTTCTGCACCCTTCTTCCTTTTTCCTGCACATCTCTTCGTTCTTACTGTACTGCTCTTGCTTCTTTCTGAACCTCTGTTGCAAATTTCTGCAACCCTCTTCCCTCTTTCTGCACCTCCCTTGCCTCAGTCTGCCCACCTGTTCCCTCTTTCTGTACCCCTTTTGCCTGTTTCTGCAACTCTCTTGCCTCTTTCTGCAGTTCTCTTGCCTTCTTATGTACCTCACTTGCCTCTTTCTCCACCTTTCTTGCCTCTTTCTGCACCTCACTTGCTTCTTTCAGCACAACTCTTCCATCTTTGTGCAACTCGCTATGCCACTTTCTACACCTCTCTTCCCTCTTTCTACACCACTATTGCCTGTTTCTGTACCTCTGTTGCTTCTTTCTGCACCTCTCTTGTCTCTTTCTGCACCCTTCGTGCCTCTTTCAGCACCCATCTTCCCTCTTTCTGCAGTTCTCTTGCCTCCTTCTGCACCTCACTTGCCCCTTTTTGCACCTCTGTTGGTTCTTTTGCACTGCACTTGCTTCTTTCTGCACCTCTCTTGCCTCTTTCTGCACCCCTCTTGCCTCTTTCTGCACCCCTCTTACCTGTTTCTGTACCTATCTTGCCTCTGTCTGCAGTTCCCTTGCCTCCTTCTGCACCTCTGTTGCTTCTTTCTGCACTTCTCTTGCCTCTTTCTGCACCCCTGTTGCTTCATTCTGCACTTCCCATGCTTCTTTCTGCACCTGCCTTTCTTCTATTTGCACCCCTCTTGCCTCTTTCTGAAACCCTCTTCCCTCTTTCTGCAACTCCCTTGCCTCAGTCTGCCCACCTGTTCCTCTTTCTGTACCCCTTTGCCTGTTTCTGCAACTCTCTTGCCTCTTTCTGCAGTTCTCTTGCCTCCTTCTGTACCTCACTTGCCTCTTTCTGCACCTTTCTTGCCTCTTTCTGCACCTCACTTGCTTCTTTCAGCACCCCTCTTCCATCTTTGTGCAACTCGCATGCCACTTTCTACACCTCTCTTCCCTCTTACTACACCACTATTGCCTCTTTCTGTACCTCTGTTGCTTCTTTCTGCACCTCTCTTGTCTCTTTCTGCACCTTTCGTGCCTCTTTCAGCACCTCTGTTGCTTCTTTCTGCAGTACTCTTCCTTCTTTCTGCACCCTTGCTGCCTCTTTCTGTACCCCTCTTGCCTCTTTGTGCACCTCTCCTAACCCTTTCTGCACCCCTCTTGCCTCTTTTTGCACCTCTGTTGGTTCTTTCTCTAGCTCTTTTGCTTCGTTCAGCACTTCACTTGCCTCTTTCTGTACCCTTCTTGCTTCTTTCTGCACCTCTGTTGGTTCTTTCTTTCTGCACTGTTCTTGCTTCTTTCTGCACCTCTGTTCCAAATTTCTTCATCCCTCTTGCCTTTTTCTGCACCCATCTTCCCTCTTTCTGCACCTCTCTTGCCTCAGTCTGCCCACCTGTTCCCTCTTTCTGCACCCCTTTTGCCTGTTTCTGCAACTCTATTGCCTCTTTCTGCAGTTCTCTTGCCTCCTTCTGTACCTCACTTGCCCCTTTTTGCAACTCTGTTGGTTCTTTTGCACTGCGCTTGCTTTTTTCTGCACCTCTCTTGCCTCTTTCTGCACCCCACTTGCCTCTTTCTGCACCCCTCTTACCTGTTTCTGCACCTCTCTTGCCTCTGTCTGCACCCCTGTTCCCTCTTTCTGTACCTCTTTTGCCTGATTCTGCAACTCTCTTGCCTCCTTCTGCAGTTCCCTTGCCTCCTTCTACACCTCTGTTGCTTCTTTCTGCACTTCTCTTGCCTCTTTCTGCACCCTGTCGCTTCATTCTGCACTTCCCATGCTTCTTTCTGCACCTGTCTTGCTTCTATTTGCACCTCTCTTGCCTCTTTCTGCATCTCACTTGCCTCTTTCTGCACTTCTCTTGCTTCTTTCTACACCTCTGTTGCTTCTTTCAGCAATTCTCGTGCCTCTTTTTGCACTTCTCTTGCCTGTTTCTGTACCTCTCTTGAATCTTTCTGCACCTCTCTTGCCTCTTTCTGCACCTCACTTGCTTCTTTCTACACCTCTCCTGCTTCTTTCTGCACATCACTTGCTTCTTTCTGCACCCTCTTGCCTCTTCCTGCACCCCTTCCCTCTTTGTGCAACTCTCTTGCCTCTATCAACACCCTCTTCCCTCTTTCTGCCACACTCTTGGCTCTTTCTGTACCTCTGTTGCTTCTTTCTGCACCCCTCTTGCCTCTTTCTGCATCCATCTTCCCTCTTTGTGCAACTCTCTTGCCTCTTTCAACACCTTTCCTTCCTCTTTCTGCACCACTCTTGCCTCTTTCTGTACCTCTGTTGTTTCTTTCTGCACTTCTCTTGGCTCTGTCTGCACCCTTCGTGCCTCGTTCAGCACCTCTATTTCTTCTATCTGCACTTCTCTTCCTTCTTTCTACACCCCTCGTGCTTCTTTCTGCACCCTCTCTTCCTTTTCCTGCACATCTCTTCGTTCTTACTGCACTGCTCTTGCTTCTTTCTGCACCTCTGTTGCAAATTTCTGCACCCCTCTTGCCTCTTTCTGCACCCCTCTTGCCTCCTTCTGCACCTCTGTTGGTTCTTTCTGTACTGCTCTTGCTTATTTCTGCAACTATCTTGCCTCTTTCTGCACTTCTCTTGCCTCCTTCATCATCTCTGTTGCTTTTTTTGCACTTCTCTTCCTCTTTCTGCACCCCTCTTGCCTCTTTCTGCACCTACGCTGCTCATTTCTGCACTTCTCTTCCTTCTTTCTGCGCTTCTGTTGCCTTTTTCTGCAACACTCTTGCCTCTTTCTGTACCTCTGTAGCTTCTTTCTGCACTTCGCTTGGCTCTTTCTGTACCCTTCGTGCCTCTTTCAGCACCACTCTTGCCTCTTTCTGTACCTCTGTTGCTACTTTCTGCACTTCTCTTGACTCTTTCTGCACCCTTCGTGCCTCGTCCAGCACCTCTGTTTCTTTTATCTGCACTTCCCTTCCTTCTTTCTGCACCCCTCGTGCTTCTTTCTGCACCCTTCTTCCCTTTTCCTGCACATCTCTTCGTTCTTACTGTACTGCTCTTGCTTCTTTCTGAACCCTCTGTTGCAAATTTCTGCAACCCTCTTCCCTCTTTCTGCACCTCCCTTGCCTCAGTCTGCCCACCTGTTCCCTCTTTCTGTACCCCTTTTGCCTGTTTCTGCAACTCTCTTGCCTCTTTCTGCAGTTCTCTTGCCTTCTTATGTACCTCACTTGCCTCTTTCTCCACCTTTCTTGCCTCTTTCTGCACCTCACTTGCTTCTTTCAGCACAACTCTTCCATCTTTGTGCAACTCGCATGCCACTTTCTACACCTCTCTTCCCTCTTTCTACACCACTATTGCCTGTTTCTGTACCCTCTGTTGCTTCTTTCTGCACCTCTCTTGTCTCTTTCTGCACCCTTCGTGCCTCTTTCAGCACCCATCTTCCCTCTTTCTGCAGTTCTCTTGCCTCCTTCTGCACCTCACTTGCCCCTTTTTGCACCTCTGTTGGTTCTTTTGCACTGCACTTGCTTCTTTCTGCACCTCTCTTGCCTCTTTCTGCACCCCTCTTGCCTCTTTCTGCACCCCTCTTACCTGTTTCTGTACCTATCTTGCCTCTGTCTGCAGTTCCCTTGCCTCCTTCTGCACCCTCTGTTGCTTCTTTCTGCACTTCTCTTGCCTCTTTCTGCACCCCTGTTGCTTCATTCTGCACTTCCCATGCTTCTTTCTGCACCTGCCTTTCTTCTATTTGCACCCCTCTTGCCTCTTTCTGAAACCCTCTTCCCTCTTTCTGCAACTCCCTTGCCTCAGTCTGCCCACCTGTTCCCTCTTTCTGTACCCCTTTTGCCTGTTTCTGCAACTCTCTTGCCTCTTTCTGCAGTTCTCTTGCCTCCTTCTGTACCTCACTTGCCTCTTTCTGCACCTTTCTTGCCTCTTTCTGCACCTCACTTGCTTCTTTCAGCACCCCTCTTCCATCTTTGTGCAACTCGCATGCCACTTTCTACACCTCTCTTCCCTCTTACTACACCACTATTGCCTCTTTCTGTACCTCTGTTGCTTCTTTCTGCACCTCTCTTGTCTCTTTCTGCACCTTTCGTGCCTCTTTCAGCACCTCTGTTGCTTCTTTCTGCAGTACTCTTCCTTCTTTCTGCACCCTTGCTGCCTCTTTCTGTACCCCTCTTGCCTCTTTGTGCACCTCTCCTAACCCTTTCTGCACCCCTCTTGCCTCTTTTGCACCTCTGTTGGTTCTTTCTGTAGCTCTTTTGCTTCGTTCAGCACTTCACTTGCCTCTTTCTGTACCCTTCTTGCTTCTTTCTGCACCTCTGTTGGTTCTTTCTTTCTGCACTGTTCTTGCTTCTTTCTGCACCTCTGTTCCAAATTTCTTCATCCCTCTTGCCTTTTTCTGCACCCATCTTCCCTCTTTCTGCACCTCTCTTGCCTCAGTCTGCCCACCTGTTCCCTCTTTCTGCACCCCTTTGCCTGTTTCTGCAACTCTATTGCCTCTTTCTGCAGTTCTCTTGCCTCCTTCTGTACCTCACTTGCCTTTTTGCAACTCTGTTGGTTCTTTTGCACTGCGCTTGCTTTTTTCTGCACCTCTCTTGCCTCTTTCTGCACCCCACTTGCCTCTTTCTGCACCCCTCTTACCTGTTTCTGCACCTCTCTTGCCTCTGTCTGCACCCCTGTTCCCTCTTTCTGTACCTCTTTGCCTGATTCTGCAACTCTCTTGCCTCCTTCTGCAGTTCCCTTGCCTCCTTCTACACCTCTGTTGCTTCTTTCTGCACTTCTCTTGCCTCTTTCTGCACCCCTGTCGCTTCATTCTGCACTTCCCATGCTTCTTTCTGCACCTGTCTTGCTTCTATTTGCACCTCTCTTGCCTCTTTCTGCATCTCACTTGCCTCTTTCTGCACTTCTCTTGCTTCTTTCTACACCTCTGTTGCTTCTTTCAGCAATTCTCGTGCCTCTTTTTGCACTTCTCTTGCCTGTTTCTGTACCTCTCTTGAATCTTTCTGCACCTCTCTTGCCTCTTTCTGCACCTCACTTGCTTCTTTCTACACCTCTCCTGCTTCTTTCTGCACATCACTTGCTTCTTTCTGCACCCCTCTTGCCTCTTCCTGCACCCCTTCCCTCTTTGTGCAACTCTCTTGCCTCTATCAACACCTCTCTTCCCTCTTTCTGCCACACTCTTGGCTCTTTCTGTACCTCTGTTGCTTCTTTCTGCACCCCTCTTGCCTCTTTCTGCATCCATCTTCCCTCTTTGTGCAACTCTCTTGCCTCTTTCAACACCTTTCCTTCCTCTTTCTGCACCACTCTTGCCTCTTTCTGTACCTCTGTTGTTTCTTTCTGCACTTCTCTTGGCTCTGTCTGCACCCTTCGTGCCTCGTTCAGCACCTCTATTTCTTCTATCTGCACTTCTCTTCCTTCTTTCTACACCCTCGTGCTTCTTTCTGCACCCTTCTTCCCTTTTCCTGCACATCTCTTCGTTCTTACTGCACTGCTCTTGCTTCTTTCTGCACCTCTGTTGCAAATTTCTGCACCCTCTCTTGCCTCTTTCTGCACCCCTCTTGCCTCCTTCTGCACCTCTGTTGGTTCTTTCTGTACTGCTCTTGCTTATTTCTGCAACTATCTTGCCTCTTTCTGCACTTCTCTTGCCTCCTTCATCATCTCTGTTGCTTTTTTTTGCACTTCTCTTCCTCTTTCTGCACCCCTCTTGCCTCTTTCTGCACCTACGCTGCTCATTTCTGCACTTCTCTTCCTTCTTTCTGCGCTTCTGTTGCCTTTTTCTGCAACACTCTTGCCTCTTTCTGTACCTCTGTAGCTTCTTTCTGCACTTCGCTTGGCTCTTTCTGTACCCTTCGTGCCTCTTTCAGCACCACTCTTGCCTCTTTCTGTACCTCTGTTGCTACTTTCTGCACTTCTCTTGACTCTTTCTGCACCCTTCGTGCCTCGTCCAGCACCTCTGTTTCTTTTATCTGCACTTCCCTTCCTTCTTTCTGCACCCCTCGTGCTTCTTTCTGCACCCTTCTTCCCTTTTCCTGCACATCTCTTCGTTCTTACTGTACTGCTCTTGCTTCTTTCTGAACCTCTGTTGCAAATTTCTGCAACCCTCTTCCCTCTTTCTGCACCTCCCTTGCCTCAGTCTGCCCACCTGTTCCCTCTTTCTGTACCCCTTTTGCCTGTTTCTGCAACTCTCTTGCCTCTTTCTGCAGTTCTCTTGCCTTCTTATGTACCTCACTTGCCTCTTTCTCCACCTTTCTTGCCTCTTTCTGCACCTCACTTGCTTCTTTCAGCACAACTCTTCCATCTTTGTGCAACTCGCATGCCACTTTCTACACCTCTCTTCCCTCTTTCTACACCACTATTGCCTGTTTCTGTACCTCTGTTGCTTCTTTCTGCACCTCTCTTGTCTCTTTCTGCACCCTTCGTGCCTCTTTCAGCACCCATCTTCCCTCTTTCTGCAGTTCTCTTGCCTCCTTCTGCACCTCACTTGCCCCTTTTTGCACCTCTGTTGGTTCTTTTGCACTGCACTTGCTTCTTTCTGCACCTCTCTTGCCTCTTTCTGCACCCTCTTGCCTCTTTCTGCACCCCTCTTACCTGTTTCTGTACCTATCTTGCCTCTGTCTGCAGTTCCCTTGCCTCCTTCTGCACCTCTGTTGCTTCTTTCTGCACTTCTCTTGCCTCTTTCTGCACCCCTGTTGCTTCATTCTGCACTTCCCATGCTTCTTTCTGCACCTGCCTTTCTTCTATTTGCACCCCTCTTGCCTCTTTCTGAAACCCTCTTCCCTCTTTCTGCAACTCCCTTGCCTCAGTCTGCCCACCTGTTCCCTCTTTCTGTACCCCTTTTGCCTGTTTCTGCAACTCTCTTGCCTCTTTCTGCAGTTCTCTTGCCTCCTTCTGTACCTCACTTGCCTCTTTCTGCACCTTTCTTGCCTCTTTCTGCACCTCACTTGCTTCTTTCAGCACCCCTCTTCCATCTTTGTGCAACTCGCATGCCACTTTCTACACCTCTCTTCCCTCTTACTACACCACTATTGCCTCTTTCTGTACCTCTGTTGCTTCTTTCTGCACCTCTCTTGTCTCTTTCTGCACCTTTCGTGCCTCTTTCAGCACCTCTGTTGCTTCTTTCTGCAGTACTCTTCCTTCTTTCTGCACCCTTGCTGCCTCTTTCTGTACCCCTCTTGCCTCTTTGTGCACCTCTCCTAACCCTTTCTGCACCCCTCTTGCCTCTTTTTGCACCTCTGTTGGTTCTTTCTGTAGCTCTTTTGCTTCGTTCAGCACTTCACTTGCCTCTTTCTGTACCCTTCTTGCTTCTTTCTGCACCTCTGTTGGTTCTTTCTTTCTGCACTGTTCTTGCTTCTTTCTGCACCTCTGTTCCAAATTTCTTCATCCCTCTTGCCTTTTTCTGCACCCATCTTCCCTCTTTCTGCACCTCTCTTGCCTCAGTCTGCCCACCTGTTCCCTCTTTCTGCACCCCTTTTGCCTGTTTCTGCAACTCTATTGCCTCTTTCTGCAGTTCTCTTGCCTCCTTCTGTACCTCACTTGCCCCTTTTTGCAACTCTGTTGGTTCTTTTGCACTGCGCTTGCTTTTTTCTGCACCTCTCTTGCCTCTTTCTGCACCCCACTTGCCTCTTTCTGCACCCCTCTTACCTGTTTCTGCACCTCTCTTGCCTCTGTCTGCACCCCTGTTCCCTCTTTCTGTACCTCTTTTGCCTGATTCTGCAACTCTCTTGCCTCCTTCTGCAGTTCCCTTGCCTCCTTCTACACCTCTGTTGCTTCTTTCTGCACTTCTCTTGCCTCTTTCTGCACCCCTGTCGCTTCATTCTGCACTTCCCATGCTTCTTTCTGCACCTGTCTTGCTTCTATTTGCACCTCTCTTGCCTCTTTCTGCATCTCACTTGCCTCTTTCTGCACTTCTCTTGCTTCTTTCTACACCTCTGTTGCTTCTTTCAGCAATTCTCGTGCCTCTTTTTGCACTTCTCTTGCCTGTTTCTGTACCTCTCTTGAATCTTTCTGCACCTCTCTTGCCTCTTTCTGCACCTCACTTGCTTCTTTCTACACCTCTCCTGCTTCTTTCTGCACATCACTTGCTTCTTTCTGCACCCCTCTTGCCTCTTCCTGCACCCCTTCCCTCTTTGTGCAACTCTCTTGCCTCTATCAACACCTCTCTTCCCTCTTTCTGCCACACTCTTGGCTCTTTCTGTACCTCTGTTGCTTCTTTCTGCACCCCTCTTGCCTCTTTCTGCATCCATCTTCCCTCTTTGTGCAACTCTCTTGCCTCTTTCAACACCTTTCCTTCCTCTTTCTGCACCACTCTTGCCTCTTTCTGTACCTCTGTTGTTTCTTTCTGCACTTCTCTTGGCTCTGTCTGCACCCTTCGTGCCTCGTTCAGCACCTCTATTTCTTCTATCTGCACTTCTCTTCCTTCTTTCTACACCCCTCGTGCTTCTTTCTGCACCCTTCTTCCCTTTTCCTGCACATCTCTTCGTTCTTACTGCACTGCTCTTGCTTCTTTCTGCACCTCTGTTGCAAATTTCTGCACCCCTCTTGCCTCTTTCTGCACCCCTCTTGCCTCCTTCTGCACCTCTGTTGGTTCTTTCTGTACTGCTCTTGCTTATTTCTGCAACTATCTTGCCTCTTTCTGCACTTCTCTTGCCTCCTTCATCATCTCTGTTGCTTTTTTTTGCACTTCTCTTCCTCTTTCTGCACCCCTCTTGCCTCTTTCTGCACCTACGCTGCTCCTTTCTGCACTTTTCTTCCTTCTTTCTGCGCTTCTGTTGCCTTTTTCTGCAACACTCTTGCCTCTTTCTGTACCTCTGTAGCTTCTTTCTGCACTTCGCTTGGCTCTTTCTGTACCCTTCGTGCCTCTTTCAGCACCACTCTTGCCTCTTTCTGTACCTCTGTTGCTACTTTCTGCACTTCTCTTGACTCTTTCTGCACCCTTCGTGCCTCGTCCAGCACCTCTGTTTCTTTTATCTGCACTTCCCTTCCTTCTTTCTGCACCCCTCGTGCTTCTTTCTGCACCCTTCTTCCCTTTTCCTGCACATCTCTTCGTTCTTACTGTACTGCTCTTGCTTCTTTCTGAACCTCTGTTGCAAATTTCTGCAACCCTCTTCCCTCTTTCTGCACCTCCCTTGCCTCAGTCTGCCCACCTGTTCCCTCTTTCTGTACCCCTTTTGCCTGTTTCTGCAACTCTCTTGCCTCTTTCTGCAGTTCTCTTGCCTTCTTATGTACCTCACTTGCCTCTTTCTCCACCTTTCTTGCCTCTTTCTGCACCTCACTTGCTTCTTTCAGCACAACTCTTCCATCTTTGTGCAACTCGCATGCCACTTTCTACACCTCTCTTCCCTCTTTCTACACCACTATTGCCTGTTTCTGTACCTCTGTTGCTTCTTTCTGCACCTCTCTTGTCTCTTTCTGCACCCTTCGTGCCTCTTTCAGCACCCATCTTCCCTCTTTCTGCAGTTCTCTTGCCTCCTTCTGCACCTCACTTGCCCCTTTTTGCACCTCTGTTGGTTCTTTTGCACTGCACTTGCTTCTTTCTGCACCTCTCTTGCCTCTTTCTGCACCCCTCTTGCCTCTTTCTGCACCCCTCTTACCTGTTTCTGTACCTATCTTGCCTCTGTCTGCAGTTCCCTTGCCTCCTTCTGCACCTCTGTTGCTTCTTTCTGCACTTCTCTTGCCTCTTTCTGCACCCCTGTTGCTTCATTCTGCACTTCCCATGCTTCTTTCTGCACCTGCCTTTCTTCTATTTGCACCCCTCTTGCCTCTTTCTGAAACCCTCTTCCCTCTTTCTGCAACTCCCTTGCCTCCAGTCTGCCCACCTGTTCCCTCTTTCTGTACCCCTTTTGCCTGTTTCTGCAACTCTCTTGCCTCTTTCTGCAGTTCTCTTGCCTCCTTCTGTACCTCACTTGCCTCTTTCTGCACCTTTCTTGCCTCTTTCTGCACCTCACTTGCTTCTTTCAGCACCCCTCTTCCATCTTTGTGCAACTCGCATGCCACTTTCTACACCTCTCTTCCTCTTACTACACCACTATTGCCTCTTTCTGTACCTCTGTTGCTTCTTTCTGCACCTCTCTTGTCTCTTTCTGCACCTTTCGTGCCTCTTTCAGCACCTCTGTTGCTTCTTTCTGCAGTACTCTTCCTTCTTTCTGCACCCTTGCTGCCTCTTTCTGTACCCCTCTTGCCTCTTTGTGCACCTCTCCTAACCCTTTCTGCACCCCTCTTGCCTCTTTTTGCACCTCTGTTGGTTCTTTCTGTAGCTCTTTTGCTTCGTTCAGCACTTCACTTGCCTCTTTCTGTACCCTTCTTGCTTCTTTCTGCACCTCTGTTGGTTTCTTTCTTTCTGCACTGTTCTTGCTTCTTTCTGCACCTCTGTTCCAAATTTCTTCATCCCTCTTGCCTTTTTCTGCACCCATCTTCCCTCTTTCTGCACCTCTCTTGCCTCAGTCTGCCCACCTGTTCCCTCTTTCTGCACCCCTTTTGCCTGTTTCTGCAACTCTATTGCCTCTTTCTGCAGTTCTCTTGCCTCCTTCTGTACCTCACTTGCCCCTTTTGCAACTCTGTTGGTTCTTTTGCACTGCGCTTGCTTTTTCTGCACCTCTCTTGCCTCTTTCTGCACCCCACTTGCCTCTTTCTGCACCCCTCTTACCTGTTTCTGCACCTCTCTTGCCTCTGTCTGCACCCCTGTTCCCTCTTTCTGTACCTCTTTTGCCTGATTCTGCAACTCTCTTGCCTCCTTCTGCAGTTCCCTTGCCTCCTTCTACACCTCTGTTGCTTCTTTCTGCACTTCTCTTGCCTCTTTCTGCACCCCTGTCGCTTCATTCTGCACTTCCCATGCTTCTTTCTGCACCTGTCTTGCTTCTATTTGCACCTCTCTTGCCTCTTTCTGCATCTCACTTGCCTCTTTCTGCACTTCTCTTGCTTCTTTCTACACCTCTGTTGCTTCTTTCAGCAATTCTCGTGCCTCTTTTGCACTTCTCTTGCCTGTTTCTGTACCTCTCTTGAATCTTTCTGCACCTCTCTTGCCTCTTTCTGCACCTCACTTGCTTCTTTCTACACCTCTCCTGCTTCTTTCTGCACATCACTTGCTTCTTTCTGCACCCCTCTTGCCTCTTCCTGCACCCCTTCCCTCTTTGTGCAACTCTCTTGCCTCTATCAACACCTCTCTTCCCTCTTTCTGCCACACTCTTGGCTCTTTCTGTACCTCTGTTGCTTCTTTCTGCACCCCTCTTGCCTCTTTCTGCATCCATCTTCCCTCTTTGTGCAACTCTCTTGCCTCTTTCAACACCTTTCCTTCCTCTTTCTGCACCACTCTTGCCTCTTTCTGTACCTCATTTGCTTCTTTCTGCACTTCTCTTGGCTCTTTCTGCACCCTTCGTGTCTCGTTCAGCACCTCTGTTTCTTCTATCTGCACTTCTCTTCCTTCTTTCTACACCCCTCGTGCTTCTTTCTGCACCCTTCTTCCCTTTTCCTGCACATCTCTTCATTCTTACTGCACTGCTCTTGCTTCTTTCTGCACCTCTGTTGCAAATTTCTGCACCCCTCTTGCCTCTTTCTGCACCCCTCTTGCCTCCTTCTGCACCTCTGTTGGTTCTTTCTGTACTGCTCTTGCTTATTTCTGCACCTCTTTTGCCTGTTTCTGCAACTATCTTGTCTCTTTCTACAGTTCTCTTGTCACTTTCAGCACCTCTGTTGCTTCTTTCTGCACTTCTCTGGCCTCTTTCTGCACCCCTCTTGCCTCTTTTTACACCCCTCTTGGTTGTTTCTGTACTGCTCTTGTTTGTTTCTGCACCTGTCTTGCAAATTTCTGGACCCCTCTTGCATCTTTCTGTACCCCTCTTCCCTCTTTCTGAACCTCTCTTGCCTCTGTCTGCACACCTCTTGCCTCTTTCTGCACCTCTGTTGCTCCTTTCTGCACTTCTCTTGCTTCTTTCTGCACTGCTGTTGCTTCTTTCTGCACCACTCTTGTCTCTTTCTGTACCTCTGTTGCTTCTTTCTGCACTTCTCTTGGCTCTTTCTGCACCCTTCGTGCCTCTTTCAGCACCTCTGTTTCTTCTATCTGCACTTCTCTTCCTTCTTTCCGCACCCATCGTGCTTCTTTCTGCACCTTAATTCCTTTTTCCTGCACATCTCTTTGTTCTTACTGCACCCCTCTTGCCTCTTTCTGCCCCCCTCTTGCTTCCTTCTGCACCTCTGTTGGTTCTTTCTGCACTGCTCTTGCTTCTTTCTGCACCTCTTTTGCCTGTTTCTGCAACTATCTTGCCTCTTTCTACAGTTCTCTTGTCCCTTTCAGCACCTCTGTAGCTTCTTTCTGCACTTCTCTTGCCTCTTTCCGCACCCCTCTTACCTCTTTCTGCACCTCTCTTGGTTGTTTCTGTACTGCTCTTGTTTCTTTCTGCACCTCTCTTGCAAATTTCTGCACCCCTCTTGCCTCTTTCTGCACCCCTCTTCCCTCTTTCTGCACCTTTCTTGCCTCTGTCTGCACACCTCTTGCCTCTTTCTGCACCTCTGTTCCTTCTTTCTGCACTTCTCTTGCTTTTTTATGCACCCCTTTTATCTCTTTCTGCACCTCTGTTGCTTCTTTCTGCACTTCTCTTGCTTCTTTATGCACCTCTCTTGCAAATTTCTATACCCCTTGTGCCTCTGTGTGCACCCCTCTTGCCTCTTTCTGACCCTCTTTTGCTTTTTCCTACACTTCTATTGCCTCTTTCTGCACACCTATTGCCTCTTTCTGCACCTCTGTTGGTTCTTTCTGCAATGCTCTTGCTTCTATCTGCTACTCTCTTGCACATTTCTGCACCCCTCTTGCCTCTTTCTGCACCTCTGTTGGTTCTTTCTGTACCTCTCTTGCCTCTATGTGCACCCTTGTTCCCACTTTGGGCACCGCTTTTGCCTGTTTCTGCAACTCTCTTGCCTCTTTCTGCATTTTTCTTGCCTCTTTCTGATCCTCTGTTGCTTCATTCTGTACTTCTCTTGCTTCTTTCTGCACCTCTGTTGCTTCTTTCTGCACTTCTCTTGCTTCTTTCTACACTTCTCTTGCTTCTTTCTGCACCGCTTGTGCCTCTTTCTGCACCCTTCTTCACTTTTCCTGCATGTCTCTTGGTTCTTTCTGCACTGCTCTTGCCTCTTTCTGCCCCCCTCTTGCCTCTTTCTGCACCTCTTTTGCTTCTTTCTGCACTTCTCTTGCTTCTTTCTGCACTCCTCTTGCCTCTTTCTGCACCTCTGTTGGTTCTTTCCGCACTGCTCTTGCTTGTTTCTACACCTTTGTTGTTTCTTTCTGTATTTCTCTTGCTTCTTTCTATACCTCTCTTGCTTCTTTCTACACCCCACTTGCCTCTTTCTGTACCTCTTCTTACCTCTTTGTGTACCTCTCTTGCCTCTTTCTGCACCTCTCTTGCCTCTTTTTGCACCCCTCTAGCCACTTTCCTCATCTCTTTTGCTTGTTTCTGCTCTTCCTTTGCCTCTTCCTGTACCCCTCTTAGCTCCTTCTGCACCTCTGCTGTTTCTTACTGCACTGCTCTTGCTTCTTCCTGCACCTCTCTTGCAAATTTCTACAACCCTCTTGCCTCCTTTTGCACCTCTGTTGGTTCTTTCTGCACTGCTCTTGCTTCTTTCTGCACCTCTTTTGCCTGTTTCTGCAACTCTCTTGCCTCTTTCTGCACTTCTCTTGCCACCTTCTGCACCTCTGTTGCTTTTGTTTGCACTTCTCTTCCTCTTTCTGCACCCCTCTTGCCTCTTTCTGCACCTCTGTTGCTTCTTTCTGCACTTCTCTTGCTTCTTTCTGAACTTCTGTTGCTTCTTTCTGCACCTCTCCTGCCTCTTTCTGCACCCTTATTCCCTCTTTCTACACCTCTCTTCCCTCTTTCTGCACCTCTCTTGCCTTTTTATGAACCCCTGTTCCCTCTTTCTGCACATCTCTTGACTGTTTCTGCAACTCTCTTGCCTCTTTCTACAGTTCTCTTGTCTCTTTCAGCACCTCTGTTGCTTCTTTCTGCACTTCTATTACCTCTTTCTGCACCCCTCTTGCCTCTTTCTGCACCTCCCTTGCTTGTTTCTGTACTGCTCTTGTTTCTTTCTGCACCTGTCTTGCACATTTCTGCACCCCTCTTGCCTCTTTCTACACCCCTCTTCCCTCTTTCTGCACATCTCATGCCTCTGTCTGCACACGTCTTGCCTTTTTCTGCACCTCTGTTCCTTCTTTCTGCACTTCTCTTGCTTCTTTATGCACTCCTTTTGCCTCTTTTTGCACCTCTGTTGCTTCTTTCTACACTTCTCTTGCTTCTTTCTGCACCTCTCTTGCAAATTTCTGCACCCCTCGTGCCTCTGTGTGCACCTCTCTTGCCTCTTTTTGTTCCTCTCTTGCCTCTTTCTGCACCCCACTTGCCTCTTTCTCCACCTCATTTGCTTTTTTCTGCACTTCTCTTGTCTCTTTCTGCACCTCTGTTTGTTCTTTCTGCACTGCTCTTGCTTCTATCTGCTACTCTCTTGCACATTTCTGTACCCCTTTTGCCTATTTCTGTACCTCTGTTGGTTCTTACTGTACCTCTCTTGCCTCTATGTGCACCCTTGTTCCCACTTTGTGCACCTCTTTTCCCTGTTTTTGCAACTCTCTTGCCTCTTTCTGCACTTTTCTTGCCTCTTTCTGTACCTCTGTTGCTTACTTCTGTACTTCTCTTGCCTCTTTCTGCACCCCTCTTGCCTCTTTCTGCACCTCCTTTGCTTCTTTCTGCACTGCTCTTGCCTCTTTCTGCACCCCTCTTGCCTCTTTCTGCACCTCTGTTGGTTCTTTCTGCACTGCTCTTGCTTGTTTCTGCACCTCTGTTGTTTCTTTATGCATTTCTCTTGCTGCTTTCTATACCTCTCTTGCTTCTTTCTGCACCCCACTTGCCTCTTTCTGTACCCTTCTTCCCTCTTTGTGCACCTCTCTTGCCTCTATCTGCACCTCTCATGTCTCTTTCTGCACTCCTCTAGCCTCCTTCTGCACCTCTGTTGTTTCTTACTGCCCTGCTCTTGCTTCTTCCTGCACCTCTATTGCAAATTTCTACACCCCTCTTGCCTCCTTCTGCACCTCTGTTGGTTCTTTCTGCACTGCTCTTGCTTCTTTCTGCACCTCTTTTGCCGGTTTCTGCAACTATCTTGCCTCTTTCTGCACTTCTCTTGCCTCCTTCTGCATCTCTGTTGCTTTTTTTGCACTTCTCTTCTTCTTTCTGTACCCCTCTTGCCTCTTTCTGCACCTCTGTTGCTCCTTTCTGCACTTCTCTTCCTTCTTATGGCACTTCTGTTGCTTCTTTCTGTACCACTCTTGCCTCTTTCTGCACCCTTCTTCCCTCTTTCTACACCTCTCTTCCCTCTTTCTGCAACTCTCTTGCCTTTTTCTGCACCCCTGTTCCCTCTTTTTGCACATCTCTTGCCTGTTTCTGCAACTCTCTTGCCTCTTTCTACAGTTTTCTTGTCTCTTTCAGCACCTCTGTTGCTTCTTTCTGCACTCCTCTTGCCTCTTTCTGCACCCCTCTTGCCTCTTTCTGCACCTCTCTTGGTTGTTTCTGTACTGCTCTTGTTTCTTTCTGCACCTGTCTTGCAAATTTCTGCACCATTCTTGCCTCTTTCTGTAACCCTCTTCCCTCTTTGTGCAACTCTCTTGCCTCTTTCAACACCTCCCTTCCCACTTTCTGCACCAATCTTGCCTCTTTCTGTACCTCCGTTGCTTATTTCTGCACTTCTCTTGGCTCTTTCTGCACCCTTCGTGCCTCGTTCAGCACCTCTGTTTCTTCTATCTGCACTTCTCTTCCTTCTTTCTGCACCCCTCGTGCTTCTTTCTGCACCCTTCTTCCCTTTTCCTGCACATCTCTTCATTCTTACTGCACTGCTCTTGCTTCTTTCTGCACCTCTGTTGCAAATTTCTGCACCCCTCTTGCCTCTTTATGCACCCCTCTTGCCTCCTTCTGCATCTCTGTTGCTTTTTTTGCACTTCTCTTCCTCTTTCTGCTCCCCTCTTGCATCTTTCTGCACCTCTGTTGCTCCTTTCTGCACTTCTCTTCCTTCTTTCTGCACTTCTGTTGCTTCTTTCTGCACCACTCTTGCCTCTTTCTGTACATCTGTTGCTTCTTTCTGTACTTCTCTTGGCTCTTTCTGCACCCTTCGTGCCTCTTTCAGCACCACTCTTGCCTCTTTCTGTACCTCTGTTGCTTCTTTCTGCACTTCTCTTGGCTCTTTCTGCACCCTTCGTGCCTCTTTCAGCACCACTCTTTTTGTACCTCTGTTGCTTCTTTCTGCACTTCTCTTGGCTCTTTCTGCACCCTTCGTGCCTCGTTCAGCACCTCTATTTCTTCTATCTGCACTTCTCTTCCTTCTTTCTGCACCCCTTGTGCTTCTTTCTGCACCCTTCTTCCCTTTTCCTGCACATCTCTTCATTCTTACTGCACTTCTCTTGCTTCTTTCTGCACCTCTGTTGCAAATTTCTGCACCCCTCTTGTCTCTTTCTGCACCCCTTTTGCCTCCTTCTGCACCTCTGTTGCTTCTTTCTGCACTTCTCTTGCTTCTTTCTGCACCTCTCTTGCAAATGTATGCACCCCTCGTGCCTCTGTGTGCACCTCTCTTGCCTCTTTAAGCTCCTCTCTTGCTTCTTTCTGCACCCCTCGTGCCTCTTTCTGACCCTCTTTTGCTTTTTTCTGCACTTCTCTTCCCTCTTTCTGCACCCCTATTGCCTCTTTCTGCACCTCTCTTGGTTGTTTCTGTACTGCTCTTGTTTCTTTCTGCACCCCTCTTGCCTCTTTCTGCACCCCTCTTCCCTGTTTCTGCACCTCTCTTGCCTCTGTCTGCACACCTCCTGTAGCTTTCTGCACCTCTGTTCCTTCTCTCTGCACTTCTCTTGCTTCTTTATGCACCCCTTTTGCCTATTTTGCACCTCTGTTGCTTCTTTCTGCACTTCTATTGCTTCTTTCTCCACTTCTGTTGCTTCTTTCTGCACCACTCTTGCCTCTTTCTGTACCTCTGTTGCTTCGATCTGCACTTATCTTGGCTCTTTCTGCACCCTTCATGCCTCTTTCAGCACCACTCTTGCCTCTTTCTGTACCTCTGTTGTTTCTTTCTGCACTTCTCTTGGCTCTGTCTGCACCCTTCGTGCCTCGTTCAGCACCTCTATTTCTTCTATCTGCACTTCTCTTCCTTCTTTCTGCACCCCTCGTGCTTCTTTCTGCACCCTTCTTCCCTTTTCCTGCACATCTCTTCGTTCTTACTGCACTGCTCTTGCTTCTTTCTGCACCTATGTTGTAAATTTCTACACCCCTCTTGTCTCTTTCTGCACCCCTCTTGCCTCCTTCTGCACCTCTGTTGGTTCTTTCTGCACTGCTCTTGCTTCTTTCTGCACCTCTTGTGCCTGGTTCTGCAACTATCTTGCCTCTTTCTACAGTTCTCTTGTCACTTTCAGCACCTCTGTTGCTTCTTTCTGCACTTCTCTTGCTTCTTTCTGCACCTCTCTTGCAAATTTCTGCACCCCTCGTGCCTCTGTGTGCACCTCTCTTGCATCTTTCTGCTCCTCTCTTGCCTCTTTCTGCACCCCTCTTGCCTCTTTCTGACCCTCTTTTGCTTTTTTCTGCACTTCTCTTGCCTCTTTCTGCACCCCTATTGCCTCTTTCTGCACCTCTCTTGGTTGTTTCTGTTCTGCTCTTGTTTCTTTCTGCACCTGTCTCGCAAATTTCTGCACCCCTCTTGCCTCTTTCTGCACCCCTCTTCCCTGTTTCTGCACCTCTCTTGCCTCTGTCTGCACACCTCCTGCCTCTTTCTGCACCTCTGTTCCTTCTTTCTGCACTTCTCTTGCTTCTTTATGCACCGCTTTTGCCTTTTTTGCACCTCTGTTTCTTCTTTCTGCACTTCTCTTGCTTCTTTCTGCACCTCTCTTGCAAATTTCTGCACCCCTTGTGCCTGTGTCTGTACCTCTCTTACCTCTTTCTGCTCCTCCCTTGCCTCTTTCTGCACCCCTCTTGCCTCTTCCTCTGCCTCTTTTGCTTTTTTATGCACTTCTCTTGTCTCTTTCTGCACCTCTGTTGGTTCTTTCTGCACTGCTCTTGCTTCTATCTGCTACTCTCTTGCACATTTCTGCACCCCTCTTGCCTCTTTCTGCACCTCTGTTGGTTCTTTCTGTACCTCTCTTGCCTCTATGTGCACCCTTGTTCCCACTTTGTGCACCTCTTTTGCCTGTTTCTGCAACTCTCTTGCCTCTTTCTGCACTTTTCTTGCCTCTTTCTGTACCTCTATTGCTTCCTTCTGCACTCCTCTTGCCTCTTTCTGCACCCCTCTTGCCTCTTTCTGCACCTCTGTTGCTTCTTTCTGCACCCCTCGTGCCTCTTTCTGCACCCTTCTTCCCTTTTCCTGCTCATCTCTTGTTTCTTTCTGCACTGCTCTTGCCTCTTTATGCCCCCTCTTGCCCCTTTCTGCACCTCTTTTGCTTCTTTCTGCACTTCTCTTGCCTCTTTCTGCACCCCTCTTGCCTCTTTCTGCACCTCTGTTGGTTCTTTCTGCACTGCTCTTGCTTCTTTCTGCACCTCTGTTGTTTCTTTCTGTACTTCTCTTGCTTCTTTCTACACCTCTCTTGCTTCTTTCTGCACCCCACTTGCCTCTTTCTGCACCCTTCTTCCCTCTTTCTGCACCTCTCTTGCCTCTTTCCGCACCTCTCTTGCCTCTTTCTGCACCTTTCTAGCCTCTTTCGTCATCTCCTTTGCTTGTTTCTGCTCTTCCTTTGCCTCTTTCTGTACCCCTCTTGCCTCCTTCTGCACCTCTGTTGTTTCTTACTGCACTGCTCTTGCTTCTTCCTGCACCTCTCTTGCAAATTTCTACACCCCTTTTGCCTCTTTCGGCACCCCTCTTCTCTCTTTCTGCACCCCTGTTCCCTATTTCTGCACCTCTTCTGCCTGTTCCTGCACCTCTGCTGCCTCTTTCTGAACTTCTCTTGCCTCTTTCTGCACCTCTGTTGCTTCTTTCTGAACTTCTCTTGCCTCTTTCTACACCCCTCTTCCATCTTTCTGCACCTCTGTTGCTTCTTTCTGTACATCTCTTGCTTCTTTCTGCACCACTCTTGCCTTTTTCTGCACCCTTCTTCCCTCTTTCTGCACCTCTCTTGCCTCTTTCTGCACCTCTCTTGCCTCTTTCTGCACACACAGGGCTACTTTTAAACTGACCTCAGGCTCAGCAGTGCACACATGCAAGTGCAGAAAAGGGCTGCTGGCCTCTAAACTGCCATTCCCTATTTTATGCTAGGGACTTATAGGTAGTTTTAATCCACCTGCCCTAATATGTACTAGGGCCTTACAGGGGAGGTCATGCCAATCACAGGGGTACCCCAACCCATAGTGTACCCTAGTATATGTAGGTGTTTTCACTGTATTCTAAGTGTCTTTCAGCATAGCACTGACTCCGGGCCTGGTTAGGCAGAGCCCAGGGTCAGTCAGAGTCAGTTACCACTGGTACCAGTCAGCAAAAGGTTAGGGGGTGCCAGGGGCACAGGATGACTTTGCAACAAGGCCTCTTTCTGCACCTCTGTTGGTTCTTTCTGCATATCTCTTGCTTCTTTCTGCACCTTTCTTCCTCTTTCTAGACTTCTGTTGCCTCTTTCTGCATTTCTCTTGCTTCTTTCTGCACCTTTCTTCCTCTTTCTTCACATGTCCTACCTCTGTAGGCATACTTAGAAATTAGCATTTAAAAAACCTTAGAAATTCACTGGAAAAACCATAGGTTTTAGGGACGTTATAGTTAGAAATTAGCATTTAAAAACCTTTGAAATTCACTGAAAAAAACATAGGCTTCAAGGACGTTATTGTTAGAAATTAGCATTTTAAAAACCTTAGAAATTCACTGAAAAAACCATAGGTTTCAGGGACGTTATAGTTAGAAATTATCATTTAAAAAACCATAGACATTCACTGAAAAAACCATAGGTTTCAGGGACGTTATGGTTAGAAATTAGCATTTAAAAAACCATAGAAATTCACTGAAAAAACCACAGGTTTCAGGGACGTTATAGTTAGTTGGACATTTCACTCATACAAAGCCAGAGAAATTCGGCCGTTATCATTAGTTGAGCTAACTATAACTTGCGCCCCCGCAATGCACAGCTGATGACGTCACATATTACATCACAAGAAAACATAAG
Source organism: Calotriton arnoldi (assembly GCA_963921515.1). Lineage (NCBI taxonomy): Eukaryota > Metazoa > Chordata > Amphibia > Caudata > Salamandridae > Calotriton > Calotriton arnoldi. The sequence continues at coordinate 631,607 of CAWUFW010007052.1, read as the reverse complement.
GGGTCAGTGTCGAGGTACTCTAACCCCATGTTTGAGAAATGTAAGTGTTAGTGACACAAGTTATATGTCCAAAATTTCTTTTGACACCGTGATCACCAGCACGGCCCCCCCATCTACCGTCACAGTGACATCGCAAATATTGGTGGAAATATAAAACAATATATATTGTGAATCATTAATTCACATTGCATTATATTGAGATTCTGATAAATGTTTTTATAGAGTTATATAAATAGTGATTTATCTAGTGTGATAGTTAGAATAAATATATAGTTGAATGTGGTGGTGGCTATTGAATTCCTGCATATGCTTTTCGGTTTCGCGCCGTATTTACAGGGATCGCGATTACTGATGTCATTGCGATCTTCGGTCTCACCGCAAAAAACAGAAAACATGCACACTAGAAAAACATGAGTTTGAAGTGTACAGTATTAAACCCCTATTGTGTAAAATACTGTAATATGTGTGCATATATGTGTTTTTCACTTTATGGAAAAGGTGCGATCGTCGCGGTTAACGGTGTTGTTGTGAAGCCCATTGTCAGACTGCCGTGAGGGGAACGGCCATCACCAAACATCCGAGGGACCGGACTCCATGTCCCAGGACCGCCTGCACTTACCCACGCAGCCATCCCGCGCCCGGAGGTGCATAAGACCAGCGGCCGGCTTCCGCAGCGCGGGAAGTCCGTTGTCAGACTGCCGTGAGGGGAACGGCCATCACCAAACATCTGAGGGACCGGACTCCAAGTCCCAGGACCGCCTGCACTTACCCACGTAACCATCCCGCGCCCGGAGGCGCATAAGACCAGCGGCGGGCTCCCACAGCGCGGGAAGCCCGTTGTCAGACTGCCGTGAGGGGAACAGCCATCACCAAACATCCGAGGGACCGGACTCCAAGTCCCAGGACCGCCTGCACTTACCCATGCAGCCATCCCGCGCCCGGAGGCGCATAAGACCAGTGCTGGGCTCCCGCAGCGCGGGAAGCCCATTGTCAGACTGCCGTGAGGGAAACGGCCATCACCAAACATCCGAGGGACCGGACTCCAAGTCCCAGGACCACCTGCACTTACCACCGCAGCCATCCTGCGCCCGGAGACACATAAGACCAGCGGTGGGCTCCCGCAGTGCGGGATGCGCGCGGACGTGCCCGGGTCAAGGGTGGGCCTGTCTGCGCCCGTCAGAGCCTGGAAGAGGCTGGGCTGGTCCACCCCCTAATATCGGCACCGTCAGCTGCGACAATGGGTAAGCGCAAAACTCCATGCTCCCAGGTCCAGGGGTGTGACAGGGTTAAGGTCCCCAGGAACTCTGCATCAATAATTTCTTATCTGACTTCGGCAGTGAGGGTCTTGAATAAGGAAATACAAAATGCGGAGGTTGAACTGGGGTTGAGTTCAGACCCCATGGAGAGCGTTATGTTACCCGATAATACCTCCCTAATCCCACCGCCCACTGAGGCAAATATACTGATACTGAAGCAGAGAACAGGGGGGGAAAGTAGCCCATCTAAAGACACATTGCCAAATGATGAAGGGGGTGATCATATTGTGGAAGTACCCAGAGAGCACTTATCCCTTCAAAAGGAGCGCATGAGCCAACAAGGGAAAAAGAAAGCTAAGAAAAGGGCAAGTAAATCTGGACACGGGCATGTCACTGTAACCGCTGAAATTACCTCGGTTCAAGTTGAAGATCTGGTGCAACGTGCCCAAGCGGCTGTTAAGTCCACAATGGAGAATTTTTTTAATTCACGTTTGGATCCCATCTTAATGAACATTGTAAAAGAAATCACCGTTATGTTGAACACCTGTGTAGAGGGGATCATGTCGAAACTTGAGCGGGTCGAATCCTCCCTGGGGGGTCCTGAAATCAACATCATAGCAAGCTCAAACAGCAGCTCTACCAAGGTTCAAAGGCAGCCTAGTACCCAAAACAGAGAGAGGGGCCTTACTAGCCCCTCTAACCAAATAACTACAAGGAACAAGATAGGGCCCATTGCCATAACTAAGTCAGATTTAAATCTGGGTAGACAGGTAGGGGCCAGTACCTGTAGCCAAACTGCTTCAGTGCAAAACCCTTTACCTAACCCTGTGACCTCGTTTGGGAATAGGGTTAATTGTGTTCAAAAGGACATCACTGAGCCGAATATGGATAGTCTCAATCTGCCCCCAGAAGCCACCCCTTTAGTCGCTATTCTTACAGGGGTTCCCCCACTCAGAAAGAATTGTGTGGAATCAACCATGGAGTTGCTCCGAAAAACTAAATTTTGGTGTGACCAGCAATGTAAAGTTGGCTCCAAGGTCTCTTCACACATCATAATGGCCAGACGAGTGGGCAAGGTTGGTCATAGAATAAAGCAGGGCACAGATGATTGTATTGTGATCAACTTCGATATGGCAGACATAGCCGGGCAGCTATTTAAGGGGGATGACAGCGTGGGTCAGGGGAGTATTAGGGCTTTACCTCTTGGTTTTTTTTATCCACCATTAAGGGGGCCACACTTGCCTAGTGGACACCTATGGGGATCTGATCCTGGCGAAACTAATCGGGGCAGTTTTTTCCCTCACCCACATATTAGGGAGAAGAATCATATTGTTAGTACAAATGGGAGATCAGTAAATGCTGTTCAACTATCACCCACGCCCTTAGAGAGAATTGATGATGGCTTGGGTTAGTGTGCCAAAACAGATTCCACCCGTTGTCACTCTTAGACGAGAATGATTGACTGGAGCTGCCCCATTGCCAACAGAGCCAGAGTGAGGAACCTATTACAGGACAGGTGTTAGATGACAAAGTATCCGGCTGTAAGATTAACAGCTGGAACATTGCAGGCTTAAGAAGTAAAAAGGAAGACCCTAGGTTGGCTTGATTTTTTAAAAACTTATGATATAGTGGGCTTGCAGGAGACGTGGGACATGGAAAATAATTTCTGGATGGATGGTTTTAAAACATTTAGTGTCCCAGCACATTCTTCTGTGGCAGGTAGACCAAAAGGGGGCTTACTAATGTTATTTTCACTCAAACTGGTAGGTGTCAATAGGGTGGTGGAGTCGGGGTCCCATAATCTTTTGATAATTGAATCTGTTGCCCCCAATCTAACCAAAACCTTGTTTGTTAATTTCTATAATTCTGGGAGAGTAGTTTTTTAAATGAACATTTATGTACACTGAAATGTTTTCTAGAGGAGTACTGTTTAAAGCAAACCACTTCTAACTCAATCGTACTCATGGGCGATTTTAATGTTCATGTTTGCGAGAGGGGCTGCCAAGTAGATGACCCCCTAGGTCCGGTAATCTCCTCGACTCCCCACTTTGAGCATACACAATGTGGGGAATGTTTGGAGGAGCTTTTGGCTGCGTCAGACCTCTTTGATCCATGTTATATGGATATTAAAGAAAGGGTTCCCACCTTTAAAGGACGAGGGAAGGATACTACCATAGACTTTATATTTATTTCCCCTATTTTTTTATCTCATGTAGTCTTTTATAATGCTAGGTGGTCTCCCTATAGCGACCATAATCCTGTACCCTGGTTTTGAATAGAGATTGTGGCTTAAAGAGGAACCTGGACAAGCTAGGTAGTGACAATTGTGTGAAAGTAATCGACCAGGTTCGCAGGCTAAAATGAGCTAAGGTAATTCCGGATCTCTTTTTTAAAGAACTTTGTGCGAAGGTGGAGGACGAGGTAGAAATCTGCCTTGGTAATTTTAGTCATGGGGCAGAGGTACTAACAGCTTTTGAAGGGATATGTGTGCAGGCAGCATTAGATCTCACTGTGGAAACTTTTCCTAGAACAAGCAGTGGCGAAAGGTGGTTTGACAATAAATGTTCCGTGGCGCATCGCAAATTAATTGCAGCCCTGAAATCGGTCCCACGAGATAAAATACAAATAGCCATGTTAAGGAAGCAGTATAAATTGGTAATGGTTAATCGTAAAAAGGAAATTAAGGAAGAGACATTGGAGGCGCTTTTATCAGTGGAGGTTTTAAAAAATAGTTCCAGATTCTGGGCTATTGTTAATAAACCATTCTTTTCAGGAATAGAGAATAGCCCACTAGATTGTAACATCACTGAGGCTCAGTGGCTCTCTCATTTTGAAACTATATATGAGGCCATTCCGACACCAGTTTTGCTTGGTAATCATGAGCGAGGTAGGGATTCCCGAGGTATTGTTTTTAATGAAGGAGATGTACAACGGGCTATAATGCAAACGACTAGTAATAAGGCCCCCGGCCCTGATGGTGTATCGGCCGATTTATATAAACAATATCCGGCTTTCTGGGCTAAAATCCTGACTAATGTCTATAATGTAACTAGCGTTCAGGGTTTCTCTCCATCGTGGTCGCTCTCTACGATCATTCCAATTTTTAAAAAAGGTTCGAGAGGGGATCCACGATGTTACAGGCCAATATCATTCATTGACTCAGCAGTAAAAGTTTTAGGGAGAGTTATTTTAACTAAATTAATGGACTGGCTGAACGAGAAAGAGGTTTTAACTAATTTTCAATACGGTTTCAGAAGAGGGAGGAGCACCCTGGATCAATGCTTAAATTTACATTTATTAGCTGGGAAATATACAATAGCCAAAATGGGATCATTACATTTGGCATTTATGGATCTCAGTTCGGCCTTTGACTTGGTCAATAGGTCGAAGTTGTGGTTGATCCTGCTAGACATGGGAATTGATCCAAATCTGGTCTATCTGCTGGCAGAGTTGCATAGGGACCTTTATGCCAGTATAAGGATCAACCAAGAGGGAAAATGCACAAGGCACTTTAAATCTAGTAGAGGTGTGCGACAGGGCTGCATCTTAGCGCCACTACTTTTTACATTGTACATTAATAACTTAGCTAAATCTCTTGAAAATGCTAGCCAGGATATTCCGCGAATAGGGGACATGGAAGTTCCTGTGCTCCTATATGCGGATGACGCTGTCTTATTAGCCCGCACAGCAATAGGGCTCCAGAGGTTGCTTGACTCATTCGGGGCTTATATGAAATCTTTGGACCTAGTAGTGAATATAGCAAAATCCCAAACAATGTTTATGGGTCATAAAAACAAAAAAGTAAAATCTTTTTACTGTGAAGGTGTTGAGCTGTCTAGGGTGTCCTCTTTTAACTACGTGGGGGTTTTATTTGATGAGAAGGGAACATGGGCCCCCCCAACTAATAGTTAAAAAGAATTTGATGGCAAGATCAACGGCTGCTGTTTATGGCTTTGCTCAACGGCTGGGGGCCAAGCCAATTGAAGCCATGCTCAACATTTACAGGTCCAAATGCATGGCCATTGCCCTGTATGGCTCTGATCTCTGGGGCTATAAGTCAGGAGAGGGGGTACAGATAGTTGAAAATAAATTTTTACGCTCCCTCCTGTCTGTTCCACAGTCCACCTCTACATTTATAATACATCAAGAGGTTGGGGTAAGATATGTGTCAGACTTGCTGAGGTTGGCCCCAGTGAGCTGCTGGTTAAAGACCTGGCTTAACCGTGAGTTAATACTTAATCATCAGATTATCAGGGATTGCATGGCCTTGGATAAAGCTAGCAGCATCCCTTGGCTACATTATGTAAAGAATATTTTAAGTAAACTAGGGCGCCCTGACTTATTTACCCTCCCAGATCAAATAAGAAAAGAGGATGTGACATGGGTCAGAACACAGTTTTTGAATCTGATGGTGGTCGAGAGGGAGGAGACGGAGTTAAAGAAATCCTCAGTAAAAGCCTATTTCCTGCTAAAAACCGCAACAGTGATTGAACCATACCTGAAAATTGTCACGAAGCCCTATCACCGCCAGATTTTAACTAGGTTTCATCTTAACTTACTTCATACTTTTTTAGGAAACTCGCAAGGCTGGAGAAGGGCGTGTGATTTAGGTCCCTGTACCTGTGACAATTTTTCAACCCAGGATACTATGCATTTTATAATGTTCTGTGAGCATTATAGTGTCATTCGAAGGAGGTTTTTAGTTCCAATTCTGAGGGGAAAAGGTTTTATACAGGTTAAACCCGGTCTTTTTATCTGCAACTGTTGAATGACCCATGGGAGATTTTTAACATCGCAAGTTTTTTAGTTGCAGCTGTACGTCTTAGGAAAAAATGCCATAGCATACTTAATACCGAATGAGTTTTTAATATGTTATTGATGTTTACATGATTTTATACTGCTAAATATGAATTACTGCTTGTCAGTGTTTTTAAGTATTTTTAAGAAATCTGATTTTGTGGATTTTATGTCTTTTTATGTCGCCCCATGTACTGAGTATTCGGATTTTAAATTATTTTTATACATTATATGGTGTTGTATATTGTGATATATGTTGTGTACTTTTATGGTTTTTATTAACCGAATAAAGTGGTTTTGACTGACTGACTGACTGACACAAGTTATATGTCCAAAATTTCTTTTGACACCGTGATCACCAGCACGGCCCCCCCATCTACCGTCACGGTGACATCGCAAATATTGGTGGAAATATAAAACAATATATATTGTGAATCATTAATACACATTGCATTATATTGAGATTCTGATAAATGTTTTTATAGAGTTATATAAATAGTGATTTATCTAGTGTGATAGTTAGAATAAATATATAGTTATAAATTTTGAATGTGGTGGTGGCTATTGAATTCCTGCATTTGCTTTTCGGTTTCGCGCCGTATCTACAGGGATTGCGATTACTGATGTCATTGCGATCTTCGGTCTCACCGCAAAAAACAGAAAATAGGTTTTAGAGATGGTTGTTCTAGAAACACACTAGAAAAACATGAGTTTGAAGTGTACAGTATTAAACCCCTAGTGTGTAAAATACTGTAATATGTGTGCATATATGTGTTTTTCACTTTATGGAAAAGGTGCGATCGTCGCGGTTAACGGTGTTGTCGTGAATTCCCTGAATATCCGCGAAAAATGGGGTATAGGTCTTAAAGATGGATTTTAAAGAAACTTAGTACAAAAACATGAGTTTAAACGTGTTTTTAAAGAAGCATGTATATAGTAATATGTGTAGCGCAATGTTTACAATGGACTTTTTTAGTTAATATTTTTGGATGTGCTGGTGGCGGTTGAATGTCTGCTTTTGTTTTTACGATTTTGCGTGGTATAATCGCCAGTCGTTGCAAAGATACCCAAAAACAAAAAGGATCTTTATAAAGAAAAATAACAACATTTTGGGTACTAGGGTGGCTCTGACGAGAGCCTTTGTGTTGATTGTGTGTATATGACAGCTACACATAAGACCGGATGCAGAGTTTCAGGTTACTTAGAAACACCCTGCTGCCTTCATCTGTAAAGTGCACTTCATCATTTCTATAAATTCCATGCATGTCAAAACTCAGATTGTTGTTATAGATACAGCCCATGCGATGGTCTCTGAGGAATGCAGAAACAGTTTCATGAAACATGTTTCCTGGCTTTGTCAATCTGTGCTTGACTTAACAGTCGTGAATAATTCACGACTGTTAAGTCTAGCACAGAGCCCTGTCCCTTTGGAGTGTGGGGCCCCTCTCTCTGTGTTTGATGTGATTTGTCAATCTGTGGACAGAATTGATTTGACCACTTCCTTTTCTGTCTTTTGCATATATTAGAGTACACCAAGACAGTGTGAGGGAAAAGCGACATCAGTTCTGCAAAGGTATCTTTCATTAGGATTTCCAGCCCTACTCCAGTCAATGTGCCTAGGTCATTGCCACCACAGTGCACAATCATGAGGTGAGGAGCTCGGCAATCCACAATGGTTTTAACGAAAGCCAGCAACTGATGAAACTTTAAACCTCTCTGGCCAAACCAAGTGATCAGCACATTTGGCAAACCCAAGTCCCTGTCAATGCCTCTCTTTTTTGCAGCCTCTTTAGCCAATAGACAGAGCTGTGGCCAACAATCGACACTCTAAGCATTTTGAAGTGAAGGAGCAATAGCAGTCAGGAGAAGGCTGGAGCTGAATGAGGTAGTTTTCCAAATGAAAAGCAGTTAAAATAGAGTTTTGTTTTGTTTAAAGATATAGGGGCATATTAGCAAGAAGACCTACGTTAAAATTATCGCCGTTTTAGCGGCAGGAAACTACCGCTAAAACGGTGATAATGGGCTTGCTAATATGCGTTATGGCATTCCAATAGAAGCCCAGGTTAGATGTCCTGCACATCTAACCTGGGCTTCTATTGGAATTCTATAACGCATATTAGCAAGCCCATTATCTCCGTTTTAGCGGCAGTTTCCTGCCGCTAAAACGGCGATAATTTTAACGTAGGTCTTGCTAATATGCCCCATATTTCATTGGATTCTGTCAGTAAGTAAATGAATAAAATTAGGTAGTACATTGGATGCATTACTAATAAGTCGTATTATTGGCTGTTGTTTAAAAAAGGAATGTAATACAGACTTGGATATGCTTCTGAATCTGTGCAGTAAGCCACACCTCTTGTATTTCATTTGGAAGTAGCATGTTCCTTCTAGAAAGTGCTGTGAACTTGTGACCTACTGGTTCCACCGGCTTGCTAGATACACTGTGTCTCTTTAACACAAGAGACAGAACATCTTTCAAACAGTTGAGGAGTTATGAAATAATTTAAGTAATGATAAACTTTACTTTCCAATTGTGGACTATGTAATAAAGTGTTGTGCAGTATCTAAATGTAAAAAAATTGAAGCTAAATATAGGTTTGGACTCCGCAATGATCGCAAAAACATCACGAACACGCGGCGACAGGAACCTCGTTTTGAAAAAGAGGGAAAGTGTTAACAGATGCTAACCATTCACAAGTGGATATATAATGATCTAAAATTAATTACATGATTTCATTTGCTGCCTTTCTCATGATCATAGAGTGGGAAGTTGAGGAGGTGGACATTTTATAGTTGCTTTCTATGAGAGTTGTGTACCATTCTTGTGCTTAGCTTTTATAAATTTTAACAGTGTCAAAACTATCCAGAAAGAGATAAAACATCAATGTAATCTATGAACCCAATTCATTGCATGTATATAACTTTTTAATTATTTAAAACCTTTGCATCAGAAATTAAGATGTATATGGGAGTTTGATAAACAAAGAGTATCACAGTGGCATGAAAAGAATATATGAGATGAACTGTATGTATCACAGGGTATATGTTTAAGATCTTAGAATCAAATGTTTTGAGAAGTAAGAGGAAAATGAATTAGTGGCTCTTTATTCCATTGTGCAGTTTATAGAAAATTATTGTTGAAAGTTACAATGAAGAATGTATTTAAAGCTAAGTATGCTTTAAATGTCTAAGCATCATATGCAGAATATATACATCTATGTTATTTGCATTCTGGGAGTTGTAGTACTTTTAGTCACATTATTAAACAGGAGTAGTGTAGTCACAAATAAAAGATAAGTAAATGTTCTACCTCTGTATATGTATTATAATGTAGTAATACTTGTTAAATATGTATTAGGAAGTGCTTGTCAATGTGTTTTTTTTACTTATGTGGCCAGTCTGCATATGCTTAGATGGTGAGATATGTTTTTTGTGATTGCAGATAGTTATATGTATGGTGGGACTCTTGAGTTTATTTAAAGATGCAGAGAAATATATATTTTTGGAAAGATGGCTTGAAGGTGTATATCTATTATGGAATCACATATAGGTTTTACATGGTGATCTAAGCTCTTTAAGGCTAATGCAAATTTCATGTATGTGGTAAGGGTGGTGTATTTCTTTAAACATGATCTGTTTATAATTGAGGACAGTTTATAGTGGAGAATGTCTGTTGAGAGTTCTTGTGCTACCTTCATTTGGCGTGTACCTTTTCTTTGAGAAATGCTGAATATATGTTTTAAACACACAAGAATAATTTGAGAAATGATGTAGGTATGTCATTAAGAAAAGGTTTTGTGCTGAATCTAAATTGTGTAATCTTTCTGGAATGCCCAGTTCTAATGCCAATAGTGTGGCTGCAAATATTGTTCCATCTGTTGAGAATGTTATTGATCAAGAGGCTACCTTTGACTTCGAGCATTGCTCCTATATAGGGCAAACCTTAGGCAAAACATGTCAATCTATGATGTCTTTTTTCATCTAAAAGGCTAAATGATTCCGTAGTTACTACTCCAAATATAAACAATCTTGAGCGGGGGCCAAATAAAGTCAAATCTAATAGCGTTGCCAATTGCAAGCCTGAAGTAGCACTTCTCTTGTGTAGCGCAGTGGCAGACCCTGAAGTCAATCCCAGTTTGTTTATTATCTCCTGGAATCTGGCAGGGATTCATTCTAAATTGTCTGATCCAGGGTGGTTTACTTTTATTGGTGATAATGACATCTGTATCTTTCAGGAGACCTGGGCTACTGATAGGGTATTTATTAATGGCTACACTACATATAGTATCAAAGCATTAGCTCCATGGAATTCAGGGAGTGCAAGTGGAGGTCTAGCTATATTTGTAAACAATTCTATTGCATGCACCCCTCAAACAGTTGTTGATCAACTCATATGACTTAATGGGGCTACACATCACTTTCCGCCTGGGGTTAGTTCTGACTATTTTTACTGTTTATGCTAGGCCTGTTTCCACAGACCTAGCATGAGGATGGTATAGGTAATCAAACCCATTGTCAACTTAGTAGGATGGCATGTGGTACAACAATGGAGGCCCTTTTTTTAGCTTGGATGACACTCTCAAGGCTATAGACAGATTAAAAACAGCGAAGCCCCAGGGCCTGATCCGATACCTGGCGACCTGTACAAGTCTGAGTCCCTTGTATGGGCCCCTTACATAAACCTATTGTCCAATGCCATAGCTTATGGGGGAGAAATACCGGAAACCTGGAGAGAGGCGGAGATAATTTCTATACACAAGAAAGAAGATGCCTTGCTTCCATCAAACTACAGACAGATTAGCCTGATAGACAACTTGCAAAAATATTTTGCCAGGCAAGGTTTGGATAAACCGTCAAACATGGATGGAAGACAATGAGATTTTGTCACCTTATCAAGCTGGTTTTCATATCAAAACCAGCACATGTGACCAGGTGTTTAGGTTTATATTACTCATCTTGAAATATGTATTATTTAAAAACATAATTTGTATGTAGCCTTCGTTGATCTCCGAGCTGCATTCGATCTTGTGCCCCGGGTACTGCTTTGGAAAGTTTTAATAGGGATGGGAGCCCCTGCAAATATAGTAAACCGAGTTCTAAGGTTGCATGGGAGAATTTATGCACAGGTCTGGTGGGGGATACAGGGTGAACTAACAACTAAGATTCCCATTCGGTGTAGGGTGCACCAGGGTTGTGTACTCGCAGCGACATTGTTCTCCCTGTATGTAAATGAAGTAGTTAATGACCTGAGGGATTGTGCAAATGATTCCCCAATGCTGAATGGTAAGAAAGCACCAATTCTGCTGTTTGCAGATAATTCTCTACTTATTTCTAGGACACCTATGGACCTTCAGAACTTATTAGATACATTTTTGGCCTTCTGTGTAGCTAGGTGACTGGACCTAAATGTGGACAAAACCAAGTTTATGGTATTTGGCAAGAGCAAGGGTAGAACAAGGGCAGTGAGAATAGCCGGGAAACTACTAGAGAGGGTGAGCACTTTTGACTATCTCTGGGTTAGGCTGATAGACATGCTAGGCTGGGAGCCACAACTTGAAAAAAACTACATGACCCTATGCCATAAATCCAAATCTATAATTCTATTCCATAAACAGAATTTGACTCAGTCAATAACCCATGCCCTGGAGGTCTATCGGATGAAAGCTCAAAATGCGGCACTATATGGAGTATAGATATGGGGCCACACTGACACACATACATTGGTGGTGTGTGAGAACATATATGTTAGATCCCTTGTCTCTGTTCCAGTTAGCACTCCGCTGACCCCATTGTATCTTGATCTTGGGATGAGGAGAATTGGGGATGTGTCCCCATTAAGACCATTGATGCATTGGCTGTGTTTGTGGACCACACCGGAGTTAAGCGAATACTGTGAATCACTGAGAGAAGTCTTAAATATGAATGGTGCCAAAAGGATTTCTTGGCTACTCCATTTTGCAACTTGGTGCAGATACCTGGGTTTGACTAATCTATGGGATTGCCCGAAGCGGATTAGTAAAGAAGACATAGCTACTGTAAAAGCCAAGTATTGGGCTTACGTGGCTGAATGGTATGCTACAAGTATGCCTGCAGTGCGTTCAACCACCAAGTTTTTAAGTTTTAAGTCTCATCCCAAGTTCGAGCCCTTTCTCGATCTGACTACACCACCACTGGCGAAAAGCCTATATGTGAGATTCCGCCTGGGTTGTCTACCCTTAATGTCTTTTAACACTTGGGCTCCTGAATAAGACTCAATTATTTGCCCAGCCTGCGGCTATGCCCTGGAGACTGTTGAACATATCTTGTTCTTTTGTACCGAATACCGCTTTCTTCGTGGAAAGTGGATTCGACCCGTTTGCTGTAACCTGAAAATTAGACATTACTGGGTTGCTCTGAGGATCTGAAAGACTGATACATCAAATCCTATTGTCTTTGCTGTGAGCAGGTTTTTATTGAATGTTTGGTTTAGGCGAAAGAAGTTTGAGACCTAGACTGTTTAAGGGGCTTCTAGTACTATCAGAGATGTAATTATGTCCAGGGCAGCTCGGATGTTGTTATTAGAGATATATTGTTATGATTATTTGATCACACCAGGCACAACGTTCATTAATTATATGAGAGGATGTTATTGACTGTAGTTTTTAACTGTCCCATGGACGTTTTTATCATGTTTTTATATCTGGAAATTGGGATACATTATTTTAGTCTTTTAATGTAATTTATTGATTGTGTAAACTTTGATGGTTTGGATTAAACCGGATACATTTTTATGAAATGAAGTGCCCAAACACTGTACATAATGATGTCAGTGTGGGACAAATATTGCATGCGGGACGATAACCCTTATCATCGCTCATAAGATGAAATAAATGAAAATCCTGTGGGAAATATCAGAGCCCCAGTGGGCTAAACACACATAGAGGTAACAAACGGAGGCAGAGGCGGATAATGTAGGGCTAAAGCATCAGTGTGCCAGAAGTTCCAATGAAACCTAAGTGGGCTACACAACACAAGGTTAAATGCCAAAGAATGTCATAATTGAGATCTGTGGCCAAATGTAAGATGTAGGTAGACATCACAACCCTCCACCCATCACATACCCACTATGCCTGGATCCAAGAAGCCACAATCTCAAAACAAAATAAATCATAAAGCCCTAGTGGGCAACAAGATACATGATGTGCATCCAGTTCTATGTTGCCGAGCAATCTATTTGACTGGGCTCAACTCAGAAAAAAATGTTGCGCTTGACATTATAGGACTTGGTGACTCGATGCCTGTGTTCTGAAAAAGTTTCAAAAATAGATTATAAGGGGTCACGGTAGGGACCTCCTCATCCGCTGACACTTTTGAAGGGCCCAGGGAGACCCCCACAGGGGCCAAAGCTTAAAAAGAAAACTTTTTTGACTTGAGTATTGCAGTGCTCCTGTGAGACCAAACGCCACCCTCTAAAGAAGAATTGTGTTACTCCCACAGGAGGTGCCTATCAAGCTGCACCACTATGGTACTGCAGTGAAGTGCAAGCTTCTCCAGGGAAGCATGCACCATACCTTGGTACCAAGGGGATGAAGCTTGAGCAGCGGATATTGTGGGAATAGTGCAGTACCTGGAAAAATAAAAATACAAAAACACAATATGGGTTGGGGGCATGGTTATATGCATGGGGGTGGCATCTATGGGGGAGGTTGGGGTGCAGGACCTGGCCAGAGGCCTGGTCATGCAGTCAATACCCTGCTGCACATGATTGAAGTCTATGCACAGCAGGGCATTGGCTGTCCATGGGGAGTTGGATGCAGGACCTGTCCTTGCAGTTTGGGACTGGCCGTCCATGGAGGGTGTGAGAAGGTCAATCCTTTTGCCCTGATCACCCTGATTTATGGACTGATACTGGTGGTGACTAACACTGATTGTGCCCTGGGATCTGCTAACCAGGCCCAGGGCCAATGCTCTATTTAAAAGGTATATGGTAATTAGGTGTAAATGCAATTGGTTCTGACAACCTACCTGTAAGTCCCTAGTATATGGTAGGGCACGTAGGTTTAGAGACCCTAGCAGATTTAATGCACTTAAGTTTGCAGTGCTGTGGTGTCTGCTGTCATTTTAAAGCCAGCCCTGCCTTGCAGGCTGGTTTTAAAATAAAACGATGTCCAAATTTGACTTTGGAGTTAAAATGACTTCCAAAGTCTAAAAATATAAGTCACCCCTAAGGTCTGCCCTAGGTGCCCCAAGGGTATGGTGCCTTGTTATTAGAAGAAGGGACATTATAAAATATGTTTTATAAGCCATGATAAGGTAAAGGCTGCCAATTTAGTTTTTCCGCATTTTAGTGTTGCTAGCTCCATAGGCTAACATGTGAAGGCTTTATTAAACTTCATTATTGTCTAACTTTTGACAGGAGTGAGCTAGAACATTATTTCAAAGTATCAAAATAGTAGTTACAATAACTCCAACAACTTGCTATGGTCGGATTTATTATAACTATTGGAGGACAGTAGTTTTAGAACTTGCTTTCCTGAAGTTACCTAAAGCAGCCCTGTAGCAGCCAGTTCTGATTGGTCAGCCTTTGACAGGCTGAGCCAAGCTGCTCCTGAGAAGGTGTGAAGGGGCCTGGGCTGAAACAATGCAACCATCTGGTGGGAGGAGATCTGCTGTTTGTAGATGCCAGGACAGGAAGGGGCTGGATAGCCAAACTGGTCTTCAAAGGGAGGACAGATAGCATAGGAACAAGGCCCGCCCCACTTCCTGCACCCCCAGCCAAATGGGAGCCCCGCTAATTAGATTAGGAGAGGGGCTGGACGGGGAGTATAGGAAAAAATTAGCCACACCTGTGGGTTGGGTTAGCCAGACCTGAACTCTCGAAATATATTTTCTCCATTTTGATTTGGACTGAGATGTGCATTCTGTGACAAAAATATGCCACACTTCTAAAAAAGTGGTCATGTTGAACCCCAGTGGTTGGGAAGCCCCCTCTTGCCAGCCCAGAATCTGGACTAAATATGCGAGAGCTGCACAGCAGCTTCGATCCATGCTTGGAAACATCTGTAGAAGAAGGACTGCCCTGCTCTAGCCTTAGACTGCACAAGGAGAGGACTGCACTCATAAGTACTGCACATGCTGCACTCTCAAGGCTTCACAAAGGAAGGCTTTGCCTGTCTTAAAAGATCAAGGAGTGGACTCCCTGACCAGCAAACAGAAGAAAAGGGCTGAAAGAAGTCACCTGCATCATCTACAACAAGGACAAGACCAGCTGGCCAGCTTCACCTAGACTTTACTTGGATTGACCAGGTGCATTGAGGGAATTGTATTCTACAAACCCACAAGAGGCAAATCAGAGTGTCTGGACCCTTGGCTGGTGTTGGGACCTTTCAAGACCCTCAAAGGACCTTTCAGAAGAAGTTCTGAAAGTTTGGGAACTTTTTGACAACTTTTTGGAAAAAGCTCAAAAGTCCACCAATCCCTATAATGAGAGTCAAACCAGAGACATTGAACTGCTACTCGGCCTGACCGTGCAAGTTGGCCCCGCTGAAAGCTCCGTAGCTTTTCAACATCAGCGATTCCTAGAGACTAAGACCTCCAGGAATCACCTAGGCATCGCACTGCAGCCGGCCACCATTATCAAACTAACGAAGCCGACCACTCAACGTCAAGAAAAAAGCTCCAAATAAGTGACTAAGGGCCTGATTACGAGCTTGGCGGACAGGGTTAGTCCATCACAAATGTGACGGATATCCCGTCCACCAAATTACAATTCCATTATATCCTATGGAAATTGTAATACAGTGGACGGGATAGCCATCATGTTTCTGACTGAGTATCCCATCCGCCAAACTTGTAATCAGGCCCTAAGTCAGAAGGTAAAAACTTGACGGGCCCTACCGCTTATCATAGCCGACCTGTGCTCCATCACAGTCGGCCTGAAACTTTGACTTTGTCCCAGTTTAGTGCGACCAGATAGCCGCAGTTGGCTCTTTTCACGTTTAGGTGCTAGAAAGCATATTTTTGCATTTAATTTTTTTAAGTTCATATCTCTGGCTCCTTACTTTGGATTTTTGTTGTTTAGGTGTCATTTAAAGATAAAACTATTCTCTATTTATATAACTTGGTGTTGGATTTTTACTGTGTTTTGTGTCTTACTCTTTACTGTTTTGGTGAAAATAAAGGCTTTATTCACCTGTCTCCTAAGTTAAGCCTGACTGTTCATCAGCCAAGCCATTAATTGTTTAGCAAGGATTAGTTTTTTGTGACTTGGCTGGACCTTATTTGTGATTGTGATGTTATTACTAGTTGTAGGCATCTATCCGTACTTACTAATAAACCACCTTCCAACAACGGTTTTGGTTAAAGGGCCAGGAATCACAGCAGGGGGTTGGCTGGGCATGAGAAGGTTAGCCACAGTGCCTGACCTTGCAGGGGCTGATGGTCTGCTGCTGTGGGGTTAGGTGCAGGGCTTGGCCTTGCAGCTATGGTTGGCTGCTCACAGGGGGTTGGTTGCAGGGCCTCACCGCATGCGTTTGCCTAGATGTGTCAGGGTTTGGCATAGAGCCTACCCTTGCAATGGGGTATAGGACTAGGCCTTTTAGCAGGTGTGGACTGGCTGCTGTGGGGTTGGGTGAAGGACCTGGCCTTTCAGTGTGGGGTTGGCTGACCGAGGGAGTTGAGTCATAGGGCTTGGCCTCAAAATGGTGGGCTGGCTGGCCACAGTGCTGTTGGACACAGGTCCAATTCCCTTGCTGCACATGGAAAAAGGTCTGAGGATTTGACTGAATATGATCAAAAGGCCAAAGCATCTAGAAGCACATGCCCATATTGTATAGTTGTAACACAGTACTATCAACAAATTCTTTGTAAAAAGATGTAGATGTTTATTTCTAGAACTTCAATGGTTATTTTGAGTCATCGCTGATTGCTGAATAATGTAGAATATAGAGGTGTCCCACTGAGAGGTGGTTTATCTCGCACTGGTGTTATATGCCTCTTTACGTTGAGTGCCATTGTGCCCATCTTAGCAATGTGTGTAGTATATTTCTCTAAATTAAGGAGAGTTGCCCATAGGACTTGGTAGAATGTGTCTTTTCAGTGGCAAATGTATATATCTGTTAGCTTCTTGAATTTAAATTGTGGGTCATGTGAAATCTTTAAGAAGCTAATCCCAATAAGATGTGAAGAAAATTGGCCCCAGGTGTAGTGTGTTGTATCACTTGAAGTCCACAAACCCTATACGACCGTGCCACAATGTATATTAATATCCCTTATGAACTGGAAGAGGAAATGAGAAAAGAAACAGGATACATTTCCACTATGAAGGTTTGGGAAGAGCTCAATTTATAAAAGGATTTTTTTCAAAACACACTATAAAATCTTGCATGGATAATTATAAATATCAAATACAGAGTAATGCCATTAATATTCTATCATTCATCAACATAATTCTAGAACTTTATGGATTCCATCTAGTCTGGCTTACTCCTTCACCTTTATTACTCGATTTAGACAATATTTTAGTGTTTTGTAAACATGCCAAAGAGTATTGTACTCATGTGAAAGAGGTGTGTTCTCAGCTACAAATTTTTAACTTTTTAGAAAACCCAGAAACATTTTTCTTTGGTCAAGAAAATATAACTATTTATGTTATGTTCTGTTTGAAAAATGTCTTTCAAATGGAAGCAGAAAGGTAGTGGGTAATGCTTGATTGATGAACTCAGTTTAGCGTTAGCCAAGTATTAGAGAACATTGAAAAATCATTTTGTGGAGCTTGTGACCCCAAGTTTTGATTTATTAAAGAAAAGCAAAAGATGTCAATGGACTCCAGCAGCTTCTCGGGTATTTGAGTATCTAAAAGTAATAATTGAAGCTCTCGTTTTATGGCAACAAGATTGTTCCAAACCATTTGTTTTGGAAACAAATGCCTCAGACCATCTTCTTAGAGCAGATCTTCCAACACAATGAAAATGGAGAACATCCATTCCTGCAAATTCACTAAATCAGAATTGAATTAGTCTGTTCTGGAGATGGAACACCTTGCTATGATGGAGGTTTTCCAAGAATAAAGTCATTTTCTGTTTTGAGTTCTATATCCAATAACTCTTGGAACTTGTTAGAAATGGGGGTCTCTGTTGGCAGAGGTAGGTACCTTTGTCCAAATAGGGACCCTTGCTTCTAGTCAGGGTAACGGGGATACACTTCTAAAATAACCCCTGCTCACCCCCTTGGTAGGGTGGCACAAGAAGACAGGCTTATCTCAGAGGCAATGTGTAAAGCATTTGTGAACACATACAGTAATACAGTGGAAACACTACAAATGGACACACACCAGTTTAGAAAAATACTTAATCTTTATCTAAATAAAACAAGACCAAAACGACAAAAATCGACAATACAGTAATCAAAATGTAATCCTTAGAAGGCAAAAACAGTTCTGTCCATAGCAAATTGCAGATGCAACACTTTTCACACAAAGTACCTTGGCTGCGTTGTGCGCACAAACAAAAAGGGTCGCAGGGAAGGTGATGCATCGGTTCCTTACACTCAGGGATGGTGATGCATCAATTCCTTCCTCCGGGAAAGGTAATGTGTCTGTTGCTTACTGCTGCGCAGGGGAGGCGATGCTTCTGTTCCTTACCGGAGAGGAGGTGATACATCGGTTTCTTACTGCATGGGGAGATCATGCATCGGCTTCTTACTGCATCCCCCAATGATGCAACAGACTTGGCGCCACGATGCGACGATCCGTGATGATGCGTGGGTTCTTGCAGCCGCACAGCAGGCCTTGCATCGGAATCGATGCTGTGATATCAGACTTCGGAGATCGGTGCACTCAATGCGGCGTGCATCGATTTCTTGAGCTGCAGGCCGGCGCTTTGACGATTTCTTCTACGATGCATCGGAAACAGCTGCGGATGCGTCGTGCTTCTCGAAGTTGCGTTACTTTTCCCAGCTCCCAGCGGCAAACAGCCTCCAGAGGTCCAAAACAACAGCAGGCACCTCTTAGCAGGTCAGAACACCCAGCAAGGAAGTTCAAGGGAGCTGGTGGTGAAGTCTTTGTGTCCCTGAGACTTCAGAACAGGAGGCAAGCTCAGTTTCAAGCCCTTGGAGATCTTCCTCAAGCAGGGGACACAGCAAACAGCAAAGTCCTTTCTCCTTTCCTTGGCAGCAAGAAGCCACTGCAGGCCAACCCCAGACAGCAAACAGCACAGGGGCAGTATTCCTCCTCAGCTTCTTCTCCTTGGCAAAGGTTCCTCTTGATTCCCAGAAGTGATCTTTGAAGTCTTTTCTATCCCTGAGACTTCCAACAGGAGGGGAGCTCTACTTCAAGCCCTTGGAGAAAACTCTAACAGCAGGATGATGAAAGCACAGTCCAGTCCGTTCCCTGCCCAAGACAGAAGCAACCACTGCAGGCCAACCCCAACAGCACACAGCACAGGGGCAGTACACCTCCTCCAGCTTTCCCGGTTCTTCTTCCTGGCAGGTTCCTTAGTTCAGCTGTGATCTAAAAGTCTGGGGTCTGGGCCCCTCTTTTTATACAGGAAATCTCGTTGTTCTCTCCTGGCCCAGGGCTCTGAGCCCAGTCCAAACCAGTTCTGGGGGCACTGTGCACAACAACCTACATTGTCAGTGTGAGCCCTGCCTCCAGACACACCAAAGAGGGGCGGAGCCATCATGTGGAAGGCAGGCACCACCCTATTCAGGTGCAGGTGCTACTTCTCCCACCACTCCAAATGCAGACCAGGCCTATGCAGCCTAGCGCTGAGTCACCCAGGCAGGGCAGGACACACCTCAACCCCCCCAGAGACTGGCTGGAGGGAATTCACATCCCCTCTTCCCCTGTCAGTAAGAACCAGACGGTCAATACACATCAGGCAGGCACAAAGACACTTAGCACCTAAGCACCTAACCTTTCCTTGGCAGAAACAGCAACTGCAGGCCAACCCCAGACACACAGCAAGGGCAGTATTTCTCCTCAGTTTCTCCAGCTCTTCTCCTTGGCAAAGGTCCCTCTTGATACCAGAAGTAGTCTAAAGTTCTGGGATCTGAGCCCCTCGTTTTATACAGTAAATGTCTTTGTTCTCTGAAGGCAGAAAGTGTCTGTACCCAGCCAAAACCAGTTCTGTCCTCTCTGGTGCAGCTGCCCGGCAGGACGTGGAGACAGCATTGTGCAAGGCAGACCAGCCCCATTCAGGTGAAGGGAAATCTCCTCCCCCTACTCTAAATGCAGCCCAGGTCTATTCAGCCCAGCCCTGACTCATCCAGACTCTCTGGAGGCACTGCTCCTCCCCAGCCCCTGTCACTCCACTGCCAGACAGTCAATACACATCCTAGCAGAGGCACACTGGATGGCTAAGCAAGAACATTCCTACTTCCTAAAAGTGGTATTTTCAAACACAGAATGTAAAAATCACCCTCACTAAAAGATGCATTTTAACATTCTGAGTTCAGGCATACTAAACTTTATTTTCCTACCTTGTTCCCAGGGGTACTTAGGCGTATAAGATGTTATAAGCAAACTCCCCATTCTATCCTATGGGAACAGATAGCCTTGCAATAATGAAAAATTAAATTGGCAGTATTTCACTATCAGGACATGCCACACACACCAGGGCATGTCCTACCTTTCACATACACTGTACCCTGCCCACAGGGGTACCTTGGGCCTACCTTAGAGGGGACCAACATGTAAGAAAAGGAAAGGTTAGGGCCTGGCAAGTGGGTGCACTTGCCAAGTCAACATAGCATTATTAGACTGCACACAGGCACTGCAATGGCAGGCCTGAGTTACATTTACAGGCTGCTTATTGGGTGGCACAACCAGTGCTGCAGGCCCACTAGCAGCCTTTGATTTACAGGCCCTGGGCACACACAGTGCACTGTACTAGGGACTGACTAGTAAATCAAATCAGCCAGTTATGGAAACACTACTCCATACATATAATTTACATGGAGAGCATATGCACTTTAGTAATGATCAGCAGTGGTAAAGTGCCCAGAGTCATAAAACCAACAAAAACAGTTCAGAAACACAAGGCCACAAAGCAAAAAATCTGGGGATAAACCCGCTGTAAAAGTCAGGTCTAACAGAACTGATCATCATATCTTACAAGTTCTAAAATAGAAGGCAAGCCAGATGGGCCTCTTTTGACAATACTTCGATTTCAAGATCACATACATTCCTAGCTCTCAAAATCTTGTAACTGACTGCCTTTCTTCTCTATAACCTGCAGAAACCTGTGAAGCACTAGAAACAACATTATTTCAACAAGTCATTTCTTAGCTTCCATGACAAAGTCCTTTACAGACCACATTAAGAAAGGAACATTCAAACCTCATACGTACTAGTGGTATTAGAACAAAAAATCAATGGCACCTTACCTTTGGCTCCAACCCTAAACACACTCATATTGCACTGCTACAATAGCTGTTCCGATGTTCAACCCGCAGTCCAATGTTTAAGCCCTGCACTTTGGTGAGCACCCGGATCCTCCTCTAGGGCCTTTCCCCTCGTTGTATCTCTGATGTTTCATTCCCTGTAGATTCCATGGCTCTGATTCATAAAAGCAATAGGAAGTAGCTCAACAGGAGCACTGTTTTAAGTACTCTTACATGCCTTTGTTACTTGCCCCTGAAGCAACTATCTCCCTATTAGAAAAAGTACATAGCAGACACATTCCTTTTTATTTTGACTAATCGTATAGAAATATTCCTTGAATTTCCCCTTTTATTAATATTTTAAATGTTTTGGAGCTACTTCACACAGAGATGTAACAGTACCTAAAATAGTACTGAAGGGTATTACTTTACTTACTCTAAAATAGCTTTGTGAATAGGGCCCATAAGGCCCTATTTCGAGTTTGAAGGATGGGACACTCTTCCAAAATGCGGTGGATTTCCCTTCCTAAAATGCCATGGGCTACAGTGCACTTAATATATAATATAGCAGATCGGCCATCGGCCACATTTGTGATGGAGTGTCCTTCTACCAGACCATAAACAAGGCACCAAATTTCTTTCCCCACCCTCCTTTCACTTCTTCACTTCATCACCATCTGTCAAATTACACCCACCCGAGTAACTCACTACTCCCACAATTGTTGCCTGTTCTTGATAGCCTTACATTTGTTCTACCACACTACACACGCATCCCAGACTTAAAATATGTAATACTTACATACGTTTGGGAACCCTTGGTTTATGAATACTAAAGTTCAGATTCCCGTACTCATTATGGTCCTCTCACCCAGTGTGTATATTTTGGAAAACTATGTTGTAAAAAAGATGCTATCTTACCTCACTTCCAAGCATACTAATATCACACTCACACAAAGGTCAAATTTGTCTCCAAAGCAATCTGGACAGAGTTTGTAATATATATCTGCCAAAACTGCTGACTCCACATGACATGTGCTGTGGCCATCTTGATAATCATATCATTGGCGTGCACTATCTGGAAAACATAGACAGACCTGGAACAGAGTTTCATATTTGTGAAACTGTTTATCCTTAATAACGTTTTATTAGTGGGATCAATCTAAACACCCAGCTCTTCTAGAACTCTTTTCTTGTCCTTAATTTCCAGACTTCATGAAATTTGGTTCGATACACCCACTCACTAGAGGTTATTGGATAGAACAGGTGCCTTTGACAGAAGGAAAGCAAATGACAAGCTGATGATGGATGATCTAATGGAGGAGCATAGAATAGTGTATGTTTGGAGACTTTTCCACCCAATGAGCATGATTTCACTTTTCTCTCATGCACACATGGCTCCCACTACAAGGCTATTGACATTGAAATGTGGCCTTGTCACAGACCCACAAAAGATGCAGGGCATGGATGCTTCTCGATGCAACTCCTGGTAGCAAAGAGAAGACTGAGTGACGCATAAAAACCTACCTGGTAAACAAGGAGGAGTTGGTCTCACTGCACAGACTCTTTGGGCAGTGGGAAAGGTGCTTGTGAGTGGACTAATGACGTGTGTCAAACTGCAGGCCTCCATCAAAACATCAAAAACCTCACCCACGCCTGTGGTCAAGGGCCTACTTACTATAAGCACAAGGAACTGGAGAAAGAAAAGCTCACCCTCAACTTTCTATTTACCTTGCAGGCTGAGTCTGCACTTATGTGTCTCCAGGAGTTCCATTCTGACCATTTCGTCCAACATATCTCGGACAGAGATACCTACTGCAGGGAGATGACTCAAGGTAGCGGAATGCTGTGATCATCACTGATCTACCTTATAACAACTCTCCACAGGAGGACAGCTTCACAGGTGGATTCTATAAGCTAGGTAAAATACAAATGGATAATGTGCTACATAAGGCATCTAAAGGGCCAAAACAAGCAGAACATCATTCTCGACCTCTAACAAGGCCCCTAACTTCAATCATCCCCAAACCCAGGAAGGATCCTCCCTTCTAACTACAATTCAGATTCAGTCGGAAAAAAAAAAGTTTAACACATAGCAAAATCGCATTTCACATTCTCAAAGCATGTTCTTTTTTTTATGAAATGTAACCAAAAAAATCCTTAGTATATCTGGTCCTTAAACCTTTATCTCATCCATGCATCCTAAACAAAGAAATCTCAAAAAATGTTGTTGCTTTTTATGAGTGCTAGCCTGAGAGAGTCAAAAAGATTAGCTTTGGCAAAGCTTGTTTAAGTGCTGCTTGTTTAAGTGCTATGTAGTTTTACCAATTTCTTTATCGCAGGACTAGAAATACATTTTATAAATTCATATTTATATCTAGGAAGTGTTCAAACAAAATTAAACTTGTGTTTCAGTGTTCTGTGTAAGATTTCTTGTGGAATTAGGCGCAGTGACTGAAATGACTTATAGTTGATAATTTATCTTTTCTAAATACCACTTGGTGCAATATTATTTATTTTCATGCTGATCCATCTCACCGCACTTTTGCACGTTGTGGACGTCAATGGAGATTTATTGGAGAGGGCTGATGATTTTCTCTTGAAATTATATTACTGCAACAACCATCTTTTAGGAGTCCAGAAAGCAATGTTAGAATATACTTCCAATGCTCAGATCCTTTCATAATTGTGATTTGATACAACGCAAAATCATAAATTCTTTACCGCATGAATGTAATGTACAGTACAAGCACACACACGCGCACAAGTTTTTATAGGGCTTATTCATAAAAGTAATGTGTTTATGAAGCAAAGATAAGTATCTTAGCAATTCTTTGGTGATATTTAAAATGACAAACTTTGGATTCAGTATTCCTGAAATAATTTTCGGTCTTCGGTCCTGTTGCATTAGAGAAACTAGATAGGACGCTTCGGAGTGAAATACAAGAATGAGAAGTCTGTTGTTTGTATTAAGAAATATTTTATTAACAAAACAGTAAATTCCACTTGCTTAGCATTTCCAGTAATGGATAAGTTGGCCTTGCAGTAAAATAAAATTGTAAATACCTATCACACAAAGCACTATAATGTTAGGGGCATCTGGCCTCTTTATTTTTGGGGGGATGGACCATTTCACACATTACTTTAGTATTTTGTTAAGAAAGGCAACACAGTACAGTAATAGAAAAGATGCCACCTCAGTCTGATAAATTACAGTATGTAGATGGAAAACAAGGGTAGGTAGCTTGACCCCACAATGGCGTTTCTTTAAATTTGCCAAATTTTGCAGCGTTGGCATATATCTGTTCATTGTATTTATGTAAAACAAAATAACAGTAATAAAAGTTGTGGATGTTAAGTATGGTAATTATATTTCCCGTTTTAAGTTTGGTCACTTGTGTTACCTAGTTAATGCAGTATTAAGCAATTTAGAAAAAAAGCAGAGTTTGTTGGCATAAATGATGGTAGATGAATACAGAGTTCCAATTCTAAATACCCACTCTGGCCCAAACAACACTACCGTTTAAGTTCTTATTCAGTTTCACATGGTTAGTCAAGTTCATTCCTTTATATTAAGCAGAGTACAGGATGTGTTATATAAACATCCAACACACTTTTGAGAAGAACACGATTCAATAACCAGCTTCTTATCCTCACTGCAACCACCTGTCTCTGAGTACAGCTGTGTTGTTGTTGTGTAAAGTTGCGATTCCAGAGTCAGACAATCTGGCAAGGGACAACACCATACGTACTTTATTTGGAACATCCTCGTCGCCACATCTTCAAACACGCACAAAAATAAGAAAGCCCTTTTTTAAAAAAATACATTATTTTACTATTAAATTTGTTTGGCAATCCCTACAGAATGGAAGGCTCATATCGACTACATGCATTTCATAGGTATGTTCGAGATAGCTATACCAGTTTCCTTCGTTTCCATCAGCCACAGAGATAAAAAAACAGAAAAGTTGTTGCTTTGTTGCCCCTGCTGTTTAAAGCTAATTTTAAATTCATTTTTACTGTCAGTAAAGCGTGAAAATCTCTATTCCTCCCGGGAAGCCATCCAGTGAATCAGTTGATTTCTCTTCGTGTATTCTCGCCCAGTCTAATGTATTCTTTTTGAATTTCTCTGTAAGCAATATGTTACTCCATGATTTATTGCTCTGAGCCTACTCAAACATAACTAAAACAATATATATCATTTTTAATATGAGGATATTCCAGCATGTACTCGTTGTAGAATATATTGAGTCAAATATATGCAGAACACAAGTATAATAATTTATAACATAGTTCCAAGCCATCATACCATATTTGTTCTCTGTCATATTAAAGAATAATACTACAGAATCAACCGATCTCAAAATACTTTGTGTTGTGGCAAAATGTGCATGTTAAAAAGTGTTCTGGTAAGCACATTATCCACATATTATACTTTTGATGTCTCTAACAAAGAAATCTGTCTCAGTTATAAGAGGAAGAGTTTTTCGATTACAGCATTTGCATTTGTGTTTACAGAGAGCATATTCATATGGATATAAAAGAATACTTGATTACGCTAGGTTACCTATAATGATTTTGATTAAAATAAAACTAAGAACTCAAACCTGATACTTCTTTTAAAGATAGTATTTTGGAATGTCAAACTTCATGAGTCTTACAGTACCATCTTTGATACATTAAGGGAATTATAGAGTAAAATTATTTTATATATTGATTTTTGCTTCCTGATCCTTTTCTTTCATACACAGAACTCAACAGTGATTAAAAAAGACTGCTTGAAAAGGTCAAAAACTTTAGTTGTCTCTTATGTACATTCATACGCATCCCCATCAGCATCCTCACAACAATGCAAATTAAAGTGAAAAAAACCGCATAATATTGGCTGGAAAAGAAAGTCTTGGTTGCTTCAGATGTCATAAAACGTCCTATACCTAGCAACACTTAGAACATTGAAGTTACCAAAAATGGCTGGAGCGAATATATTTTGCATTGTCTATACAACAGGCTATAAAACATCACTTATCACAGTCCAGAAAGCACATATAGATGTGTTTTATATAAACATATGTTGTAACATAGTAAGCGTGCATGAAAATCCTTCCAATGATTGCATCTATGCCCTCTTGTTTTCTTGTGAAAAAAGTGCCTTATAGTTTACATTTCTGAAAATAAGGCCTCCAAACTATTTTCCTCACACCAGAAAGGGGCTTCTTATTTGTACTATACAGACTTCTTCTGAAAAGCCAGCACCTTCATTGTGAATGCAAGTTCCAATCATTGGTTCATTGCACTTGGCAGCAAACTCTTTAAGTCTGCGAGTTGAGCCATGTCATATTATGAAAGTCTTATCTGGCAAAAAAGACTAACTCACTTTTCAAGAAAGTGCGAGCACTTTGGCTAATTCCAGATCCATAGGTAGCTTTTTTTGTATTGTGCCTTGATGTTGATTTTTCCTTGCTTTATGAATGCGTGGCTGTCATCATTGTCTTTTGAAAATGTTCCAGCAACATAAAGACAGGCAGAGTAAATGGAAACACTGTATTAGGGAATTTTATTGGCTCCTGTTATTGAGAAACAAAAGTTCATAATGCTTGTTTTCCTTTAAAAAAAAAAAAAACAGTCTCCGCTCTCTGATTGCATTCCCTGTCTTTTTCTCTGTGTGCTTCATAAAAAGTAAAGTAAATCAGTTTCTATTATGTCTCTGATAAAATGGATAATTCTATACAAGAGTTAATAGGATGTTCTTATCAGACATAATATTCTTTATCCTTATTTTTCTTGTTTTTATTGGAACTTTTAGCACTGTTGGGCTGTTTTTCCTTGATGACAGCCCCATTAGACTGTGCTGAGTTACTGATGTAGTTTCGACTCTCATCAACATGGTAGGAACCTTCATCTCGGTTTCTGTACTTGTACATGGCATAAAGTAGGATGAGAATGCACAATGCTGCTGCTGCCACGATCCCAACCACCATGCCTGTTGTACTGCTGGACTCTCGAATGACTTCAGCTGAGCCAGGAAAAGATCCTCCACCTGGTCTAGTTGGATTTGCTGTGGGTAAGTCATGAAATAAGGAAGTCTTAATTAGTGATAAAGCACAATAAGGAGTAAGAATAATCAGCAACACACAAGAATACATGATCTCATGAAAGTAGATCATAAAACAATTTATTAGAACGGAGGCCATGCTGTAATTGGTTAAGCTGTATCTTTGAATGAACATCATTCTTTATAGATTACCATTAAAGTTACATCACATCAGTGTAGCACAAAATACTAATGCAATGCATAAGTGAGTCATGTGTTGTTTGTTCACTTGATATATCATTTGTATAGCAAATGGGAAAAGACATATACTTGGCAAGCTGAGTAGAAAGAGCTGCCATAGATTTTGTTTCTGCTAAAGCTAATCTACAAGAACAACCTACTCTGGGTCTATTGTTCCCTTGGTGTCTAGCTTTTGATGACCACACCTATATAAGTAACTTGCCAAATACCTACACCAATATATTTACTAGGAAAGCGGGAACGTGCCAAATAATGATTAGTCACAAATT
This sequence comes from Calotriton arnoldi, assembly GCA_963921515.1. NCBI lineage: Eukaryota > Metazoa > Chordata > Amphibia > Caudata > Salamandridae > Calotriton > Calotriton arnoldi. Next base: position 603,636 of record CAWUFW010007052.1, on the reverse strand, counting down.
ATTGGTGAAAAACTGAGATCAACTTGACCTCTTTGCCTGAAATGAAAGTGTCAGGAATTATAGAGCTATGTGAAGTGAGGGCTGTCCTCTATGGTTCTGACCGCAAGCACAGACAACGGATGATACATTTAAGTTTCAGTAAAATATCTAACATAATCAAGGAGATATAGGACAGTCGGAACCATGTGCAATGCCTCCATCTCACCAGAAAACCCACTAAAGCCAGTACAGTGTGCTCTGGTAAATGGCTTACCACTTATCTAATTGAATGGAAGAAACCACAAATAGAGAAACTAAAGTTTGCCTTTCAAGAGCAAAACCAGGACGAGTAATATTCTGAACACTAAAAATCTGAAACAGAAGGCAGACTGAAGTTTACATTTGAACTTGCATTTTACATAGTGCTAAATATTACACATCTCACATTTTTAAGTGCTTTATGTAACAGATGTTACACAACTTATTGTACTCAATTTACATACCTCAGAAGATAAGCCTGCCTTGCTGGGATTGAAACTCATGACCCCCTAAAACAGGTTGGTGAGCAACAAACGTTCAGCTCACTTAGTCTTCATTGTGGCCTTAAATGACCCTTGTATACTTCCACCATTTTGAGTGTTTTCAATAACCGATGATAATATTCAGGAATTAAGGTGAAGGCACAACCCAAATGTTCAACCAAGCAAACATCATATTTTAAGATCGTAGCTGGGCAAAGCTTTGGCCACACTCCCCCAAAGATTTGCTAAAGTGTTTGGAAACAAATAGACAACTTGCATATCTGCTTTACAGCTTTACTGTATCATGCATGATACTAAGAGATGTGATGTCATTTTAACTGTAGAGCCAATAAGGAAACTGATTATGCATACACTAATGAAGTTCTTTAGAGACCTTAGTCTAATTCCAAACCATTATTTTATGCAACCTCAATGACAGTGCTAAGATGGATAATCAGCTGTTGATGGATTTGCACGGTAGTTTTCTGAGCCACCCCCTTGATGATAAAAAAGGCAGAACCTGTAAAAATGTGAGTAAATTGATCACTACAGAGCAAATTCTGAGAAATTGTATTGTGTGGCTAGATTTTTGGTGGTTGATTTGAAGCTGATATATCACTGGGGGCTTGCTACAGCTGTTTACATAACAGGAGATATGTAATGGTGGCAGCACCAGGCTGGATCTGGTACCAAGTAGCTCATCCAGAATTGGAATCAGGATAAATAGTTTACTAAAAGTCCAAACTATTTTAAGAGAAAAAGGAGGGTGAGTCGAATAACCTCTCTAATAACAAGGATGGGGTTTTTAAATGAAGAAAGTAGGGTGTTTACCAGTGAGTCACGAAACACTATTTGAATTCCAAGGATCGCAATAACAAAAGATGAGACAACCCTGCCCTGGACTATCCCAATTTGATGGACTGACTATCTTGGATTTTTAAGTACCTACCATCAAAGTGGAAATAGTTGAAAACAGTTGCATGCCTAGTTTTCCTTGGATGGGCGAGTGCCAGATTCTAATGTTTTGGCTAAGGTCTTTGCTAATACCTGGAAGCTGAGGCACTTGCTTCTGTCTGAGGCCCTCAGTGGGATAAATGTGATGTATGCATCAAGATGCTCCATTTATGAAAACATTTGTAAGTTAAGGAAAGAGTTTACCATCCTTAAAGTGCTTTGAAGTGAGGCGGTAGTTTAGGAAGAGGTTTAAGACCCTGAGATGGGAACATGGACACCTGTATAGAAAGCCTAAGCAAGATGAAACAGAAGGTTAGTAGTTCCAGAATGTCAAGGGATATTCTTGTATGATGTGTTTCAAACAATGACTTTAGATGGATACTGTGGAACCACAAAGACCCATTATAGGCTGTCCCTCCATTTTCACTAGACACAGGTGAATGCTAAGATAAGGAATAATATTTACTGCATAACTTGTCAGAGTCCAGCTTGAGTCTGAGACATATGAAGCAGTATCTTCAGTGGAGATACCACTCCTCCTGATCACAAGTGTACCATGTTCTCATGACCTCGATTTACCAGGTATGGTAACACATGACTGGATTTTAGTGTCTGGAACAGCTGGCTAGTAAAATTGAGTATGGATTGGCAGAGATTGCAAGAACAAGCAAAGCTGAAGCCCCCTACTCCTATGGCGTGGTAGCATGAAGTGCTCCCTTATGCCCGCTCACAGCCTCGCTACTCCCTAATATGCTCTTTACCACTCCCCTGCAATTCCCTATCCCACTCCCACTTTCAGTTCCCACCTGCTCAGAGCAAAAGTGGGAGCAGAATTGTCCCCTGAATCCAGAATTCACATGTGGAAATGGACCAGGTAATTCTGTTTCTGCATGTATTAACCAGTTCTGGGGGCATTACACTGTGCAGGAGCATAATTGCTATCTAAATTCTAGGATCACTGACCCAGTAATGTAAGATTTAAGGCATAGTGTATAGGGGAGAGAGTTGTGAAGACCGGCCCTGATAAGTGGAAGGATCAGCCCTGTTAGAAATCAACACAATCTGGTTAGCTCAAAACACAGTTCTTAAAGAATCTCTGTTCAACCCCTGTTAGCTATGGTATGAGCAGCAAGCTGCCTTCAGAGAAATGTGTGTTATGTTCAGGCAGTACCAACATTTGTTAAGTAAAGAACCCAACACAATAAACGTCCTAAATTAATTTAGAGAAAAATAGAGAAAAGATGAATGAGCAAAGAGACACCAAGATCATTAAAATTGGATGGGGGGAACAGAGATATACATTTTTTAAGTTTTAATGCAAAAAGCACCTAACAAATAAAGTGGCATTGAAAAACAGTTTGCATTTGATTGAAAACTAGGTGCTATTTCAGGCTGACCTCGATGGATCATAGGTCGAAGACATCAAGCGGGTCATTCAAGTCAGATTTTTAATCTTTGTACTCTGATATGGAAATCAAAATCCTTCACTTGGGCAAGATTGGAAGCAATAGCTTTGCAGGGCTCCCAAATTCCAGATTCTTTTACAATTAGATTCCACTGAACCTGTTTTCAGTACAGTAAAATGTTCAGAGTGGGACAAACTCTGTTTTCTTAACCACCTGAGTTTAGACCACCCTGGGAATGTCTCACTGTGCCTCACTATGCCTGACAATGTTCCACTTTTCTCAAACTGCGGGGAAAGTTCTTTCTTATCAATTCTACAGTCCTCCGGTCCTCAGGGCAGATTTCTAGGCACATGTTCTCTCTCTAGCTAGAGGTCCTACAGGGTACAGTCCTTAGCGATCAACTGAGCCCTTTTAGAGTCAGAACTCAGGAGTCATTCTGCTTTATGTGGCCCTGGAATAGGCAAACAGGAGGCAAACCAACTGACTCTTGAATGTTCAAGCCCCCAGGTGCCAGGTGAAGTCAAGAGTCTTTGAGTACTTGAAGTCTCTACTTTCAACAAGAGTTAGAAGTCTCCAGCTAGGCATTCTTCTTTAGATGTAGTTTTTCACTGTCAAGGAATGACCTGAGTATAATGTAGTGAGGTATCAGTTTTAACCTGTGCACTAGCCAGTGAGTGAACAACATTCCATACCCAATCCCCACAACTTTTTTGCTGTATGCCTACCTCCTTTTGCATCACTTTCTCTTTTCTTTACTATAAAATTTTTCAGTAGTT